>CM060964.1:373353345-373850845 GCA_030765045.1 Tenodera sinensis | reverse complement strand
CTATATTAACATGAAGAAGATATAGGAATAAGAGTTTGTAAGAATGGTTAGTACAAGAGTAGAGAAAGTCATGTGAATGTAACACATCAGATAGTACAAGAGTAGAGAAAGCCATGTGAGTACAACACATCAGATATCTGTATTAACATGAAGAAGATATAGTAATAAGAGTTTGTAAGAATGGTTAGTACAAGAGTAGAGAAAGTCATGTGAATGTAACACATCAGATATCTGTATTAACACGGAGAATATATAGTAATAAGAGTTTGTAAGAATGGTTAGTACAAGAGTAGAGAAAGTCATGTGAATGTAACACATCAGATATCTGTATTAACATGAAGAAGATATAGTAATAAGAGTTTGTAAGAATGGTTAGAAGAAGAGTAGAGAAACTCATGTGAGTGTAACACATCAAATTTTTAACGTGTTTGCAAATTTTGTGGCGAAATGCCTTAAGGAAGCCTAGGTCACGGCTGTTCCTCGGTATTGGAAACAAATGAAGAGCTTTTAGTACCTGTTATCTGCGACGTCAGCAACGGGAGGTCGCCGTCTCAACCCTTAACCTTGAAGGAGTGGTGAGTAGAAGGGAATGAGCTAAGAAACACGGGTCAGCTGATATCGGCGACCCCCAGTGAGCTGCATCCTTGACCCGGCTCCAGCAGGGCAGACGTTATGCGCCATAGTGTCGTCTGTGCCTGATGCGAGCGTCACCACCGTCACATGACTTTCTCTACTCTTGTACTAACCATTCTTACAAACTCTAATTACTATATCTTCTTCATGTTAATACAGATATCTGTTGTGTTGTACTCACATGACTTTCTCTACTCTTGTACTAACCATTCTTACAAACTCTTATTACTATATCTTCTTCATGTTAATACAGATATCTGATGTGTTGCACTCACATGACTTTCTCTACTCTTGTACTAACCATTCTTATAAACTCTTATTATTCCTATATCTTCTTCATGTTAATACAGATATCTGATGTGTTGCACTCACATGACTTTCTCTACTCTTGTACTAACCATTCTTACAAACTCTTATTACTATATCTTCTTCATGTTAATACAGATATCTGATGTGTTACACTCACATGACTTTCTCTACTCTTGTACTAACCATTCTTACAAACTCTTATTACTATATCTTCTTCATGTTAATACAGATATCTGATGTGTTACATTCACATGACTTTCTCTACTCTTGTACTAACCATTCTTACAAACTCTTATTCCTATTTCTTCTTCATGTTAGTTGAGATAAACATTTGTATAACTTATCTTATTGCTTATTTCCTTGTATGTGCAAGGGCAATATGTGAATACAGTGCGATAGTCAAATGTTTTAGAGCTTTGAGATCCCGTTCTCTTTGCACACTTAACATAAAAAAATGAACATCGATGGTCCATTTCACGAAAGTTTTAAGTTTTCCGAAACTCTCACAACTAACAAGGGATATCTCCGAAATGGTTCACTCTACAAAAAATTTATTTGAACATAAACTGTGTGTTTTAGCAAGATCTACATTTTTTGTATAGTAAGTTTTTGTCTATGTCTTACGTTTTACGAGTTATACAAAGGTCATGCAGAGTAAACAGGACTACATAGGCTATAGCCAGAAGATTCAAGATACACATTTTGTTTGCCATACAAATATTTCAAACATATGGAATCTTAATCGAAATCGTTAGTCATTTTCGAGAAAATCAAAATTTTCGAAACATTTTCTATTCGGCCTCTCGGTTTTGAGTTATTTATGCTGTGCAGACTGACAGACACACAGACAGGCAACCACCCCCCCCCCCACACGGAGCTTTTACTAAAAAAATGGTTTTTTTTTCAGGGGGCCTCAAAACATGTATTTACAGTGAAATATCGGTACCCATTCATGCAACACCTTCTCTACATGGCAGAGAAGTGGGGAAAATGGAATCTTTCCCCAGTAAGACTAACATATTAACAGTGCTGCAATGTTTGGAAACCGTGACGTGAAAATAGTTTAGGAAATATCAATTTCACTACTTACGTTTGCAGCCATTGATAACTGCATTTTTAATGCTGAAGTTGGCAGCTCTGCTGTGCCAACGCAGTGATTCACTTCTAATATCGCTCAATGGCATCTAAATCTAGCGATACGAACAAAGGTCTATTTGTCTTATCTTGAGGTTAACAAACACACCACATTGTTTCCTATTGACGTAATAAAGCCATTGTTACGCAAACATGCTTCCAACTTTGACCAAAGATTGTAAACAACAACATTTACACGTGTTCTCCCTCGGTTAGCAGACTTCTAAAATCGTAATATTGCATTCACACAGTTCTCTCTATTCATTCAATGAACTGTTCTCACTAAAGTTAATTGAGATAGACATTTATAGAAATGGTTTTATTGCATATTTTCTGGTAAGTACAATAGAATAATGCAGTAGAATTACTGGGCTGGTCGCTATATGATGTCTTAGAAATTCTATTCTTTGCATAGCCAAAAGATAAAAACATCTGATGTGTTAGTTGAGATAAACATTTGCAGAAATTATGTAGTTGTTTATTTCCTTGTAGCAACAAGGGGAATGTTAGAATACAGTAGACTTTGTGTGATAGTGAAATCTTTTAAAGTTTTGGGATTCCGTTCTCTTTGCACGCTTAACATATAAAAAAATGAACAACGATGTTGCATTTGACGAAAGTTTAAGTATTGCAAAAGTCACACACATAACAAGAAATATTTCCGAAATGGTTCACTCTACCAAAAAAAAAAAAAAAAAAAAAAAGAAAAAAAAGAAAAAAAAGAAAGAAAGAAAGAAAAAGTTATTTAGACGTAAGTTGTGTGTTTTAGCGACATCTAATTTTTTTATAGTAAGACTTGGTCTATCGCTTACGGTCTTTAAAAATAGTGTAAAAATGTATGGTCTCATCCGCGCCTTTCTATGATAGCGGCAGAAGGCAACGAGCGCCAAGGAAGCGGACAGGCAAAACACCGGTTTTTTCCCCTCTCTTTGTAATTATTACGATTTATTTACGTATACATTTTCCAAATTATTAGCTAAAACTAGTTTTCGTTTCTACCTGAAGTTAGTAAAGTCCGAAATGGAATATATTCACGTAAATATACAGAAGGCTAGGTTACAGACAATGTTTCTAGAAGCTATACGTTTGATATAGTAATAAGAGTTTATACGAATGGTTAGTACAAGAGTAGAGAAAGTCATGTGAGTGCAACACATCAGATATTTTCTCGTTGTATTCTGTATCTGGTTTCGAATTTGATGTTAGGTTAGGACCAGGGTTGTCAACCCGTACGATAATTTGAATGTATGATAGTTCGATATCGGCGAAATATCATTTTCGCTGGTTTGTCACTCCAGCGAAGTGAAACTAATTACAAATAACACCACTTTTGTCCTTATTGTCTGTCTCCACCCCATAGCTACTAAGTCTGCTACCTTTATACTCTTATTGCCAGTGTGCCCAGGTCTGGTAATCTCAATGAAGAAGGAAGGCACTGTTCAGAAAATTGACGATCAATGTAGAAAACTCGGAATACGTGATATTCCGTGTGAAATAAAGAACATGCCTGAACCTGACAGTTTCTGGAGTGCTGTTAAACATGTCACCTTGGTGGAAATACTGATTTCAAAGAACTAGCGGCCTTTGCATTATCAGTGGTTTCCTTGCTCTACAGAAGCACTTCTTGTGAAAGAGTTTTTTTTTTCTAAACTGGGTTTAATAAAAGCCAAAGTTAGAAACAGATTGGCACTAGATACGGCAAATGAACTCATTTTGTCGTCTCAACTTATGAAAGAACGTGGTAGATCTTAAAATCTGCAAGTCACCGAGAAGATGTTAAGGTTTATCTCAACAACAAATTTGTGCAATGCTGCAACGGTTGAGGAAGCTGAACTTTCAGATGAACAGTGCGAGAAACATAAGTGCTAAAGTTGTAATATTTGTTGAGGTCATCAATCTTGTAAGTGGATATAATAAACATCATTACTATTATATTTTCATAAGTATTATACTGATATTTTTATTGTTGTAGCATTTGCTTTATGATGTACGATAATTTTGAATCCAAATCTATAATTTTGAGTGGCTGGTACGATAATTTTACTTTTAAATGTTGGCAACCCTGGTTAGGACTGTCTGTTCGTGAGTCTGAATCTGATGTTTGAAGGTGATCATGTGTAACAAAAGGTCTTTCACTGAGCAATTGCTCTAATGCGACCAGAGTGCAGCCCCGACCCCACACATATCGTATTAGCAATTAAACGGAAGAGGAGATCCAGTAAAGTTAACCTGAAGATTAAAGTTTATAATACGTGGCGAAACTAAACGAACCGGGAGTAATGGCGTCTTGTAACACCGGACGTAAGCGATAAAAGAGAATTTGAATGTTTCCATTGACAGCAGCAAGTCAGTGAGCTAGCCTACCGTAACAGCAATAAGGGTTCGCACTGAAGGAAGGAAAGTTTGAGTGGCTGGTCATACGTCACAGTCTATTGACGCAATACTCAACTGTCATGCGTCACCACACACACACACACACACACACACACACACGCCTGCGGTGATTCACTCTCCCAGCAGCCAGTTTCTTTCAACACATACTACATCTCACAGCAAATACACGTTTTGATGTTCCCCAACAGGGTTGCCAATATAACTCCTACCAGATTTATGTAGCTAGCGCCATGGCGAATATCTGCTGTTTTTCTCAAATAATCTAGCGCTTCTGAAAATAAAAAATATTATCAAATAAATAATTTCAATTGATAATTCAGGCAAGTAAAGACAACTCGACGTCCCTCATGTGTATTACTTTCTCTACTACGTATAGTAAGTAGAGGAAGTATTGTATTCCACCCAAAAATTCGATGTCGAGATTTCACAGCAAATATATGTTTTGAGGCCCCTATGGATCAGAAACCAAAGTTGGTATTTAAGTTTAATCTCTTTCAAGGATGCGACACGAAGATTTTGAAGAAAATTCCTCCACATTAAACTACACTTTACATGGAAAATATTGATTTTCTTGAAAATGGCTCTAACGATTTTTATTAAAATGTCATATGTTTGAGATATTTTTATGACAAATGAAATGTATATCTTGAATCTTCTGGCTATAGCACCTGTAGTCGCGTTTACTCTGGACGACTTTTGCATAACTGCTAAACCGTAACAGATAGACCAAATCTTACTATAGAAAAAATGTAGATCTTGCTAAAATACACAGTTTATGTCGGTATAATTTTTTTTGTAGATTGAGCAATTTCGGAGATATTCCTTGTTATTTGTGTGAATTTTGGAGAACGTGCACTTCTGTCAAATGGAATATCGTTATTTAATTTTATATGTTAAGCGTGCAAAGACAACAGAATCTCAAAGCTTTCAAACATTTGACTATCGCACAAAGTCTACTGTATTCCCACATTCCCTTTGTAGCTACAAGGAAATTAGCAATAAGATAATTTGTACAAATGTTTATCTCAAATGTTTAACATGAAGAAGATATAGCAATAAGAGTTTGTAAGAATGGTTACTACGAGAGTAATTATTATATTATTTTATAGGTCATTTTTGAAACTGTTTGGATCATCAAAATCTGGACCCAGCGCATTGTGTTGTATGAAAGGAATCTAAAAGACGTGTGTTTATGCGCGTGTGTGTGTGTCTGTGCGTGTGAGTGTGTGTGTGTGAGTGTGTGTGTGTGTGCGTCTGTGTGTATGAGTGTGCCTGTGTATTTGTGTGCGTGTGTGTATGTGTGTGAGTGTGTGCGTGTATGTGTGCATGTCTGTGTGTATGTGTGTCTGTGTTTGTGTGTATATGTATGTGTGTGTCTGTGTGTGAGTGTGCGTGTATGTGTGTCTGTGTATGAGTGTATGTGCGTGTGTGAGTGTTTGTGTATGTGTGTCTGTTTGTGTGTCTGTGTTTGTGAGTGTATGTGTGTGTGTGTGTGTGCGTCTGTGTGTATGAGTGTGCCTGTGTGTTTTTGTGCGTGTGTGTATGTGTGTGAGTGTGAGTGCGTGTCTGTGTGTTTGTGTGTATGTGTGTGTGTCTGTGTGTGAGAGTGCGTGTATGTGTATCTGTGTGTGAGTGTATATGCGTGTGTCTGTATGTGTGCGCGCGTGTATGTGAATGTGTGTGCGTGTGTGTGTATGTTTGTGAGTGTATGTGTGTCTGTTTGTGTGTGTCTGTGTGTCTGTTTGTGTGTGTCTGTATTTGTGAGTGTATGTGTGTGAGTGTTTGTGTGTGTGCACGCGTGTGTATGTGCGTGTGTGTGAGCGCGCGCGCGTGCGTGTGTGTGTTTGTGTGTGTGCATGTTTGTGTGTATGTGTGTGTGTCTGTGTGTGTGAGTGCGTGTCTGTGTGTTTGTGTGTATGTGTGTGTGTCTGTGTGTGAGAGTGCGTGTATGTGTATCTGTGTGTGAGTGTATATGCGTGTGTCTGTATGTGTGCGCGCGTGTATGTGAATGTGTGTGTGCGTGTGTGTGTATGTTTGTGAGTGTATGTGTGTCTGTTTGTGTGTGTCTGTTTGTGTGTGTCTGTATTTGTGAGTGTATGTGTGTGAGTGTTTGTGTGTGTGCACGCGTGTGTATATGCGTGTGTCTGTATGTGTGCGCGCGTGTATGTGAATGTGTGTGTGCGTGTGTGTGTATGTTTGTGAGTGTATGTGTGTCTGTATTTGTGAGTGTATGTGTGTGAGTGTTTGTGTGTGTGCGCGCGTGTGTGTGCGCGCGTGTGTATGTGCGTGTGTGAGTGTTTGTGTATGTTTGTGAGTGTATGTGTGTCTGTTTGTGTGTGTCTGTGTTTGTGAGTGTATGTGTGTGAGTGTTTGTGTGTGTGCACGCGTGTGTATGTGCGTGTGTGTGAGCGCGCGCGCGTGTGTGTGCGTGTTTGTGTGTCGTTGACAGTTGAAGGTACCTTAGTATAGAAACAGCCAATATTAGGAGGCAGCTCGACACGTGAAGGTAGCAAGCGTGTTTCCCCATTGTGTTATCTTATCAGTTAGTGTAACCCTGGTCCCAACTGTGTGTTTCATCATGTAGGTAATCCTTTCTTTCCTTTACTGGAGGCCAGTTATCAGGCTACCTATTTAAATACATAGAATACCAGGGCTCGGAAGTTCATGCCCTAAAAAACACTGAAATATGCATGCATATATGCTCTTAAAAGCTTGAAAATATGCCAAGAAATATGCACTATTTAATTAAAACAATTAATGTCCCTTTGCAGTAGACAAGACGAGTTAGTATAAATAATAAATAAAGTTATCTTATTCCTTAGAGGTTGAAGCAGAAGTGGTCCCGCTGCTAGTATTAACTGCTAAATTGCAGTTCACAACCAACACTTTGCGCAAATTTTCAACTGTAAAACATCGTCTGTTGTCTCGCAAAACACTTTTGTAACGTGAAAACTTCTCTCCACGTCACAAGATGTTATCGGGGCATATTTAAATGATGTTAACTGCTTCACAGAGAGAGTCAAGTCTCTTGGTGTGACAGATGGTTTTCTTTCGAGGATGTCTCGAATACCGCACATCATAATTTTTTGAAATGGCATAATTCACTTTCTCTTTCACTTTTTGTCCTATGCTACCAGCAACCAAACTTAGACCAGATATTGTTTTTTCAAAGACAGTAAGTGATTCATGCAAAGGAGATGCTACAGCTTCCAATGCCGTTATGGCTGTTGGTAAGAAAGAAAAATGGGCAGATATGAAACTTGTAACCCAATGCTTGATAGAATATTTTGCACAGTTTCTATTGATAAAGCATCGTTCAAGTCCAATGAATTAACAACCTCTTCGGCTATTTCTATGTGCTCAGCATAATATAAAACTGCATCGATCCATGTTCCCCATCGAGTTAACACTGGTGCAGGAAGAAGTCGGATATTAGATGCTGTTGATCTAAACAACTTAACTCTTTTAGGAGATTTAACAAAAATTTTCTTCGTACTGGACACAAATCTATCTACCAATGGGAAAGAACCATTGTCTCAGAAATGCTACCAATATGAAACATATTATACACATGAAAAAATTTAAAAAAGCATAAAAATCCTTAAAATATGCAATATAGGGGCAATAATATTGAAATCTTCGTGAATTGCATCATCATGTGCAGTACTGCCAATATGAAAAATATTATCCAGATAGATAAAAGTAATAAAAAACCATAAAAATCATAAAAATATGCAATATAGGGGCTATAGTATTGAAATAATATGCATTTATCAAAAATCAAGAAAATATGCAGTTATATGCATCATAAAAGCATGTCCAAATAACTGAAAACTCCGTAATTCGTGCACATAATGTAAAAGCATACATTTTTGACCCCTATGAAAAAACATGCAAATGCATGAACTTCCTAGCCCTAATCTCAAGTAACGCGGATGTTGGGGCACATTCTTTATGCACTATACCGAAATGTGCGCTTAGAAGTGACAAAAATCTATCCCGCGGAGACGGTGAGAAACATTCGTACAATAATAAATTACACCAAAGTGTTGTTAGCTAATGCTGGATTTCTGACAATGAAGTCATTAATCCTCTTGCTGTCCAATATTTTTCCCTGATGGATGGGAAGGGCACTGGAAGTGGCCGGGCATATTTGAAGGTGGTCTCGATCCATTTCCTCTTGCAGATCACATAGAGGACAGAGTGGTGAAGAATATATCCCAACTCTGTTCAAATGTTTTGCCAGACAATCATGTCCTGTAATCAACCTGAAGGTTGCAACTGCTGTTTTTCGAGGATACTCAGGAATTACTGTTTGAATGTTTGGTAGTTCCCCTCTTTTATTCTTTTATTTTTCATAGTAATATTTTGCAATAACTTTTTTGCGTATAGAGTTGACTAATCTTTTAGCTGTATAAAATGGTAGATTAACTATTGATTTCTGTACACTGCTGGTACCCTTTTTTGCAAGAAAATCAGCTTTCTCATTACCACTCAGTCCACAGTGAGCTGGTATCCATTGGAAGACTAGGTGTTTTTGAAGTGCTGTTACATGGGTAAGGATTTTCCAACATTCTATAATTGTTTGGTTTTTTGGTGACAACTTGGAAGTAATTGCTATAATTGCTGCCCTGGAATCTGAGAGAATAACTGCTTGCTGAAAATGTGACATTCTATACAAAATTAAATGGTATTTAAATTTATTGTCTTTCAAGGATGCGACACGAAGATTTTGAAGAAAATAGCCCCACCTTAAACTACCCTTTACATGGAAAAATTTTATTTTCTTGAAAATGGTTCTAACGATTTCGATTGAATGTCATATGTTTGAGATATTTTTATGACAAATCAAACGTAGGTATATCTTGAATTTTCTGGCTATAGCCCCTGAAGTCGTACTTACTCTGGACGACTTCTGCATAACTGGTAAACCTTAATAGGTGAAACAATTATTTAATAATGAGCGCTAAACTTTTCGTGACTAAGTGACATTTTTGTCAACTGTAATGTTACAGATGTACAAATCGTGGACAGAAAGAAGCAGTTATATGGGACATAACTGGCAACAGGTAATGCCTTTGTTAGGTGCTTGCTAAAAATATCCCAGATCACAATATTGAAAAGCTCCTCAAGCGTATTATCTCGTGCTCGTTAAAATTGTATTCGTGGGTGAAACAGAATGGCAGCGGAAACTCCTAAGTCTGTCATTTCCTTTTGTACCTACCACACTGGATCCTTTTGTACAAGGAAAGCTTCCTGGCCGCTTACTTTTCCATTGTTATTACTTATTACTTATTATTATTATTATTATTATTATTATTATTATTATTATTATTATTATTATTATTATTATTATTATTATTATTATTATTATTATTATTATTATTATTATTATTATTATTATTATTATTATTATTATTATTATTATTATTATTATTACTATTATTTACTACTATTACTATTAGTATTAGTATTTTTATTATCATTATCATTATTGTTGTTATTATTATTATTATTATTGTTATTATTATTATTATTATTATTATTATTATTATTATTATTATTATTATTATTATTATTATTATTATTATTATTATTATTATCATTATTATTACTACTACTACTACTACTACTACTACTACTACTACTATTACTATTAGTATTTTTATTATCATTATCATTATTATTATTTATATTATTATTGTTATTCTTATTATTATTACTATTATTACTACATTACTATTAGTATTAGTATTTTTATTATCATTATTATTATTATTATTATTATTATTATTATTATTATTATTATTATTATCATTATTACTACTACTACTACTACTATTACTATTAGTATTTTTATTATCATTATCATTATTATTATTTATATTATTATTGTTATTCTTATTATTATTACTATTATTACTACATTACTATTAGTATTAGTATTTTATTATTATTATTATTATTATTATTATTATTATTATTATTATTATTATTATTATTATTATTATTATTATTATCATTATTATCATTATTATTATTATTATTATTATTATTATTATTATTATTATTATTACTATTACTATTACTATTACTACTAATTGGCCCGGAGGACCCGGGTTCGATCCCCGGTACCAGCATGGGGATTTTATCCCCTCTGGGAGGTCTGGCACGGGGTGCACTCAGCCTCGTTAGGTCCCGGGGGGACCAATTGAGGAGCTACTTGATGGAGAAGTAGCGGCCCCAGGTCTAGAAGACAAAATAACCGGCCGGGAGGGCTCGGGGCGCTGACCACGTCCCACCTTCCAGTACTGCACCTCACCAATGACGCCTGTAGTGGGCAGAGGTGGGGGACGCAGCGGCTGGGCGGTAGGCCTTGGCCCCTTGTGGGCTGTCGCGCCGGGGTTTAGTTAGTTTAGTTATTACTACTACTACTATTACTATTAGTATTTTTATTATCATTATTATTATTATTGTTATTATTCTTATTGTTATTATTATTATTATTATTATTATTATTGTTGTTATTATTACTATTACTACATTAGTATTAGTATTTTTATTATCATTATTATTATTGTTATTGTTATTGTTGTTATTACTATTATTATTGTCATTGTCATTATCATTATCATTGTCGTTATTGTTATTATTGTTATTATTGTTATTATTATTTTTATTATTATTATTATTATTATTATTATTATTATTATTATTATTATTATTATTATTATTATTATTATTATTATTATTATTATTATTATTATTATTATTATTACTTGTTTAAGCCAATGTACCTATGAAATTCGGTGAACATTGCCGAAAATGTTCATTTTTGCTCATTCTACTAAGTAGAAGTGTTATATTCCACCCAAAAATTGGATGTCGAGATTTCACCGGAATATGTTTTGAGGTCCCCTGAATAAAAAAAAAAAAAGCAATTTTAGAAAAAGGTCCGTGTGTGTGTCTATGTGTCTGTCAGTCTGTCGACAGCATAACTCAGAAACGAAAAGTCGGTTGAAAACCAAAGTTGGTATTTAAGTTTAATGTCTTTCAAGGATGCGACACGAAGATTTTGAAGAAAATAGCCCCACCCTAAACTATTCTTTACATGGAATTTTTTTCGAAAAGTTTGAGTTTCTTGAATATGGCTCTAACGATTTTGTTTAATATGCCACGAATTGTACGTCTAGAATTTTCTGGTTATAGCCCCTGAAGTCGTATTTACTCTGGACGACTTTTGCATAACTGGTAAACCGTTAGAGATAGACCAAATCTTACTATAGCAAAATGTAGATCTTGCTAAAACACACAAGTTAAATAATTAATTAAATAATTGGGCTGAAATTAAATGATTTTTCATAACTCATACTGAAAAAAAGAAAATAAACTGTGTAAAAAATATTTTTTTTCTTTTAAACTAATTAAATCTAAGCTATGGCGATGTGACAATTTCTTTATATATTAAACTCGAATTAAAAACTTAGGAGAGATGCAATAAACTTTGGGATCCAAGGGTCATTTTATATTAGCATCTTAAAAAGTGATTTATTATTAATAATTTAAACACGGTTTACCATAGAACATTGAAATTTTGTCTACACTGTATATTTTATGTTCTGAGTGTGTGGAAAAAAATTGATGTGTTGCACTCACATGACTTTCTCTACTCTTGTACTAACCATTCTTACAAACTCTTATTACTATATCTTCTTCATGTTAATACAGATATCTGATGTGTTACACTCACATGACTTTCTCTACTCTTGTACTAACCATTCTTACAAACTCTTATTACTATATCTTCTTCATGTTAATACAGATATCTGATGTGTTAAATTCACATGACTTTCTCTACTCTTGTACTAACCATTCTTACAAACTCTTATTACTATATCTTCTTCATGTTAATACAGATATCTGATGTGTTCCACTCACATGACTTTCTCTACTCTTGTACTAACCATTCTTACAAACTCTTATTACTATATCTTCTTCATGTTAATACAGATATCTGATGTGTTCCACTCACATGACTTTCTCTACTCTTGTACTAACCATTCTTACAAACTCTTATTACTATATCTTCTTCATGTTAATACAGATACCTGATGTGTTGCACTCACATGACTTTCTCTACTCTTGTACTAACCATTGTTACAAACTCTTATTACTATATCTTCTTCATGTTAATACAGATATCTGATGTGTTAAATTCACATGACTTTCTCTACTCTTGTACTAACCATACTTACAAACTCTTATTACTATATCTTCTTCATGTTAATACAGATACCTGATGTGTTACATTCACATGACTTTCTCTACTCTTGTACTAACCATTCTTACAAACTCTTATTACTATATCTTCTTCATGTTAATACAGATATCTGATGTGTTACACTCACATGACTTTCTCTACTCTTGTACTAACCATTCTTACAAACTCTTATTACTATATCTTCTTCATGTTAATACAGATACCTGATGTGTTAAATTCACATGACTTTCTCTACTCTTGTACTAACCATACTTACAAACTCTTATTACTATATCTTCTTCATGTTAATACAGATATCTGATGTGTTAAATTCACATGACTTTCTCTACTCTTGTACTAACCATTCTTACAAACTCTTATTACTATATCTTCTTCATGTTAATACAGATATCTGATGTGTTCCACTCACATGACTTTCTCTACTCTTGTACTAACCATTCTTACAAACTCTTATTACTATATCTTCTTCATGTTAATACAGATATCTGATGTGTTCCACTCACATGACTTTCTCTACTCTTGTACTAACCATTCTTACAAACTCTTATTACTATATCTTCTTCATGTTAATACAGATATCTGATGTGTTACACTCACATGACTTTCTCTACTCTTGTACTAACCATTCTTACAAACTCTTATTACTATATCTTCTTCATGTTAATACAGATATCTGATGTGTTAAATTCACATGACTTTCTCTACTCTTGTACTAACCATTCTTACAAACTCTTATTACTATATCTTCTTCATGTTAATACAGATATCTGATGTGTTCCACTCACATGACTTTCTCTACTCTTGTACTAACCATTCTTACAAACTCTTATTACTATATGTTCTTCATGTTAATACAGATATCTGATGTGTTCCACTCACATGACTTTCTCTACTCTTGTACTAACCATTCTTACAAACTCTTATTACTATATCTTCTTCATGTTAATACAGATACCTGATGTGTTGCACTCACATGACTTTCTCTACTCTTGTACTAACCATTCTTACAAACTCTTATTACTATATCTTCTTCATGTTAATACAGATATCTGATGTGTTAAATTCACATGACTTTCTCTACTCTTGTACTAACCATACTTACAAACTCTTATTACTATATCTTCTTCATGTTAATACAGATACCTGATGTGTTACATTCACATGACTTTCTCTACTCTTG
Source organism: Tenodera sinensis (assembly GCA_030765045.1). Classification (NCBI taxonomy): domain Eukaryota; kingdom Metazoa; phylum Arthropoda; class Insecta; order Mantodea; family Mantidae; genus Tenodera; species Tenodera sinensis. Next base: position 373,836,914 of record CM060964.1, on the reverse strand, counting down.
TACTAACCATTCTTACAAACTCTTATTACTATATCGTCTTCATGTTAATACAGATATCTGATGTGTTACACTCACATGACTTTCTCTACTCTTGTACTAACCATTCTTACAAACTCTTATTACTATATCTTCTTCGTGTTAGTTTTGATAACCATTTGTACAAATTATCTTATTGCTTATTTCCTTGTAGGTACAAGGGGAATGTTAGAATACAGTAGGCTTTGTGCGATAGTCAAATGTTTGAGATTCTGTTGTCTTTGCACACTTAACATATAAAAAAATGAACAACGATGATCCATTTCACGAAAATTCTAAGTTTTCCGAAACTCACACACATAACAAGGAGTATCTCCGAAATGCTTCACCCTGCAAGAAAAATTATTGGGACATAAATTGTGTATTTTAGCAAGATCTACATTTTTTGTATAGTATGATTTGGTCTATCTCTGTTTACCAGTTATGCAAAAGTCGTCCAGAGTAAATACGACTACAGGGGCTATAGCCAGAAAATTCAAGATAAACATTTCATTTGTCATCAAAATGTCTCAAACATATGATATTTTAATCAAAATCGTTTGAGCCGTTTTCAAGAAAATAAAAATTTTCGAAAAATTTTCCATGTAAAGGGTAGTTTAGGGTGGAGCTATTTTCTTCAAAATATTCGTGTCGCATGCTTGAAATACATTAAACTTAAATACCAATTTTGGTTTTTAACCGACTTTTCGTTTTTGAGTTATGCTGTCCACAGACTGACAGACTGACACACAGACACACACACAGACACACACACACGGACCTTTTTCTAAAAATGCTTTTTTGGATTAAGGGGGATTCAAAACATGTATTTCCGGTGAAATCTCGACATCGAACTTTTGGGTGGAATACAATACTTCCCCCACTTACCAGTAGAGAAAGTAAAAATCAAAGCAATCAGAAGAAAACTGGATTTTTTTAATTTTCATAGATACATTGCCTTAAGGCAATAGTCCAGCAAGCTCGGTCAAAGTTCACCTTATCTAATTCCCGATGCACCGAAAAATCCGAGGATGATGCACATAGCCATGGATATCTATAGACCAAATCTTGGCACACAAAAAGTTAAGCATCGCTAGATCCTTCCTTGCGTCAGAAACGTATAAAACAAATATGTCATTTGTTTTCCGTCCGTTAATAACCTTTGCGACCCCATAATCAGCAAACATCTGGTGATCGAGTGGGCACGCATAAAGTTGTCTAGTTGGCGCATAAATTAATGACTCATGTCAAGTTTATTTTGTGTTTGGACCGCCGGCCGCTTCAGCTCTTGTCACAAATATCAAATTGAATAAAAATCTGAAGTGTTGCACTCACATGACTTTCTCTACTCTTGTACTAACATTCTTACAAACTCTTATTACTATATCTTCTTCATGTTAATACAGATATCTGATGTGTTGCACTCACATGACTTTCTCTACTCTTGTACTAACCATTCTTACAAACTCTTATTCCTATATCTTCTTCGTGTTAATACAGATATCTGATGTGTTACACTCACATGACTTTCTCTACTCTTGTACTAACCATTCTTACAAACCCTTATTACTATATCTTCTTCATGTTAATACAGATATCTGATGTGTTACACTCACATGACTTTCTCTACTCTTGTACTAACCATTCTTACAAACTCTTATTACTGTATCTTCTTCATGTTAATACAGATATCTGATGTGTTACATTCACATGACTTTCTCTACTCTTGTACTAACCATTCTTACAAACTCTTATTCCTATATCTTCTTCGTGTTAATACAGATATCTGATGTGTTACACTCACATGACTTTCTCTACTCTTGTACTAACCATTCTTACAAACCCTTATTACTATATCTTCTTCATGTTAATACAGATATCAGATGTATTGCACTCAGATGACTTTCTCTACTCTTGTACTAACCATTCTTACAAACTCTTATTCCTATATCTTCTTCGTGTTAATACAGATATCTGATGTGTTACACTCACATGACTTTCTCTACTCTTGTACTAACCATTCTTACAAACCCTTATTACTATATCTTCTTCATGTTAATACAGATATCTGATGTGTTACATTCACATGACTTTCTCTACTCTTGTACTAACCATTCTTATAAACTCTTATTACTATATCTTCTTCATGTTAATACAGATATCTGATGTGTTACACTCACATGACTTTCTCTACTCTTGTACTAACCATTCTTACAAACTCTTATTCCTATATCTTCTACATATTAATACAGATATCTGATGTGTTACACTCACATGACTTTCTCTACTCTTGTACTAACCATTCTTACAAACTCTTATTACTATATCTTCTTCATGTTAATACAGATATCTGATGTGTTACACTCACATGACTTTCTCTACTCTTGTACTAACCATTCTTACAAACTCTTATTCCTATATCTTCTTCATGTTAATACAGACATCTGATGTGTTACACTTATATGACTTTCTCTACTCTTGTACTAACCATTCTTACAAACTCTTATTACTATATCTTCTTCATGTTAATACAGATATCTGATGTGTTACACTCACATGACTTTCTCTACTCTTGTACTAACCATTCTTATAAACTCTTATTACTATATCTTATTCATGTTAATACAGATATCTGATGTGTTACATTCACATGACTTTCTCTGCTCTTGTACTAACCATTCTTACAAACTCTTATTACTATATCTTCTTCATGTTAATACAGATATCTGATGTGTTACACTCACATGACTTTCTCTACTCTTGTACTAACCATTCTTACAAACTCTTATTCCTATATCTTCTTCATGTTAATACAGATATCTGATGTGTTACACTCACATGACTTTCTCTACTCTTGTACTAACCATTCTTACAAACTCTTATTCCTATATCTTCTACATATTAATACAGATATCTGATGTGTTACACTTATATGACTTTCTCTACTCTTGTACTAACCATTCTTACAAACTCTTATTACTATATCTTCTTCATGTTAATACAGATATCTGATGTGTTACACTCACATGACTTTCTCTACTCTTGTACTAACCATTCTTATAAACTCTTATTACTATATCTTATTCATGTTAATACAGATATCTGATGTGTTACATTCACATGACTTTCTCTGCTCTTGTACTAACCATTCTTACAAACTCTTATTACTATATCTTCTTCATGTTAATACAGATATCTGATGTGTTGCACTCACATGACTTTCTCTACTCTTGTACTAACCATTCTTACAAACTCTTATTACTATATCTTCTTCATGTTAATACAGATATGTGATGTGTTACTCTCACATGACTTTCTCTACTCTTGTACTAACCATTCTTACAAACTCTTATTACTATATCTTCTTCATGTTAATACAGATATCTGATGTGTTACACTCACATGACTTTCTCTACTCTTGTACTAACCATTCTTACAAACTCTTATTACTATATCTTCTTCATGTTAATACAGATATCTGATGTGTTGCACTCACATGACTTTCTCTACTCTTGTATTAACCATTCTTACAAACTCTTATTACTATATCTTCTTCATGTTAATACAGATATCTGATGTGTTGCACTCACATGACTTTCTCTACTCTTGTACTAACCATTCTGACAAACTGTTATTACTGTATCTTCTTCATGTTAATACAGATATCTGATGTGTTACATTCACATGACTTTCTCTACTCTTGTACTAACCATACTTACAAACTCTTATTACTATATCTTCTTCATGTTAATACAGATATCTGATGTGTTACACTCACATGACTTTCTCTACTCTTGTACTAACCATTGTTACAAACTCTTATTACTATGCATATCTTCTTCATGTTAATACAGATACCTGATGTGTTACATTCACATGACTTTCTCTACTCTTGTACTAACCATACTTACAAACTCTTATTACTATATCTTCATGTTAATACAGATATGTGATGTGTTACACTCACATGACTTTCTCTACTCTTGTACTAACCATTCTTACAAACTCTTATTCCTATATCTTCTTCATGTTAATACAGATATCTGATGTGTTACACTCACATGACTTTCTCTACTCTTGTACTAACCATTCTTACAAACTCTTATTCCTATATCTTCTTCGTGTTAGTTAAGATAAACATTTGTACAAATTAACTTATTGCTTATTTCCTTGTAGGTACAAGGGGAGTATGGGAATATAGTAGGCTTTGTGCGATAGTCAAATGTTTTAAAGCTTTCAAATTCCGTTCTCTTTGCACACTTAACCTTTTTAAAACATGAATAACAATATTGCATTTGACGAAAGTTTAGGTTTTCCGAAACTTACACAAATAACAAGGAATATCTCCGAAATGGTTCACTCTGCAAAAAATTTATTCAGACATAAATTGTGCATTAGCAAGATCTACATTTTTTGTATAGTAAGATTTGGTCTATATCTTACGGTTTACCATTTATGCAAAAGTCATCCAGAGTAAGCAGAGTAAGTTTCGAAACATTTTCCATGTAAAGGGTAGTTTTTATGGTGGGGCTATTTTCTTCAAAATCTTCGTGTCGCATCCTTAAAAGACATTAAGCTTAAATATGAACTTTGGATTTTAACCGACTTTTCGTTTTTGAGTTACGCTGTCTACACAATGGCACCCACAAAGACGGACATTTTTCTAAAAATCTGATGTGTTGCATTCACAGGACTTTCTCTACTCTTGTACTAACCATTCTTACAAACTCTTATTCCTATATCTTCTTCGTGTTAGTTGACATAAACATTTGTACAAATTATCTTATTTCGTATTTCCCTGTAGGTGCTTTGAGATCCCGTTCTCTTTGCACACTTAAAATAATTACGCGAAAGCTTTCAGTTTTCCGAAACTGACACATATAACAAGCAATATCTACAAAATGGTTCACTCTACAAAAAAATTTTTATACATAAATTGTGCGTTTTAGTGAGATGTAAATTTTTTGTATATTGAGAATTTGTCTATTTCTTACGGTTTTCGAGTTATTCAAAAGTTATCCCGAGTAAATAGGACTACATAGGCTAGAGCCAGAAAATTCAAAATATACATTTTGTTTGCCATAAAAATGTGTGAAACATGTCATTTTAATCAAAATCGTTGGAGACATTTTCAAGAAAATCAACGTTTACGAAAATAATTCCATGTAAAGGATAGTTTAGGGTGGGGCTGTTTTCTTCAAAATCTTCGTGTCGCATCTTTGAAACACATAAACTCAAATACTAACTTTGGTTTTTAACCGACTTCTCGTTTTTGACTTAAGCCGCCCACAGAATGACAAACACATGGACCTTTTTCTAAAAATACTTTTTTTACTTTATCTACTGGTAAGAGATTTCACCGGAAATATACAGTTTTTGAGGCTCGCTGAATCCAAAAAAAGCATTTTTAGAAAAAGGTTCGTGTGTGTGTCTGTGTGTCAGTCTGTCAGTCTGTGGATAGCATAACTCAAAAACGAATAGTCGGTTAAAAACCAAAGTTGGTATTTAAGTTCAATGTTTTTGAAGGATGCGACACGAAGATTTTGAAGAAAATAGCCCCACCCTAAACTACCATTTACATTTAAAATTTTTCGAAAATGTTGATTTTCTTGAAAATGGCTCTAATGATTTTGATTAAAATGTCACATGTTTGAGATATTTTTACTAAAAATGAAATGTATATCTTGAATTTTTTGGCTATAGCCCCTGTAGTCGTATTTACTCTGGACGACTTTTGCATAACTCGTAAACCGTTAAAGATAGACCAAATCCTACTATACAAAAAATGTAGATCTTGCTAAAATACACAATTTATTCCTCAATAAATTTTCTTGTAGGGAGAACCATTTCGGAGATATTCCTTGTTATGTGTGTGAGTTTCGGAAAACTTAGAACTTTCGTGAAATGCAACAACGTTGTTCATTTTTTTTATGTCAAGTGTGCAAAGAGAACAGAGTCTCAAACATTTGACTGTCGCACAAAGCCTACTGTATTCTAACATTCCCTTTGTACCTACAAGGAAATAAGCAATAAGATAATTTGCACAAATGTTTGTCTCAGCTAACAAGAAAGAAGATATAGGAATAAGAGTTTGTAAGAATGGTTAGTACAAGAGTAGAGAAAGTCATGTGAGTGTAACACATCAGATATCTGTATTAACAAGAAGAAGGTATAGGAATAAGAGTTTGTAAGAGTGGTTAGTACAAGAGTAGAGAAAGTCATGTGAATGTAACACATCAGATATCTGTATTAACATGAAGAAGATATAGTAATAAGAGTTTGTAAGAATGGTTAGTACAAGAGTAGAGAAAGTCATGTGAGTGTAACACATCAGATATCTGTATTAACATGAAGAAGATATAGTAATAAGAGTTTGTAAGAATGGTTAGTACAAGAGTAGAGAAAGTCATGTGAGTGCAACACATCAGATATCTGTATTAACATGAAGAAGATATAGCAATAAGAGTTTGTAAGAATGGTTAGTACAAGAGTAGAGAAAGTCATGTGAGTGTAACACATCAGATATCTGTATTAACATGAAGAAGATATAGTAATAAGAGTTTGTAAGAATGGTTAGTACAAGAGTAGAGAAAGTCATGTGAGTGTAACACATCAGATATCTGTATTAACATGAAGAAGATATAGTAATAAGAGTTTGTAAGAGTGGTTAGTACAAGAGTAGAGAAAGTCATGTGAATGTAACACATCAGATATCTGTATTAACATGAAGAAGATATAGTAATAAGAGTTTGTAAGAATGGTTAGTACAAGAGTAGAGAAAGTCATGTGAGTGTAACACATCAGATATCTGTATTAACATGAAGAAGATATAGTAATAAGAGTTTGTAAGAATGGTTAGTACAAGAGTAGAGAAAGTCATGTGAGTGTAACACATCAGATATCTGTATTAACATGAAGAAGATATAGTAATAAGAGTTTGTAAGAATGGTTAGTACAAGAGTAGAGAAAGTCATTTGAGTGCAACACATCAGATATCTGTATTAACACGAAGAAGATATAATAATAAGAGTTTGTAAGAATGGTTAGTACAAGAGTAGAGAAAGTCATGTGAGTGCAACACATCAGATATCTGTATTAACATGAAGAAGATATAGTAATAAGAGCTTGTAAGAATGGTTAGTACAAGAGTAGAGAAAGTCATGTGAGTGCAACACATCAGATTTTTTTGTTCAGGGTTCTCAAAACATTTTCGGTGAAATCTCGACATCGGATTTTTGGGTGGAATACAGTACTTGCTCTACTTAATAGAGAAAGTGAAAATCGACTTGATAAATGCGTTCAAGTGCCTTAGAAGGGAGTCGATGCCCGATATTGTGAGGAGAAAGATTCCTTCTCTCTATGCATAGCCTATGGATATCCCTGTAATGTGGGTTATATTGAGGAGATGGTCTCTTCAGATTCTGGGTCCAATAGGGAGATCCATCCGCTCCAGTTCTCTTTAATCTCATTCTGGATTCACTGATTTCAAATTTACAGAGCAAATTAAATCTCTCCTACTTAAATGATGGTCCAGCGGATGCTGTTCACTCCGTCCGATCTTCGTGTGCTAATTGGTACCTGTAGAGAAATGGATTTGGAAATTAATTCGGAGAAATGTCTACTTTTTTCAGCTCGGAACAAGATGTTGATGTAGTGTCTGATTTTAAGAACTTTACCTCTGAAATTAGAGTTTCTCAAGTAATTAAAATGTTTTTTTGTTGTTCTACAATATTAATTTCTTCCTTTCTCGTTTTAAGGGTACATATGACTGAGTTTTGACGATTTTTTGTAAAAAATTGAATGTTTTTATTTTAGCGTTAATAAATATTACAATCTTTCCTCTATCATATGCATCCATTATTTTTTCAGTTCCGCCATTTTTAAGGCTAACAGAAGCCATCCTTTGACTCCATGTGCGTGGTATTTAAATGTCCATATATGCCCACTTTTACGATATAACTGTTACTGTTACTGTGCCATTTCACTGCTATTTTGAAGTAGGTGAACAGGAACTTGCTAATGATTGGCTACTGCCACTTGTAATGTAATTGAAAATATCATCTGAAGAAAGAAACAAGAGGTCTGAGGGGGAGACATATGGTCCAGGGGAATTCTGTGGTCAGTTTATTTTCTTTTGCCTTTTTCTCAGTTTGCAATTTTTCAGCATTTTGCTCTGTACAAAATGTTCCTTGCGGAGCATTTCTTATCAGAATGGCTTGAAACTTGCACAGTATGTAGTAATATGTGCTATAAATAAAAATTGTATTGGGTTTTGATATCAGATGGATTTTAGTGTGGTTTTTATCCTTCAGAACAGGCTGTTACTCCATATTTTTTAAAAACTATGAAATATAAATATTTACATTTTTGTGTAAGCCAAACAAATAACCAGATATAAAAACCCAATACAATTCTAATTTATCCTTGTTTAAAGTGCATCTCTACAAAATTTTAGAATGACTGGATGAAAACTTTGTCGCAAGGGACTTTTTAAGTGTGACTATTAATTTATTTAAATAATTTGCAATATGTCTTGAACCAAGCAACATACAGAGTTGAAACTTTGCACAGCATAACATGGTTACAATATAAATATATGCACACAAAATTTCATTACAATTGATTGATAAAAAATATAGAAGTTGGAAAATTCAGTTATATGTACCCTTAAAAAGTTGTTTTGCAATTGCAATTTCCTTTGTACTGTTCCTGTGTGGATATTTCTAACCTTGGTTCTGGAAGCAGGGGCTCAGTTAAAACATTTTATGGAAACCATTATCAATTTAAAACTGGAAGACAACATTTGAAAGTTAGCCTCTTTGCCCATAAAATTCGGAGGGCTTAGTGTTCGCAAGATAAGTGGTGTTTGTTATCATCAGCTTATGGAGTAGGTACTCCATGTACAAACAGTGTGAGGTGCTGAACCTTTTTTTTTTTTTTTTTTTTTTTTTTTTGGTGGGGAGAAAGGCTACTTACGCCCTAAACGCATGCACGCATGCGAGTGTAAGACTCCTACCCTGGCTTCGAACACGGGCAGCCTACTCAAAAAAACCCCACCGGAAGTCTTGAGGTCGGGGCCTCTATGCTGCAGTACCGCATTAAGCACCTGCGCATTCTGTGGTGAGAGATGGAAGCTGCCTGCCAGTGGCAGTAACAGCGAGTATTACTAGTTCATCTCAGGTAGATACAATCAGCTGTTTGGGTAGAAACGGTTCCATCTCCCAATGTTGCAACTTGCAGCCCTGCCTATTAGTTCCACGTATAGGACCCTCACAAATGCACTGTGGTTATCACTAGGGCTCGCATGTTTATGGCCTAAAGCTCTTGAAATATGCTCGACCATACCGAAATTTATTTAGGCATAAATTGTGTATTTTACCAACATCTGCATTTATTCTATAGCAGGGTTGCCAACTCGTACGATAATTATGGGGGTGTACGATAATTTTAATGTTTGTACGATGGTTGTCAACTCGTACGATAATTATGGGGGTGTACGATAATTTTAATGTTTGTACGATGGTTGCCAACTCGTACGATAATTATGGGGGTGTACGATAATTTTAATGTTTGTACGATGGTTGTCAACTCGTACGATAATTATGGGGGTGTACGATAATTTTAATGTTTGTACGATGGTTGTCAACCCGTACGATAATTATGGGGGTGTACGATAATTTTAATGTTTGTACGATGGTTATCAGCCCGTACGATAATTATGGGGGTGTACGATAATTTGAATGTATGATAATTCGATATCGGCGAAATATCATTTTCACTGATTTGTCACTCCAGCGAAGTGAAACTAATTACAAATAACACCACTTTTGTCCTCATTGTCTGTCTCCACCCCATAGCTACTAAGTCTGCTACCCTTTATCCTCTTATTGCCAGTGTGTCCAGGTCTGATAATCTCAATGAAGAAGGAAGGCACTGTTCAGAAAAAAGACGATCAATGTAGAAAACTCGGAATACGTGCTATTCCGTGTGAAATAAAGAACATGTAAACATATGTGACCTTGGTGGAAATACTGATTTCAAAGAACTAGCGCCCTTTGCATTATCAGTGGTTTCCTTGCCCTACAGAAGCACTTCTTGTGAAAGAGTTTTTTTTTCTAAACTGGGTGTAATAAAAACCAAAGTTAGAAACAGATTGGCACTAGATACGGTAAATGAACTCATTTTGCCGTCTCAACTTATGAAAGAACGTGATAGATCTTAAAATCTGCAAGTCACCGAGAAGATGTTAAGATTTATCTCAACAACAAATTTGTGCAATGCTGCAACGGTTGAGGAAGCTGAACTTTCAGATGAATAGTGCGAGAAACATAAGTGCTAAAGTTGTAATATTTGTTGAGGTCATCAATCTTGTAAGTGGATATAATAAACATCATTACTCTTATATTTTCATAAATATTATACTGACATTTTTATTGTTGTAGCGTTTGCTTTATGATGTACGATAATTTTGAATCCAAATCTATAATTGTGAGTGGCTGGTACGATAATTTTACTTTTAAATGTTGGCAACCCTGATCTATAGTAACATTTGGTCTATTTCTTACGGTTTACCACCTCACAAAGTCATGAAGCGTATCGGAAAGAATGTGAAACTGCCCAGTTGTTTACGTGAGCTTATCGCACATACACGGTGAGACAGTGTATGTACACTCTGTTCAGATGAAATCATATCTCCAGGACAGTAACGTGTCATATATCGGCAGGCGCGAGAGATCATCTGCTTGTATTTTATCACTGACTATACGCTAAGTTACTTCTAATAAACAAGATAAGAAACGATCATAGTGCTCGACCACCAAGGCCAATACTCCTCGACGCTTTGCGAGGTAATACCAATTATGCAAAAGTCATCCAGAGTAAATAGGACTTCATGGCCTATAGCCAGAAAATTGAGGATATACATTTCATTTGTCGTAAAAATGTATCAAACATATGACATTTTAATGAAAATCGTTAGAGCCATTTTCAAGAAAATAAAAATTTTCAATGTGAAGGGTAGTTTAGGGTGGAGCTATTTTCTTCACAATTTTCGTGTTGCATCGTTGAAAGACATTAAACTTAAATACCAACTTTGGATTTGAACCGACTGTTCGTTTTTGAGTTATCCTGTCCACAGACTGCACACACACATTTTTCTAATTTCTTTTTTTAGGGTTGTCGAAACATATATTTTCGGCGAAATCTCGACATCGAATTGTTGGGTAGAATACAATACTTCCTCTACTTACTATACGTAGTAGAGAAAGTAAAAATGTATTTCACATAAGTTGTATACCTTAACAAGATCTAATTTTTGTGCAATAATTTGTGTGCCTCTTGCAAAAGTTATCCAAAATTAAGGGGACTTTAGAGAGTATACGCAGAAAGTTCAAGATTTACATTTCATTTATTATAAAAATAACAAACTATGATATTTTAATCTAAATCGTTTGAGCCTTCTCTGAGAAAATCAAAAGTTTCGAAATATGTTCCAATTAAGCAGAGGTGCCAAGATTAACCGAGCGAGGGGGAGGGGGATTTACCTCCACCCACTGTTCGTGCAGCTTTAGTAAACGTAGTACAGAAAGTAAAAATTGCTGTTATGGATATGGGAATCATTTGTCGTTTTAATCTAGGCGTCAAGAATTGACAATTGAAGGTGTATGCATGCCTTGTATGTGTAATTTACAGCAAGGTTTCACGTGAGAGAGGGGTTGCGTATGTCTGATTACTGATAACATCCCCCTTCATAACACTGTGAATTGATTCAATATACAGGGTGGAAGGGAAGTCATTATATTCCTTCTAATATCTGCTTCATACAAGCATTACAAACAAACAACTCTAATGGCATTTGGTTCTTTGATCAGCCGATTTCGAAAAAATAAATAGTTTTTGTTCCAAATTGGATGCGCAATTCCATAAGAACGTTGTTGTTAGCTAATGCTGGATTTCTGACAATGAAGTCATTAATCCTCTTGCTCTCCAATATTTTTCACAGTGAAGAGAGCAATAGCAGTAATAGCATAGCGGATAGAAGAGAAAGTGTGAGCTCACCCGCTAGTTCACTGCATGATCCGTGGTCCCGTGGCAACTGGCCGAAACTGCGGCGTGGCGATCGCAGTCGCCTCAAAATGCGGCCGTACTGCCTAGTATGTGATTCGGAAGTACAGACATAATTTTATACGTATGCGTTGTGTGTTGTGAGTAATTAGGTGCATAACTTGTGAAATTGCTTCTAAGTTTGTGCATAAATGTGTGTGTTCTTCAAAACGTAAGTTTCAAGTAACATCAATAATTGATTAAAAATGCCAACTTGTTTTGTACCCGGGTGTCGTTCAGGATACAGAAACTGCTCAGAAGCTAGACATTTTTTTACTACTCCTAAAGATAAAAATCTGTTTTACAAATGGGAAAAGTCTATTCCTAGGAAAGACACTAAATTATCTGTTAAATCTAGTATTTGTGACAAACATTTTCCAGAGGACTTTTTAGTGAAAGTTGATTCATTCGTTGTGCATGGAAAACTGGTTGAAATCCCTAGAATTAAATGGCGGTTAAAGCTAAGGGCAATTCCCTGTATATTTCCTAATTTACCCAGGTACTTAGCTACAGTGCATAAATCCCGAAAATCTCCACAAAACAGAGACAAAAAATTACTGAAAAAGCAATATTCAACAATCAGTAAATTACCAGATGCAGGATCCAGTCAGCCAGTTCTTATTTCAAACGCGCCGTCCTTCAACAATGAGGAATTCACAGAAAATAGTTCTAATTCCTCCAAGGTCACAAATACAAGTGTCAATAATGAAATTGCTACACTGAAGAAAAGAATTAGAAACCGCAATAGAAATTTAGTTAGAACTAAAATCCTGCTATCTAAAGAGAGGGCTAAATTAAAAATAGTAGAAATGAAATTCGCTACTAATTGTTGCGAACATAAACGCAATTTAAATTATTTAAGTAAAAAACAAAAGCTGGTTCTAGATACAATGCTTAAAAAATACATAATTTGCATTAAGGTTTAATTTTTCAGCGTAAAATCATGTAAGCAGATATTTCCCACTGTTCTTCGTTAATTATAATACCCATTATTGTAAAATACCATCCTATATTATGTGTCAAGGAAAGACGATGTTTCAAAACAGTATTTCCAATATTCCTCCTTACGATTTTAGGTATTTAAAATGCTAACTGATAATATGAAACCCATTTTCACCATGCATTCGTGAACAAAAGTCAAGCGACCGCGACACCAGTGCCATCTTGCGAGCGAACCATAGTAACTCCCGAAGAGCTCACCCTATCTCTTCTATCCGCTATGGTAATAGTAACCGCTTTTTAGAGAGCACCATATTTTTATGTTTTGGCGGTCACATCGCTCTCTCACAACCCCCAGAATGTCTGGAGGACCACACCTGTCGTTGGTTTACGGGTCTCACCGACCTGACCGGGAGAATTATCAAAATAAATTCACCGACCATATCCTCTGATTACCAATCAGAGGACGTATTACATGCCATGACAGGTCAGCATGTTAGGGGTTAAGGTTTTATAGAGAAATTAGAGAAATGGAGAGGTTGGAAAAATAAAGACTCCCTAGCTCTCGGGAACCCTAATAGCATCGGGGTCGGAAGAGAACAAGAGTTGACCAAGGTAAGGTCAGATAGGAAAGTTACAGTGAGGAGCAAAACACCAGTAAGTGGAAGTAATGTTCTGCTCAGCTTGGGTACCTTGTGGTTGCCATTCACATATCCCCTAGACGGATATCTAGTTCTTGTTAAATAAACAACACAATAAACTTCTTGTCAGATGAACTTTCGTTATACAGTTGTACTTTCATTGTAGGTATATAAAGAAACCAGTAGACTAAAGCAAGATGTAATTTTAAGAAGTGGCTAGCAATAGCCTTGAAATTCCATGCATTCTGCATGACTACAAGAAAAAACGAATAGTGATTTAAATAATATGCAGGTATTTGAAAATTCAAATCAGTAACACAGAATATCTCAGAAATGTTTAATACCACAAAAAATATTATTTGGCAAAAGTGTGTGTAATGAGATTTTGTCTATCTCTTATGATTTACATAAGTCATTTCACAAGAATGTATGAAGGTAACAGTGTGTTACTTGTAAGATGCGTAGAGTAACTTATTTCTGACATAACTTCGGTAGTAATTATGGCACATCACACAGGGTTTCGAAATAATTAGCCATTTAAAAGACGTGAAGGAATATTCCAAGCTGCTCTTTCAGACGTGCAGTAACTTGACAACGTTGTGTTGAGGTTGGTCAGAGAATTGAACCAGTTTCTGGATGTAAACAGGTCGGGCGCTAATGTTTTGGAAGCAAACGCTTATGATTGGCTTACGCTTGCTCAGTAAACATGAAAGGGTATTTGTTTATGTTCTCAAGATGTACCGTTACTGTGTTTATGTACTGAGCTACTGAAAGTGATACCTACACAATTTGCAGTGTTCCCAGCTTCTTTTCGATAAACCTAAAATATCTCTGTAGGAAATGGTCAGAGACAAAAACGTAAGATACAAAATGTGTTCCAAATATCGAAATCTATCACTGGTTTAAATTAATGTAATGACTTCCCTTCCATCCTGTATATGCTTAAATTCAAACTCTAATGAACGTTATTTTAAGACCATAATACAAGACTATTTTGATGATTTTGAATGCCTAAAGTTTCCGCTCTTTGCTTATGAGATGCCCTTTACCTGGCCTGTTTACGTCAGCATCCAGAGCAAGCTCTGTGGCGGGCGATGACGTCACTAAGCCGGCTGTGACATCACCAGCTCGATACCTTCATTTGTGCAGAGGGTCATCGGTTCGCTTCTGGCCCTGCACTTGTGGTTAACGACCTTGGCGATGTAGGAGCAACATTCCTGTCTTGTATGCTGCAGCCCCGGGTTCGAATTAGGCTTCTTTACGTGCTCAGGACCCACTTTTATTACCTAAAATGTTCACGAGTTTCACTGCCCGCTCTTCGACAAACAAACTATTCATAGAAAAGTTATTTTTCTGTGCACATGCTAATCCAGATAAACATTCGTTTACTTTTATCTAGGTACAAGATGAATACAGTAACCTAAAGTTAGATGTTTTCAACACTGTCGCTATGTAATACCTTTGAAATTCTCTTCTCTTTGTATGAACTTAAAAAAAAAAAAAAAAAAAAAAAAAAAATCTGATGTGTTGCACTCACATGACTTTCTCTACTCTTGTACTAACCATTCTTACAAACTCTTATTACTATATCTTCTTCATGTTAATACAGATATCTGATGTGTTACACTCTCATGACTTTCTCTACTCTTGTACTAACCATTCTTACAAACTCTTATTACTATATCTTCTTCATGTTAATACAGATATCTGATGTGTTACATTCACATGACTTTCTCTACTCTTGTACTAACCATTCTTACAAACTCTTATTACTATATCTTCTTCGTGTTAATACAGATATCTGATGTGTTACATTCACATGACTTTCTCTACTCTTGTACTAACCATTCTTACAAACTCTTATTACTATATCTTCTTCGTGTTAATACAGATATCTGATGTGTTACATTCACATGACTTTCTCTACTCTTGTACTAACCATTCTTACAAACTCTTATTACTATATCTTCTTCATGTTAATACAGATATCTGATGTGTTACATTCACATGACTTTCTCTACTCTTGTACTAACCATTCTTACAAACTCTTATTACTATATCTTCTTCATGTTAATACAGATATCTGATGTGTTACACTCACATGACTTTCTCTACTCTTGTACTAACATTCTTACAAACTCTTATTCCTATATCTTCTTCATGTTAATACAGATATCTGATGTGTTGCACTCACATGACTTTCTCTACTCTTGTACTAACCATTCTTACAAACTCTTATTACTATATCTTCTTCATGTTAATACAGATATCTGATGTGTTACATTCACATGACTTTCTCTACTCTTGTACTAACCATTCTTACAAACTCTTATTACTATATCTTCTTCATGTTAATACAGATATCTGATGTGTTACATTCACATGACTTTCTCTACTCTTGTACTAACCATTCTTACAAACCCTTATTACTATATCTTCTTCATGTTAATACAGATATCTGATGTGTTACACTCACATGACTTTCTCTACTCTTGTACTAACATTCTTACAAACTCTTATTCCTATATCTTCTTCATGTTAATACAGATATCTGATGTGTTACATTCACATGACTTTCTCTACTCTTGTACTAACCATTCTTACAAACTCTTATTACTATATCTTCTTCATGTTAATACAGATATCTGATGTGTTACACTCACATGACTTTCTCTACTCTTGTACTAACCATTCTTACAAACTCTTATTACTATATCTTCTTCATGTTAATACAGATATCTGATGTGTTACATTCACATGACTTTCTCTACTCTTGTACTAACCATTCTTACAAACTCTTATTACTATATCTTCTTCATGTTAATACAGATATCTGATGTGTTACACTCACATGACTTTCTCTACTCTTGTACTAACCATTCTTACAAACTCTTATTACTATATCTTCTTCATGTTAATACAGATATCTGATGTGTTACATTCACATAACTTTCTCTACTCTTGTACTAACCATTCTTACAAACTCTTATTACTATATCTTCTTCATGTTAATACAGATATCTGATGTGTTACATTCACATGACTTTCTCTACTCTTGTACTAACCATTCTTACAAACTCTTATTACTATATCTTCTTCATGTTAATACAGATATCTGATGTGTTACATTCACATGACTTTCTCTACTCTTGTACTACCATTCTTACAAACTCTTATTCGTATATCTTCTTCATGTTAGTTGTGATAAACATTTGTACAAATTATCTTATTGCTTATTTCCTTGTAGGTACAAGGGGAATATGGGAATACAGTAGGCTTTGAGCGATAGTCAAATCTTTTAAAGCGTTGGGATTCCGTTCTCTTTCCACGCTTAACATATAAAAAAATGAACAAGGATGTTCCATTTCACGAAAGTTTTAAGTTTTCTAAAAACGACACAAATAACAAGGAATATCTCCGAAATGGTTCACTCTACAAGAAAATTTATTTGGACATAAATTGTGTATTTTAACAAGATCTACATTTTTTGTATAGTATGATTTGGTCTATCTCTAACGGTTTACCAGTTATGCAAAAGTCGTCCAGAGTAAATGCGGCTACAGGGGCTATAGCCAGAAAATTGAAGATATACATTTTATTCGTCATAAAAATATCTCAAACGTATGACATTTTAATCGAAATCGTTAGTACCATTTTGAAGTAAATAAAAAATTTCGAAAAATTTTCCATATAAAGGGTAGTTTAGGATGTGGCTATTTTCTTCAAAATCTTCGTGTCGCATCCTTGAAATACATTAAACGTAAATACCAACTTTGGTTTTTAACCGACTTTTCGTTTTTGAGTTAAGATGTCCACAGACTGACACACAGACACACACACGGACCTTTTTCTAAAAACGCTTTCTTTTATTCAGGGGCTCTCAAAACATGTATTTCCGGTGAAATCTCGACATCGAATTTTTGGGTGGAATACAGTACTTCCTCTACCTAACAGCAGAGAAAGTAAAAAATTGGATGCTATTAATCGAATTGATAAGGGAGAATCATTGAAGAAAATAGCTGCTGTATTGGGAGTTACGCACATCTGACAAACATTATGGCGTACTTGGAGTCAGCCCGACGCGACCCCAGCTGAACTAATAATGGTAAAGCGTTTGCGTGATCGTACTTCGTTCAAACGCCACACGCGTTTAAAGCAGAAGACGGTTCAAAGTCTGCTTATTTAAGGATTTAAGAATTTTATTTTAATTATTACCCATATATCCCGGATTTTCCATTCTCCGGATTGCCTTTAGCCCCAGTTAGTGCGGGTAAACGAAAACGATGGTCGAAATTAGCTGTTTTATTTAATTTTTACTGTCATTAAAGTACCTGGGCGACCAAGCTTCGCTCGTCTTTTCTTTTCCTTCTTTTAATCCTGCCTTTTTAGGGAGATGATATTTATCTAAATAAACTTAAAAAGCAAAATGTTAACTATATATAAATTTTCATCCCAATTGTTGGAGCCGTTTCTGTGACGAGACCTTTAATATCCTGGCTTGTTTGTTGAAATTGGCTCATTAACAGAGATATTATGTCTAAAATAAAGTTTAAAGTAATTGTGACTGTTACACGTTGGCTAATATAGTCAACTTTGTTTACGTTTTCTGAAAGCGCTTGACGAGACCTTTAATATCTTGGCTTGTTTGTTGAAATTGGCTCATTAACATAGAAATTATGTCCCAAATAAAGTTTAAAGTAATTGTGACTGTTACACGTTGACTAATATAGTCAACTTTCTTTACGTTTTCTGAAAGCGCATGACTAGACCTTTAATATCCTGGCTTGTTTGTTGAAATTGGCTCATTAACAGAGAAATTGTGCCTAAAATATAGTTTAAAGTAATTGTGACTATTACACGTTGACCAATGTAATCAACTTACTTTATGTTTTCTGAAAGCGCTTGACGAGACCTTTAATATCCTGGCTTGTTTGTTGAAATTGGTCCATTAACAGAGAAATTATGTCTAAAATAAAGTTTAAAGTAATTGTGACTGTTACACGTTGACTAATACAGTTAACTTTCTTTAGGTTTGTGAAAGCGCGTGACGAGACCTTTAATATCCTGGCTTGTTTGTTGAAATTGGTCCATTAACAGAGAAATTATGTCTAAAATAAAGTTTGAAGTAATTGTGACTGTTACACGTTGACTAATACAGTTAACTTTCTTTAGGTTTGTGAAAGCTCTTGACGAGACCTTTAATATCCTGGCTTGTTTGTTGAAATTGGTCCATTAACAGAGAAATTATGTCTAAAATAAAGTTTGAAGTAATTGTGACTGTTACACGTTGACTAATACAGTTAACTTTCTTTAGGTTTGTGAAAGCTCTTGACGAGACCTTTAATATCCTGGCTTGTTTGTTGAAATTGGCCCATTAACAGAGAAATTATGTCTAAAATAAAGTTTAAAGTAATTGTGACTGTTACACGTTGACTAATACAGTTAACTTTCTTTAGGTTTCTGAAAGCTCTTGACGAGACCTTTAATATCCTGGCTTGTTTGTTGAAATTGGTCCATTAACAGAGAAATTATGTCTAAAATAAAGTTTAAAGTAATTGTGACTGTTACACGTTGACTAATACAGTTATTTTTCTTTAGGCTTGTGAAAGCTCTTGACGAGACCTTTAATATCCTGGCTTGTTTGTTGAAATTGGTCCATTAACAGAGAAATTATGTCTAAAATAAAGTTTAGAGTAATTGTGACTGTTACACGTAAAATCACGTTTTATTATTATTATTATTATTATTATTATTATTATTATTATTATTATTATTATTATTATTATTATTATTATTATTATTATTATTATTATTATTATTATTATTATTATTATTATTATTATTATTATTATTATTATTATTATTATTATTATTATTATTATTATTATTATTATTATTATTATTATTATTATTATTATTATTATTCCCCTCCCAGGAATGACACCTAAATAGATAAACTTAATAAGCAAAAGCCTGTCTGAATACAAAATTTGATCGAAATCGTTAGAGCCGTTTCCAAGTTGCGCAGAAGAGTTGCTCGTTTAAATATATAGTTATAATGCAATCCGGTAACTGTATTCATGTCTTGATCATGAATTGTGTCGTGTAGTGGTCATGTTAGGCGCGTGTCACGTGAACGATCTGGGTTGCTAACAGTTCTAATTGGGATTTGGTTCTATAAGGCAAGCGATACGTGTCGCGGGACAAGCAGTGATGCGAGAGTGTTTTATTTATGCATGCGACATGTCGCAGTGTGTTGTTCGACATGCCAACGTGCGTTGCACTGTTGCTATAAACGCTTTAGTGAAAACAAACTTGCAATTGGAGATTCGTGGACACTGCATTTAGAAACCTTCTTGTCGTTTGCGTTTTGTTTTGGGAACAAGATAAAGATGTTCACCATATAACTGAATGTGAAGAAAAAAAGTTGTGGAGGGAACACTTTTTGCCAAACAAATGGGGAAAAATAATAAAGAAGTTACTTAAATTAAGATAATTAACTTAAAATTCTGAAGTTACACTCACATGACTTTCTCTACTCTTGTACTAACCATTCTTACAAACTCTTATTGCTTATTTCCTTGTAGGTACAAGGGAAATATGGGAATACAGTAGGCTTTGAGCGATAGTCAAATCCTTTAAAGCTTTGAGATTCCGTTCTCTTTGCACGGTTAAAATATAAAAAATGAATAATGATGTTCCATTTGATAGAAATATAAGTTCTCCAAAACTCACACAAATAACAAGGAATATCTCCAAAACGGTCCACTCTACAAAAAATGTGTTTGGACATAAATTGTGTGTTTTAGCAAGATCTACAATTTTGTGTAGTAAGATTTGGTGTATCTCTTACGGCTTACCAGTTGTGCAAAAGTCATCCAGAGTAAATAGGACTACAGGGGCTATAGCCAGAGAATTCAAGATATACATTTCATTTGTCATCAAAATATCTCAAACATGTGGCATTTTAATCAAAATTGTTATAGCCATTTTTAAGAAAATCAAAATATTCCATGTAAAGGGTAGTTTAGGGTGGAGGAATTTTCTTCAAAATCTTCGTGTCGCATCCTTTAAAGACATTAAACTTAAATAACAAATTTGGTTTTTAACCGACTTTTCGTTTTTGAGTTGTGCTGTCCACAGACTGACACACACACACACACACACACACACACACACACACACACGCACACACACACGCACACGCACACAGACACACACACACACACACACACAACGAAGTTTTTCTAAAAATGCTTCTTCTGGTTCAGGGGGCCTCAAAACATATTCTTCCGGTAAAATCTGGGTATCGAATTTTAGGGTGCAATACAGTACTTCCTCTACTTACTATACGTAGTAGAGAAAGTAAAAAGGAAGAGGATATAAAACTATTAGGTGAATTTATGGGATGAATAAGGGAAAAATGGTAAAGGAAACTACATAGAAATACTGTGCCAGGTTAGGCACAACCATACATAAATAACCACGGAGTTAAAATGTATGGTGGACCAAAGAATAAAATTAGCAACTCGTACAATATAGGAAGAAAATTGTAAAATCGAATGGGCACTGCATAGTTCGACCGAAAGTCGGCTTTCCAGTTCCTTACAAAGCGACCGCTTTATTTATGCATAAAGCTACCGCAAAGCTAGAATCAGAACCGGAAACGCAAAAAGCGGCCCAACTATAAATATCTGTTGTTTTTTTTTCCCCCTAGTTGGCTAAGGAAATAGCTGCTGGTTTCCAGTAGTTAAGCTGTGTAAATTCTGGCTGTTTTCCATTTGTTACAACTGCTGACTTCCAGTAACTGAGATAAGTAGGAAATATTAGATTTAATTATATTTTTTGTATTTACTTTGTGAGTATAAGTAAATTTACTGCAATGTACTGCTTCTTGTTACGAACCTAGTAAATCTCCTTTATCTGATAACCAGACATGGGGGAAACTCTCAGTGCTAATGATCTCTGCGTAAGCATAACTGAACTATGTAACTTTTACATCACAGTTGGGAAGGGAAGGTCTTATGCGAGGGTGTGCAATCTCTTCCAATGACAAAGTGGAACGGTGCCGTGAAGTGCACGGTGAGCTTCCTACCTCTTTTGTTTACATGCCAATCACAACATCCCCGCACTCTATGGGCTGTGCTAGTCGACGCAACGTCCATGTGAGATTTTCTCCCATGTCTAGTGATTACTCTCCCCTTATGTAGGGCTTACATCCCCTAGGATAATGAAAAGGCTCTGAGATCCTTCGAGAGAAGAATACTCAGAAACATTTTTAGACCTGTGCATTGTGATAGCATGAACTGGATACTGAGTAACAATAAGGAAATAAATGATTTAATAGAAGGTCAATATGTTGTTATATTCACGAAATCCCAGAGCTTAGATGGTTGGGACATCTGGAAAGAATGGAGGATGAGCAGAAACCAAAGAAAATGTGGAAGGGAGAATATTCTAACGAAAAATGAAAGACAGACTGATCTTACTGCATTGGGAGTCAGAGGCTGGAGAAGGAATGGAGGCAAATAGTAGAGGTCAAAGTCCACATCGGGTTGTAGAGCCTTAAAAGAAGTTTATAGAAGAGCGTAGACAAAGTTACATGAATGAAATACACTAGGATTTTTTTCCGTACAATTACTATTTCCGAAATATGTATCTATTCCGACATTTGTGTCTCACCTGGTGCAAAATCATGAAGATTTTCTTCGCTATCTGCGAAGCCAGTTAGGTTGTTGCTATTGTTATATCAAACTAAAACATTATTTCAAATTGTTTTTAATAAACGGCTTATCGTCACTGGAAAGAAACATTTTATCTAAATCGTATAACTCACAAGATTCTTACAACGCAAGACCAGCAAAACATGATATAAATCAAAGTAGTAAAACAGCAATTTGTAATTGAAACTGTAATACCATTATAAAATAGCGTCTTACATAGTTCCTCTGGTAGCTCAGTTGGTAGAGCGGTGGACTGTAGCGGTAAATCGTGAGGGCAGAAATCCATAGGTCGCTGGTTCGAGTCCGGCCCGGAGGAATAAAATTTTTATGTCACCTAAAACGCTATATTAAATTGTTCCCTGTGTGAAACCGTTGAAATTTCGTTCTTTTTGAATGGCGTGAAAGAAAAATAGCACTTTTTCCACTTCAGAGAAAAGTATATACGTTGTGAACGCCACAAAACAGACATCAGTTGTGTGTTTAATGAGGCCTTCAATTGTTTGTAGTAGGTTTTTGTCTATCTGTTAGAATTATCATCTTGTTTATCTGATTACCCTCCACGTATGTAACTGATCCCAAGGTCGCGGGTTCAAATCCGACCCAGATCAATGGTTTTTAAGTGTGCTTAAAAACGACAGCTCCATGTCAGTAGATTTACTGGCATGTAAAAGAACTTCTGCGGGATGAAATTCCGGCACACCGGCGACGCTTATGTGACCTATGCAATTGACAGCGTTGTTAAACAACAAAATAAGCCAGTGCCTAGGGTCAGATGTCTGTCGGGGAGCAGAGGAACCTTTGGACCGGACAGGGTGAAACCTGGAAGCGAGTGGTCAGTATGAGAGTGAGGACTTACAAGCCAGTGCCTAGGGTCAGATGTCTGTCGGGGAGCAGAGGAACCTCTGGACCGGACAGGGTGAAGACCTGGAAGCGAGTGGTCAGTATGAGAGTGAGGACTTACAAACCAGTGCCTAGAGTCAGACGCCTGTCGGGGAGCACAGGAACCTATGTACCGTATAAAGTGAAGACCTGGAAGCCAGTGGTCAGTATGAGAGTGAGGAAGAGGATGACACGAAATGCAGGCGAAATCGATGAATTGAAAGTTAATGATGGAGCAATTTGTGGAATGAGTGGCGGAGTAAACCAGAGAACCCGGAGAAAACCTGCCCAGACGCCACTTGATCGAACCCGGGTGGCCTTGGTGAAGGCGAACGGTCTAACCGCTCGGCCACGGCGCCACCCTTGTAAATCAACGTTCCAAACTCAACTGTCGTACGAATTTCTGCAATAAAACGTTCGTTATGCGGCATACTTGACAGAACTTAGTTCACTCTTGCAACACGTGACTCCAAATACAACATTAATAAATGTGGTCCCCTGCAGCATGGACCCAACTGTCTCACATTGCGACAGCGCGACGTGCATAAACACTGACGTCATGCGACTGCTGCGCGTCTGTCGCGCGACACAGAATTATGAGCGACCCTTGATATAAATGCTTCCATTTAACGCAGTGTACCGGGTTCGATTCTCGGCTGGAGCTTGGGAGTTTTTCTTTAAGTAGGATTATTCCCCATCCTCCCAAGAGTCTGGAAGTATGAATGTGTGTAAGAAATTAATGTAATAAAAACCCAAAGTGAGTGAACACCATTGCTGTTGGGCAGTTGTTTCCAAAGCCGCCACTTTGACCTTCGCATATAAATAGAACATTAAAACACTTACGCATTAGACATAAAATTATGACTGACACAAAATTTAATGGCGGATGGTTCGATACAACATCCAGTCACAGGCTTGCCACGCCTTGCGGTGTTGTATAAACACGCTATAAGGCTAGTGATATAAATATCAGTTGCACCCGCAAAACGTATTTTTGCAACATTTTATAAATGTAAGTTAATTATTTTAACACATATTTGGTAATGCAGATAAATTTACAGTTCATCTACCAGTTCCCATGGCAACAAGGCTAAAGCTGGTATTTAATACTTACGGTACCAGTAGGAAATGACGTCATACCCAACAGCATAATAACCCCCAAAAAATGTGATGTGTTGCACTCACATGACTTTCTCTACTCTTGTACTAACCATTCTTACAAACTCTTATTCCTATATCTTCTTCGTGTTACTTGAGATAAACATTTGTACAAATTATCTTATTGCTTATTTCCTTGTAGGTGCAAGGGGAATATGGGAATGCAGTAGGCTTTGAGCGATAGTCAAATCTTTTAAAGCTTTGAGATCACTGGGTGTGTGTGTGTTTGTGTGTGTGTGTGTGAGAGTGAGGAAACCAAAGTTGGTATTTAAGTTTAATGTGTTTTAAGAATGTGACCCGAAGATTTTGAAGAAAATAGCCCCACCCTAAACTACCCTTTACATGGAAAATGTTTCGAAAATTGTAAGTTTCTTGAACATGGCTCTAACGATTTTGATTAAAATGTCATATGTTTGAGGTATTTTGATGACAAATGAAATGTATATTTTGAATTTTCTGGCTATAGCCCCTGTAGTTGTATTTGCTCTGGATGACATGAATAACTCGTAAACTGTAAGAGATAGACAAAATCTTACTGCACAAAAAATGTAGATCTTGCTAAAACAGATAACTTATGTCTGAATAAATTTTTTTGTAGAGTGAACCATTTCAGAGATATTCCTTGGCATTTGCCAGTTTCGGAAAACAAAACTTTCGTGAAATGGAACATCGTTGTTCATTTTTTATATGTTAAGCGTGCAAAGAGAACGGAATCTCAAAGCTTTAAAACATTTGACTATCGCACAAAGCCTGCTGTATTCTAATATTCCCCTTGTACCTACAAGGAAATAAACAATAAGATAATTTGCACAAATGTTTATCTCAACTAACACGAAGAAGATATAGGAATAAGTGTTTGTAAGAATGTTAGTACAAGAGTAGAGAAAGTCATGTGAATGTAACACATCAGATATCTGTATTAACATGAAGAATATATAGTAATAAGAGTTTGTAAGAATGGTTGGTACAAGAGTAGAGAAAGTCATGTGAGTGTAACAAATCTGATTTTTTATGCTTATATTTCTGTCTAGCTTAGATATAGCAAAATGTGTAATACTAATACTGATTTTCACAGAGATATTTGACTGTAACTTACGTATTTGTGTTTGCTTTGTTTACAGGTAAGTGACGTGAGATAGTGTAGAGGGAAGTTTTGTGTCGGTAATGAGGATGGCTACAGTGGTCCAGCGGATGCTGCGAGGGGAATCCCGGTAACGGAAATCGATGCATGACGTAGCACCCCTTTCCACGTTCATCAATGAGAGGGCTCCAACCCTCGCACCGTGTAATACGTGGTCGGGTGAATATCTCAAACATTCAACTCATCACAAACATAAATAGGTATTTATTTATGTTGCAAGGCATGACTATGGCTTAAGGACAGTTGGTTTGTTCGAGGGCATGTGAGGGATGCGGCATTTCAAAAACAACTCAACCCATTTTGGTACTTTTTTACGTTGAAACTACGCCCAAGTCCTTCTGACGGACGTAGGCTATAAATAGGGCTAGGAAGTTCATGCATTTGCATGTTTTTTCATAGGGGTTAAAAATGTATGCTTTTACATTATGTGCACGAATTACGGAATTGTCAGTTATTTGGACATGATTTTATGGTGCATATAACTGCATATTTTCTTGATTTTTTATAAATGCATATTATTTCAACACTATAGCCCCTAAATTGCATATTCTAATGATTTTTATGGTTTTTTATTACTTTTTTCTATCTGGATAATATTTTTCATATTGGCAGTATTGCACATGATGATGCAATTCACGAAGATTTCAATATTATTGCCCCTATATTGCATATTTTAATGATTTTTATGCTTTTCTTAATTTTTTCATGTGTATAATATGTTTCATATTGGTAGCATTTCTGAGACAATGGTTCTTTCCCATTGGTAGATAGATTTGTGTCCAGTACGAAGAGAATTTTTGTTAAATCTCCTAAAAGAGTTAAGTTGTTTAGATCAACAGCATCTAATATCTGACTTCCTCCTGCACCAGTGTTAATCGATGGGGAACATGGGTCGATGCAGTTTTATATTATGCTGAGCACATAGAAATAGCCGAAGAGGTTGTTAATTCATTGGACTCGAACGATGCTTTATCAATAGAAACTGTGCAAAACATTCTATCAAGCACTGGGTAAAAAGTTTCATATCTGCCCATTTTTCTTTCTTACCAACAGCCATAACGGCATTGGAAGCTGTAGGATCTCCTTTGCATGAATCACTTACTGTCTTTGAAAAAACAATATGTGATCTAAGTTCGGTTCCTGGTAGCATAGGACAAAAAGTGAAAGAGAAAGTAAATTGTGTAATTTCAAAAAAATTCTGCTTATAAACAGATGTGCGGTGTTCGAGACATCCTTGAAAGAAAACCATCTGTCACACCAAGAGACTTGACTCTCTCTGTGAAGCAGTTAACATCATTTAAATATGCCCCGATAACATCTTGTGACGTGGAGAGAAGTTTTTCACGTTACAAAAGTGTTTTGCGAGACAACAGACGATGTTTTACAGTTGAAAATTTGTGCAAAGTGTTGGTTGTGAACTGCAATTTAGCAGCTAATACTAGCAGCAGGACCACTTCTGCTTCAACCTCTAAGGAATAAGGTAACTTGATTTATTATTTATACTAACTCGTCTTGTCTACTGCAGAGGGATAGGAATCGTTGTAATTAAATAGTGCATATTTCTTGGCATATTTTCAAGTTTTTAAGAGCATATATGCATGCATATTACAGTGTTTTTTAGGGCATGAACTTCCGAGCCCTAGCTATAAAACACCATCTACTGCACACAAATCTAATGAATAGGATACGTAATGAACTCGACTTTGGCGTCGGAATGACAGATGTGTCAATTGGTGTATTGTCTTTATGAAACATTTTCTTTATGCAATCCTGCCGGGCGAGCAAAAAAACCTCCGAATCGGCTGCGCGGTGTCTTGCCTGTCCGCATCGTCGGCGCTATTTGCCATGTACCGCTGGAGCTAGGTAAATTGATACCACAATAAGTTGTTTACGATTCTCTAAGCGGTAAGTTGAGTCCGCTGTGGTTGGCTATGCCGGTCTCAAAGCAGTGCTGTGACGTCATGATGCACCAATGCAAAGTCAGTAGACATATCAGTGGACAGTAAGTACATATTACCTGGCAAAGCCATGAAACGTGAAACTGCCCAGTTGTTTACGCGAGCTTATCGCACATACACGGCGAGACAGTGTATGTACACCCTGTTCAGATGAAATCATATCTCCAGGACAGCAACGTCTCATATATCGGCAGGTGCGAGAGATCATCTATTTGTGTTTTATCACTGACTATACGCCAAGTTACTTCTAATAAACAAGATAAGAAGCGATCTTAGCGCTTTGCCAAGTAATACCTTCATCTCCCCAATAGTGCCACATTTTTGAGGGAGCAGATACTAAAGTTTACTAGTAAGGACATACTGAGATTTCACTTTGTGAAAGGAGTTTCTTTTAAATTTTTACTTGTGTGACAAAACTATTGCAAGTTGCTTGTACGAACGATTTTAACACAACAAAACGTTTAACCACATCAACCTGATAAATGGTTGCGCAATCTCAAGTCTACCAAAGTGGGAGTGGAAATTCTGTCACAATTACGGGTCGAGGGACGTAATTTACCTACTTTGAAAGTTCACGAGGGACTCAATTTACCCTGTAATATTCAAAAGGGACTCAATTTAACATTCCTGTTACTGCTATCATATAAGGTGCGGATGAACCCATACATTTTTAAAACTACTTTCATACTCGATCATACCCAAATGTATTAATTATAAGTCTGATAGCTATCCTTTAATGGACCTCCTTAAGTTCAAACTTTCATTAAAGGACAGGTGTTCCACCAATCAGAGAATTCCCATGCAGCAATGGCAAAGCGCAATATCGATTAATTCTCGAAACGCAACTAGAGCGAGTTTTAATTGTCGGCGGGTGGGCGGACACTACTGACAGTGAGATGCAACTTACTCCACCTGCCTGCCTAAGTAAGATGAAACTTTAACCTCAATACAACACATCAACTTCCAACAATATTGCACTAAGCACAGTCCCTAAGCAAATTAATTTCACTAATTGTGCAATAAATAACTTATAATACATGAAATAAAGTTTCGTCTGAAAACCAATATATTCAATTTGCCTCCTTCTATTTTTCAATGTTACGTAACATTCCAAGGTTATCATGCAGCCGTGACGTGCTGGAAATGAATCGATCGTTTAGCGCCTGCGCAGAGCTCCAAATATCAGCTGTAGGTCATTGTCCCTGGTGAGTGTAGGTACAACATTTTACAATATTTCAACTATAAAATTAGCTGTATCGTCGAGCAGAAATTATCGTATGAAACTTAACTACATTTAATTACTACCATTATAGACTCGTTGCATAATATACTATAAAAGGCTTTACTTACCAATGTTATTAAAGTAGATGCTAAAACTGGCCAATGTTTAGGAAACTATCCATCACTCGCCGTGGTTCACGTTGAGAAATGCTGGCAATTTCCTGGCGGCTATTTTGTTTTAATTCTGTCTAATAATAATAATAATAATAATAATAATAATAATAATAATAATAATAATAATAATAATAATAATAATAATAATAATAATAATAATAATAATAATAATAATAATAATAATAATAATAATAATAATAATAATAATAATAATAATAATAATAATAATAATAATAATAATAATCATAATCATAATCATAATCATAATCATAATCATAATCATAATAATAGCAATAATACTGTATTGTGTGAAGATTGTACACGCTGACATTACTTCAAAATAGTTCCACACTTGACTCGGTTTTATTCACTACATTTGTTGTACATGGGTAAAACAAAATATTTATGGAAATTAGTCGTACGTTATACCTGTAGGATACGGTCGTGACCCAAGCTTGACCCGCCAATACAAACTAAGAGATGGAAGGAACGAACAAATATTTCCATACGCTGTATTATTTGACTTCTTAGATTCTGATTTGTTTCTGCTGCTTTCACAGATTTTGGCCACTCGGTTACCAATCATGACCATATTGCCAGTCCGACACTGAAGCTATACAGTAGTACCTTATAAACTATACTTCGGTTCCCAGCCGTGACCACTTTGCCAGTCCGACACTGAAGCTACAGTTTAATCTTATCTATCCAGTGTTCGGTTCCCAGTTGCCATCACAATGACAGTCCGACAGTGAAGTAATACAATAATACCTTATATCTAGACATTGGTTCCCAGTCGTGACCACATTGCCAGTGCGACACTGAAGTTACAGTTTAATCTTATATATCCACTGTTCGGTTCCCAGTTGCGATCACATTGCCAGTCCGACAGTGAAGTTATACAATAATACCTTATATCTAGACTTTGGTTCCCAGTCGTGACCACTTTGCCAGTGCGACACTGAAGCTACAGTTTAATCTTATATATCCACTGTTCGGTTCCCAGTTGCGATCACATTGACAGTCCGACAGTGAAGTTATACAATAATACCTTATATCTAGACTTTGGTTCCCAGTCGTGACCACTTTGCCAGTGCGACACTGAAGCTACAGTTTAATCTAATATATCCAGTGTTCGGTTCCCAGTTGCGATCACATTGCCAGTCCGACAGTGAAGTTATACAATAATACCTTATATCTAGACTTTGGTTCCCAGTCGTGACCACTTTGCCTGTCCGACACTGAAGCTACAGTTTAATCTTATATATCCACTGTTCGGTTCCCAGTTGCCATCACATTGGCAGTCCGACAGTGAAGTTATACAATAATACCTTATATCTAGACTTTGGTTCCCAGTCGTGACCACTTTGCCAGTGCGACACTGAAGCTACAGTTTAATCTTATATATCCAGTGCTCGGTTCCCAGTTGCCATCACATCGGCAGTCCGACAGTGAAGTTATACAATAATACCTTATATCTAGACTTTGGTTCCCAGTCGTGACCACTTTGCCAGTGCGACACTGAAGCTACAGTTTAATCTTATATATCCACTGTTCGGTTCCCAGTTGCGATCACATTGACAGTCCGACAGTGAAGTTATACAATAATACCTTATATCTAGACTTTGGTTCCCAGTCGTGACCACTTTGCCAGTGCGACACTGAAGCTACAGTTTAATCTTATATATCCAGTGTTCGGATCCCAGTTGCGATCACATTGACAGTCCGACAGTGAAGTTATACAATAATACCTTATATCTAGACTTTGGTTCCCAGTCGTGACCACTTTGCCAGTGCGACACTGAAGCTACAGTTTAATCTTATATATCCACTGTTCGGTTCCCAGTTGCGATCACATTGACAGTCCGACAGTGAAGTTATACAATAATACCTTATATCTAGACTTTGGTTCCCAGTCGTGACCACATTGCTAGAAGGAATGCGGAGGGGAGGCTATCTCGCGCAGTCTACCGTAGCGGTGTATTCACAGTTCACCAGCCAGCCAGGTTTCCCAGAAGTGCCAGCCACCTTGGGAGTTCCGCGAAATGTCCTCAGGCCTGCTGGAACCTTCCAGGAACTCACTCCGGGCGATGACACCGTCTGCACGCTTCTCCCCGACTTATTCGTTGCTATTAAAATCAGGCAGCACACGCTTGACTCCAAAATACATTTAGAGGTATCACCGGAAAAACAAACGAGTATTTAATTCGGCATACTCCACTCCTGCAAATATTGTCCTCAGAACTTGTATTGCATTCACGTGACATTCTCTACACTACTCTTTATTTTTGCATAGCTTCTGCAATATTCTTAACAGAACTTGTTACTTTTGGGGCAGTTTTTATGAAGGGAACTCCT
This sequence comes from Tenodera sinensis, assembly GCA_030765045.1. Taxonomy (NCBI): domain Eukaryota; kingdom Metazoa; phylum Arthropoda; class Insecta; order Mantodea; family Mantidae; genus Tenodera; species Tenodera sinensis. The sequence goes on along the minus strand of CM060964.1, from coordinate 373,805,608 downwards.
CCTTTCGTTTAGCGAACTGGAATGAACTGTTCCCATAATAAATGCGAAGGTAAAGAATAATTCTATCTTATACCTTTATTATCCCTGTTGCCTCGGCTTAGCTGCACTTGTGGCTTGTAGATTTGCTAATCTCAGAGTGAGGGCCTAAAGTTAACACTTTAAACTTCAGAAATAATTTAATTATTTTGCAATATCTGTAGTTTCAAAATGATACTGATTTATGAATCATTCTTTGATACTTTCGCTTTTCCACAAACTTTAGCCAGTTATATCGTCTTGTTTCACTGAAAAGTTTTTCGTGGTATTTTCAGTTTCACTTTTACATTCGCTGTCTGTTGTGAAACTTAATATTTGAGCATTGTTACTAACATTTCTTTTGTCAGTGAGTTTTCACAATTAATTTTAATGCATGTTACAAATTAGTACCTTTATATGTGTATAAATAATGTAATATCTTTCTTTTCTTTTGAACAAGCTCACAATGTTTCTTAACTTGCCTAAGGGTTTATGAATAAACTGTGTTTTACTTTCTCTACTAGGTATTTAGGTAGAGGAAGTATTGTATTCCACCCAAATACAATGATGAGATTTTATTGGAAATACATATTTTTAACCCACTGCATCGAAAAAGACATCTCCAGAAAATGGTCTAGAATGGTCTGGAAGTTTCGTTTTCTCGAACGTTCTGGAGTCCTATGAGTCCTACGGCTATACGTACGTTGAATCAGTAAGGGAGTGAGTTAGCGAACGAAAAACACTCTTCTCCGAGCGAGTTTGTGACGACCTGCAGTGAATGCAAGAGATTAGAGACGTCTTGTGTTCACACCCCAGTGGGTGAACCGTCCGGAAGAAGAGGCTTCCAATTATACTGAAATTTGGAATTTGTTCACCCTCACGTGGTGACTGTGAGTTAAGTGAAGCCTTGTTTGATAAGTGACAGTGAAAAATGTGTTGCACTCACATGATTTTCTCTTTCTTGTACTAACCATTCTTAGAAACACGTATTCCTCCATCTTTTTCGTGTTAATCGAGATAACCATTATCTTATTGCTAATTTTCTTGTACGTACAAGGGGAATGCAGTAGGCTTTAAGCGATAGTCAAATGTTTTAAGAGTGGTCGCTATATGATAACTTTGAAATTCCGTACTTTTTGCATAACCAAAAGATAAAAAAATGAATAACGACCTTCCATTTGAGAACGGTCTGTATTGCAAAATTCTGACAAATAACAAGCAATATCTTCGAAATGGTTCACTTCACAAAAAAACATCGTTTTACATAAAGTTTTTGTTATCTACATTTTTGTATGGTATAGTACGATTTGGTCTATGGCATTTTAATTAAAATCGTTAGAGCCATTTTTGAAAAAAATAAAAATGTTCAAAAAAGTTTCTATGTAAAGGGTTGTTTACGTTAGAGGAATTATCTTCAAAATTTTTGTGTCGCGTCCTTGAAACCAACTTTGTTTTTACTCGACTTTTCATTTTTGAGTTATGTTGTCCACAGACTGACGCAGATGCTTTTTGTGATTTTGCTGCCATTTTTCATATTAGTAATATTTTCTCTTAAATTTTGATATTTTCAGATCTACTAATTCTTGTCTGTAATATTAGGAAGTTACAATGTTGCATGCAAATAGAAGATAGTCTCTTTTTGAAAACTCTGAAATGTATGTAATTTACTATTGTAATTCTTCTTTCTGGCCGTTGTTCAAAACGTGACATTTATTTCATTCTGTGCAGAGTTAGGATTACCTCTGGATTGAGCAATTAAATAAATTCAAAATGCAACAATAAAATTAATATATATGTATTATTGAGTCTGAAAGATTTTTAAACTAGATTTTAAATATAATGTTAATTTAAATAGCGTTCATTTTTGAAGATTTCGAAAATGTACCCAAAAATCTGCTGTATTGCACTCACATGACTTTCTCTACTCTTGTACTAACCATTCTTACAAACTCTTATTACTATATCTTCTTCATGTTAATACAGATATCTGATATGTTGCACTCACATGACTTTCTCTACTCTTGTACTAACCATTCTTACAAACTCTTATTCCTATATCTTCTTCGTGTTAATACAGATATCTGATGTGTTGCACTCACATGACTTTCTCTACTCTTGTACTAACCATTCTTACAAACTCTTATTACCATATCTTCTTCATGTTAATACAGATATCTGATGTGTTACACTCACATGACTTTCTCTACTCTTGTACTAACCATTCTTACAAACTCTTATTACTATATCTTCTTCATGTTAATACAGATATCTGATATGTTGCACTCACATGACTTTCTCTACTCTTGTACTAACCATTCTTACAAACTCTTATTACCATATCTTCTTCATGTTAATACAGATATCTGATGTGTTACACTCACATGACTTTCTCTACTCTTGTACTAACCATTCTTACAAACTCTTATTACCATATCTTCTTCATGTTAATACAGATATCTGATGTGTTACATTCACATGACTTTCTCTACTCTTGTACTAACCATTCTTACAAACTCTTATTACTATATCTTCTTCATGTTAATACAGATATCTGATGTGTTACACTCACATGACTTTCTCTACTCTTGTACTAACCATTCTTACAAACTCTTATTACTATATCTTCTTCATGTTAATACAGATATCTGATGTGTTACATTCACATGACTTTCTCTACTCTTGTACTAACCATTCTTACAAACTCATATTCCTATATCTTCTTCATGTTAATACAGATATCTTATGTGTTACACTCACATGACTTTCTCTACTCTTGTACTAACCATTCTTACATACTCTTATTACTATATCTTCTTCATGTTAATACAGATATCTTATGTGTTACACTCACACGACTTTCTCTACTCTTGTACTAACCATTCTTACAAACTCTTATTACTATATCTTCTTCATGTTAATACAGATATCTTATGTGTTACACTCACATGACTTTCTCTACTCTTGTACTATCCATTCTTACAAACTCTTATTACTATATCTTCTTCATGTTAATACAGATATCTTATGTGTTACACTCACATGACTTTCTCTACTCTTGTACTAACCATTCTTACAAACTCTTATTACTATATCTTCTTCATGTTAATACAGATATCTTATGTGTTACACTCACATGACTTTCTCTACTCTTGTACTAACCATTCTTACAAACTCTTATTACTATATCTTCTTCATGTTAATACAGACATCTGATGTGTTGCACTCACATGACTTTCTCTACTCTTGTACTAACCATTCTTACAAACTCTTATTACTGTATCTTCTTCATGTTAATACAGATATCTGATGTGTTGCACTCACATGACTTTCTCTACTCTTGTACTAACCATTCTTACAAACTCTTATTACTATATCTTCTTCATGTTAATACAGATATCTGATGTGTTACATTCACACGACTTTCTCTACTCTTGTATTAACCATTCTTACAAACTCTTATTCCTATATCTTCTTCGTGTTAGTTAAAATAAACATTTGTACAAATTATCTTATTCGTTATTTCCTTGTAGGTACAAGGGGAATATGGGAATACAGTAGGCTTTGTGCGATAGTCAAATGTTTCAAAGCTTTGAGATTCCGTTCTCTTTGCACACTTGACATATAAAAAAATGAACAACATTGTTGCATTTCACTAAAGTTCTAAGTTTTCCGAAACTCACACACATAACAAGGAATATCTCCGAAATGGTTCACCCTACAAGAACATTTATTGAGACATAAATTGTGTATTTTAGCAAGATCTACATTTTTTGTATAGTATGATTTGGTCTATCTCTAACTGTTTACCAGTTATGCAAAAGTCGTCCAGAGTAAATAGGACTACAGGGGCTATAGCCAGAAAATTGAAGGTATACATTTCATTTGTCATCAAAATATCTCAAACATATGACATTTTAAGCAAAATCGTTAGAGCCATTTTCAAGAAAATCAATATTTTCGAAAAAATTTCCATGTATAGGGTAGTTTAGGGTGGGGCTATTTTCTTCAAAATCTTCGTGTCACGTCCTTGAAAGACATTAAACTTAAATATCAACTTTGGTTTTTAACCGACTTTTCGTTTTTGAGTTATGCTGTCCAGAGACTGGCAGACTGACAGAGACACACACACGGACCTTTTTCTAAAAATGCTTTTTTTTTGCATTCAGGGGGCCTCAAAACATGTATTTCCGGTGAAATCTCGACAGCGAATTTTTGGGTGGAATACAATACTTCCCCTACTTACCAGTAGAGAAAGTAAAAATTAGGCCATATTTATCATGATATTTTCTGCTTTGTTCGGTCATAAGTGCTTGCACATTTCTGACATTAATATCCTGGCACCCCGATAACTATGTTTAGGGCAGGTATGGGCATGAGAGGAGAGGTAGCGATTGACCTTGCCTCACTCACCCCACAGTCTCTTGCCGACTGACAAAGTTGTTTGTATACAACACGTGCAGTGGTGGGTTCGTTCCATCTGCGCGGTAGTTATACCTTCTACGCTGTTACTAAGTACTTTTGTTTATATTAAACATATTTTGCACACAATAATTATTACAATCACCTACTGTGGTTAGGCAAATTACATAATCTTGATTAACATACTAAATTGTTTCTCTTTCAAAATAGCATAAGTTACATTGCTATTCAACCTTAAAATATTTCAAAACTATTTGATTAACATAATAAATTCGTTGGTTTTAAACTTAATACTATGTTCAAACTTTGAAACACTGAATATAGCTTTATCTTAATTAAATAAATAATAAGCAACTAAACTTCTAAACAGTGGAGTGATATCGCCCCTTTTAATATCTTTACAAATATGAGTATTCAAAAAGCACATTTTCAAATTGTAAGTAAATACCTTTGTTTTATTTATACTTCTGATCAAAGTTGCGTTTGATATTTAAACGCTTTATATATGCAAATTAAAATCCGCATATACAGGGTGGAAGTGAAATGATCCGTCAGCGAATTTGTCATGTTGTGAATAACAAGACAGTATATTATGCAACGAGACTATAATGGGAGTGATTAAGACGCGAGTTTCCTCATTTTTATACGAAGGTCTTAATTACCATTATAGTTAAGTCTCATACGACAATTTATGCTCGATCATATACCTACCTAATTTTATAGTTGAAATATTGTAAAATGTTGTACCTACACTCACCAGGGACAATGACCTACAGCTGACATTTGGAGTTGTGCGCAGGCGCTAAACGATCGATTCGTTTCCAGCACGTCACAGCTGCATGACGAATGCTACGTAACATTGAAAAATAGGAGGCAAATTGAATATATTAGTTTCCAGACGAAACTTTATTTCATGTATTATAAGTTATTTATTGTACAATTAGTGAAATTAATTTGCTTATGGACTGTGCTTAGTGCAATATTGTTGAAAGTTGATGTGCTGTATTGAGGTTAAAGTTTCATCTTACTTAGGCGGGCAGGTGGAGTAAGTTGCATCTCACTGTCAGCAGGTCCGACCGACCGCCCGCCGACATTTAAAACTCGCGCTAGTTGCGTTTCGAGAATTAATCGATATTGCGCTTTGCCATTGCTGCATGGGAGTTCTCTGATTGGTGGAACATCTGTCCTTTAATGAAAATAGAACTGTCTGATTGGATGAAGAACAGTTATTTAATGAAAGTTTGAACTTAAAGACTTCCATTAAAGGACCGCTACCAGACTTAGCATTAATAAGTTTGGATATGATCGAGCATAAACGTGTTTTAGGGGAGTGACCCAGTTGAGCCGATTTTGTCCACGCCTGGTTTAGCAGGTGAACAAGTGAAGGCCGCTCAAGGTATCGCGCGAGTCGCCCAGGCGTGAACTACTTGCTCCTCGACAGGCATTGGCTTGTACAGCTGGATTCAGCGTTCTTGGCCCATGAAGGAAATAAATGTAAAGCTTGAAAGCGAGTTACTTACCAAGCCAGGTGACAGCAGACAGCAAGCGAATTGGTGCGTAAGCGTCATATGCTACTCACATAACGTTCTACTTCGTGAAGTAGTATGTACAGTCCATGCAGAAAAAAATGTGTATACAATGTGCCTAGCTTAATTAGCTGTGCAAATGTGTTAGTATTAATACATGCATCACTGCAGATATTGTAAATTTGGTCTTTTTCCGTTTAAAACCCAGTTCTCTCACTGTTCTGTTTAAGGATGACTTGCTGCCCTGCAAGTTAATGCCTTCTCTTAAAATTCTAAGTAATTTGGCTACTGTAGGAGCACTTCTTTTTTGCCCGCCTCGGTAGCGTGATGCCTCACGTTCAAGAGGTCGCGAGTTCGAATCTCGCTTAGGGTAAGTTATCCAGGTAAGGTTTTTTTTTTTTTTTTTTCCGAGGTTTCCCCTTATCCTGAGAAGACGAATGTCGGGTTACTTAAAGCTCCATGGGCCTCGGGCTCATTTGAGCATCATTTCACCCATTTCATTCATTCACCGTCCTATATGACATTACGTTGGAGCACGTTAATTTAAAAAAAAAAAAAAAAAAAAAAAAAAAAAAGAAAAGAAATAAAAAAAGAAGAAAAAAAAAGCACATTTTTCCTAAACATAAGAATTATAAATCGTTCTTCTAACGACACATTTATCGAAGCCATCTAGATCCGTTACTCATTTCGGAACTTCTTTTGCCTGGAGTTCCAAAAGACGTGTTCTGATTTTCATGTTGTTCGCGTTCTTGAACAATTCTTTTCACTGTTATTTCTGACGCTCCTGTGGCATCTAATATGCGTTTTTGAACTTTTTTGAAAAACTCTTGTGATGTAAGCAGTTCTTTGCTTTAGCTTTTTTCTTCATGTATGCCCATACATTTGAAACAATTTCGCTACTCTGATTGTGTAATGCTTTGGATCCGAATTTAGAAAGCAATGGCAGCATACTTTATTTATGCTATGATCAATGTCTCATAAATTCACTATATTCATTCTTATCGCAAACATCTTAATATGTCTTTAATTACCGCAGGCTGAACAAAAAATGAATTGTGAATTAGCAGGGACTGTTGAAATGCAGACATCACTATCTTCCCCCTCCCCGCCCCACTTGTTGTGTATGGTTTCATTATCAGAATATATGAGATGACGAGAGAGACAGAAACTATAGGTTCCTACACGACTTCCACTCAAGGTCAGGGGCCAAGAACTGTGAATCCAGCTGTAAGTGTGTGTGATCCATTGAAACAGAAGAAAGACACTTCCTGCACTTTTCTTAAGTACGTGTTAAAGAAAGTAAAAGCAGTAAAAGATTTCAATGCTTCGTTCCAGGCAACTCCTACAGACAACTGATGTGGAGCATAATTTACTGTTTACTTGTAAAAACAAACGACTACCATATTTCCACTTGCTCTGTATCTTTATTGAAGTGTCAAAATACTTGAGACCTTTTACTAGTAGGACGGACCGCGGGGGAGGGGGTCGGTCTAATAATATCCATTAGTTGTTATGGGCCTCTCCAAGCAGCTATTAAACGCGAGAGAGGTTCACAGACTGAGGAAATGCCCTGCCCCCTGGTGGAACTTGTTGGTACGATTTGACGCCGCTGCGCTAAAAGGGTTTGTGTGAAACAAATGCCACAAGGTGCAGGCTGGCCCGTTGCCATGTCAACCCACCCTCACCACGCTAAAGGTCAAACATGCGTCAGTCAGTCCTTGACCTTACCTTGGTATAGTCTTCCGGGACAGGTGCCCCACCTCAGATATAGGAGGTTTTGTCATTGACGGCACAGCGGATTCCTCATGAATCAGCCAATAGCCAAGGCCATAACTGTTCCAAAAACCTTACCTACTCTTTCATTTCATAGGAATTTCACTCTTTGAGGATCTCGAGTGAAAAATATGTGTTGCACTATCATGGCTTTCTCTACTCATTTATTTATTTATTTATTTATTTATTTATTTATTTATTTATTTATTTATTTATTTATTTATTTATTTATTTATTTATTTATTTATTTATTTATTTATTTATTTATTTATTTATTTATTTATTTATTTATGTATTTATTTATTTATGTATTTATTTATTCATTCATTCATGTATTTATTTATGTATTTATTTATGTATTTATTCATGTATGTATTTATTTATTTTTATTTATTTATTTACTTATTTATTATTTATTTATTTATTCATTTATAAAATGAACATTATAGGTTTCCCGAATTACAGTGTTCACGTATAATTTACAATATCGGTTTGATTACATAATTAGGTGGAAAAAATTAATACAAAATAAGTAGTAGAACAACACAAAATTATTTACAAAATAAATCACTGCAAAGCATCATGGTTGCCAGGTTTAGTGATTTTGCAGGAGATCTGCTTTTTTTGTAAATCTACTGATCTACTGCTAAAAACTGAACGCACTTCAAAATCTCCTGTTTTTATGTATTTTCCATTTTTACTTTCTGTGCTGGTAACTAGGGGAATATTGTATTCCACTCAAAAATTCGATGTCGAGATTTCACCGGAAATATATGTTTTGAGACCCCCTGAATCCAAACAAAGCATTTTTAGAAAAAGGTCCGTGTGTGTGTGTGTGTGTGTGTGTGTGTGTGTGTGTGTGTGTGTGTGTGTGTGTGTGTGTGTTTCATGTTGCGTAGCATAACTCAAAAACAAGAATACCAAAATTGCCGTTTACGTCTATTGTGCTCCATTTATGTAACAAACATTTTTAAGAAAACGCCTTGTTTCGAACTAACGTTTCTTGTAACGTTTTCAGAAGTGTTTCTTATGCATAACTCGTTTTTAAACGTTGTGGAATACAAAACACACACATATAATGAAAGAAACCAAATTTCGTGGCTAAGCTTGCTGTGATGGAATAGACAGTTGAAGTTCGTGATCGCGAAATTAACACATTCGCCAAAATGGGAGGGGAAAAATGCGTGTGGGACGTACTGCAGCTGTCTCCATAGCAACCGATAGATGCAGTACATGCAAACTGCTGATGTCATCTTTCTGTTTTAGAGCGTGCTTTGCATTTCCTTCCTTTTGGCCTTGTGTTGTCGCCCGCTGCCTGACGTATGTTCCAAATATTAGTACACACGTAGGTACTTAGTTTAGTGGAAGTTTGTTCCTTGCTGGGTTGTTGATGGTGTGCGCGCACCACTTGTCCCAGTGTAATCAACGCATCTTCTTGCGTCTTTGGTGTAGATCTTCAACTTTTTGTTTTACTTTTGTTTTAATTCTACACCAGCCATATCCAACGTTAGCGAGACAGCGGCCACTCTTTAACAGTCAGAAATGCAGTGTCTTGCAGTGGTGGTTGGTTATACGAGTATATACAGCCGGCTCCAAATGTTTTCTTATGAATTACTTGCCCCTGGCCCGCCCGGCCCAGTGATAGCTTCACCCGAGTTATTTACTTATGTGTATGTTCCTCTGATGTGTGGCCAGCGGGGAGCAAATAAGTAGCTAAATAATTAATTTTATTCTGTTCATAAAAAGTGCATTCTTTTCTTCACGTATTTAAACAACTACGAGTAACATTGTGTTTTTTTTTTTTTTTTTTTTTAATTTCTCTACTACGTATAGTACGTAAAGGAAGTATTGTATTCTAACCCAAAATTCGATGTCGAAATTTCACCGGAAATATATGTTTTCAGGCCCTCTGAATAAAAAAAAAAAATAAATAAATAAAAAAAAAAAACATTTTTAGACAAAGGTCCGTATGTGTGGACAGCATAACTCATAAACGAAAAGTCGGTTAAAAACCAAAGTTGCTGTTTAAGTTCAATGTGTTTCAAGGATGCGACATCAAGATTTTGAAGAAAATTGCTCTACCCTAAACTACCCTTTACATGGAAAATGTTTAGAAAATTTTAATGATTTTGATTAAAATGCCATATGTTTGAGATATTTATATGGCAAATCAAATGTATGTCTTGAATTTTCTGGCTATAGGCTATGTAGTCATGTTTACTCTGGACGACTTTTCCATAACTCGTAAACCTTAAGAGATAGACCAAATCTTACTATACAAAAAATATAGATCTTGCTAAAACACAGAATTTGTGTTTGAATAAATTTTTTATAGTGTGAACCATTTCGGAGATATTACTTGTTATTTGTGTGAGTTTTGGAAAACTTACACTTCTGTCAAATGGAACATCGTTATTAAATTTTTTATATGTTAACTGTGAAAAGACAACGGTATTTGAAAGCTTTAAAATATTTGACTATCGCTCAAAGCCTACTGTATTCTAATATTCCCCTTGTACCTACATATAAGGAAATAGGCAATAAGATAATTTGTACAAATGTTTATCTCAACTAACACGAAGAAGATAGAGGAATAAGAGTTTGTAAGAATGGTTAGTAAAAGAGCAGAGAAAGTCATGTGAGTGTAACACATCAGATATCTGTATTAACATGAAGAAGATATAGTAATAAGAGTTTGTAAGAATGGTTAGTAAAAGAGCAGAGAAAGTCATGTGAGTGTAACACATCAGATATCTGTATTAACATGAAGAAGATATAGTAATAAGAGTTTGTAAGAATGGTTAGTAAAAGAGCAGAGAAAGTCATGTGAGTGTAACACATCAGATATCTGTATTAACATGAAGAAGATATAGTAATAAGAGTTTGTAAGAATGGTTAGTACAAGAGTAGAGAAAGTCATGTGAATGTAACACATCAGATATCTGTATTAACATGAAGAAGATATAGTAATAAGAGTTTGTAAGAATGGTTAGTACAAGAGTAGAGAAAGTCATGTGAATGTAACACATCAGATATCTGTATTAACATGAAGAAGATATAGCAATAAGAGTTTGTAAGAATGGTTAGTACAAGAGTAGAGAAAGTCATGTGAGTGTAACACATCAGATATCTGTATTAACATGAAGAAGATATAGGAATAAGAGTTTGTAAGAATGGTTAGTACAAGAGTAGAGAAAGTCATGTGAGTGTAACACATCAGATATCTGTATTAACATGAAGAAGATATAGGAATAAGAGTTTGTAAGAATGGTTAGTACAAGAGTAGAGAAAGTCATGTGAATGTAACACATCAGATATCTGTATTAACATGAAGAAGATATAGTAATAAGAGTTTGTAAGAATGGTTAGTACAAGAGTAGAGAAAGTCATGTGAATGTAACACATCAGATATCTGTATTAACATGAAGAAGATATAGCAATAAGAGTTTGTAAGAATGGTTAGTACAAGAGTAGAGAAAGTCATGTGAGTGTAACACATCAGATATCTGTATTAACATGAAGAAGATATAGTAATAAGAGTTTGTAAGAATGGTTAGTAAAAGAGCAGAGAAAGTCATGTGAGTGTAACACATCAGATATCTGTATTAACATGAAGAAGATATAGTAATAAGAGTTTGTAAGAATGGTTAGTACAAGAGTAGAGAAAGTCATGTGAGTGTAACACATCAGATATCTGTATTAACACGAAGAAGATATAGTAATAAGAGTTTGTAAGAATGGTTAGTAAAAGAGCAGAGAAAGTCATGTGAGTGTAACACATCAGATATCTGTATTAACATGAAGAAGATATAGTAATAAGAGTTTGTAAGAATGGTTAGTACAAGAGTAGAGAAAGTCATGTGAGTGTAACACATCAGATATCTGTATTAACATGAAGAAGATATAGTAATAAGAGTTTGTAAGAATGGTTAGTACAAGAGTAGAGAAAGTCATGTGAATGTAACACATCAGATATCTGTATTAACACGAAGAAGATATAGGAATAAGAGTTTGTAAGAATGGTTAGTACAAGAGTAGAGAAAGTCATGTGAGTGTAACACATCAGATATCTGTATTAACATGAAGAAGATATAGTAATAAGAGTTTGTAAGAATGGTTAGTACAAGAGTAGAGAAAGTCATGTGAGTGCAACACATCAGATATCTGTATTAACATGAAGAAGATATAGTAATAAGAGTTTGTAAGAATGGTTAGTACAAGAGTAGAGAAAGTCATGTGAATGTAACACATCAGATATCTGTATTAACACGAAGAAGATATAGGAATAAGAGTTTGTAAGAATGGTTAGTGCAAGAGTAGACAAAGTCATGTGAATGTAACACATCAGATATCTGTATTAACATGAAGAAGATATAGCAATAAGAGTTTGTAAGAATGGTTAGTACAAGAGTAGAGAAAGTCATGTGAGTGTAACACATCAGATATCTGTATTAACATGAAGAAGATATAGGAATAAGAGTTTGTAAGAATGGTTAGTACAAGAGTAGAGAAAGTCATGTGAGTGTAACACATCAGATATCTGTATTAACATGAAGAAGATATAGGAATAAGAGTTTGTAAGAATGGTTAGTACAAGAGTAGAGAAAGTCATGTGAATGTAACACATCAGATATCTGTATTAACATGAAGAAGATATAGTAATAAGAGTTTGTAAGAATGGTTAGTACAAGAGTAGAGAAAGTCATGTGAATGTAACACATCAGATATCTGTATTAACATGAAGAAGATATAGCAATAAGAGTTTGTAAGAATGGTTAGTACAAGAGTAGAGAAAGTCATGTGAGTGTAACACATCAGATATCTGTATTAACATGAAGAAGATATAGTAATAAGAGTTTGTAAGAATGGTTAGTAAAAGAGCAGAGAAAGTCATGTGAGTGTAACACATCAGATATCTGTATTAACATGAAGAAGATATAGTAATAAGAGTTTGTAAGAATGGTTAGTACAAGAGTAGAGAAAGTCATGTGAGTGTAACACATCAGATATCTGTATTAACACGAAGAAGATATAGTAATAAGAGTTTGTAAGAATGGTTAGTAAAAGAGCAGAGAAAGTCATGTGAGTGTAACACATCAGATATCTGTATTAACATGAAGAAGATATAGTAATAAGAGTTTGTAAGAATGGTTAGTACAAGAGTAGAGAAAGTCATGTGAGTGTAACACATCAGATATCTGTATTAACATGAAGAAGATATAGTAATAAGAGTTTGTAAGAATGGTTAGTACAAGAGTAGAGAAAGTCATGTGAATGTAACACATCAGATATCTGTATTAACACGAAGAAGATATAGGAATAAGAGTTTGTAAGAATGGTTAGTACAAGAGTAGAGAAAGTCATGTGAGTGTAACACATCAGATATCTGTATTAACATGAAGAAGATATAGTAATAAGAGTTTGTAAGAATGGTTAGTACAAGAGTAGAGAAAGTCATGTGAGTGCAACACATCAGATATCTGTATTAACATGAAGAAGATATAGTAATAAGAGTTTGTAAGAATGGTTAGTACAAGAGTAGAGAAAGTCATGTGAATGTAACACATCAGATATCTGTATTAACACGAAGAAGATATAGGAATAAGAGTTTGTAAGAATGGTTAGTGCAAGAGTAGACAAAGTCATGTGAATGTAACACATCAGATATCTGTATTAACATGAAGAAGATATAGTAATAAGAGTTTGTAAGAATGGTTAGTACAAGAGTAGAGAAAGTCATGTGAGTGCAACACATCAGATATCTGTATTAACATGAAGAAGATATAGTAATAAGAGTTTGTAAGAATGGTTAGTACAAGAGTAGAGAAAGTCATGTGAGTGTAACACATCAGATATCTGTATTAACACGAAGAAGATATAGTAATAAGAGTTTGTAAGAATGGTTAGTAAAAGAGCAGAGAAAGTCATGTGAGTGTAACACATCAGATATCTGTATGAACATGAAGAAGATATAGTAATAAGAGTTTGTAAGAATGGTTAGTACAAGAGTAGAGAAAGTCATGTGAGTGTAACACATCAGATATCTGTATTAACATGAAGAAGATATAGTAATAAGAGTTTGTAAGAATGGTTAGTACAAGAGTAGAGAAAGTCATGTGAATGTAACACATCAGATATCTGTATTAACATGAAGAAGATATAGTAATAAGAGTTTGTAAGAATGGTTAGTACAAGAGTAGAGAAAGTCATGTGAGTGTAACACATAAGATATCTGTATTAACATGAAGAAGATATAGTAATAAGAGTTTGTAAGAATGGTTAGTACAAGAGTAGAGAAAGTCATGTGAATGTAACACATCAGATATCTGTATTAACATGAAGAAGATATAGTAATAAGAGTTTGTAAGAATGGTTAGTACAAGAGTAGAGAAAGTCATGTGAGTGTAACACATCAGATTTTTTTGTGGTAGCATTAACGGCGTTTAAGGGATATATTTAAACAATTCCTAAAAGAAAATGCATATGGTGCATTTCTCGTTAACAACAACAACAACAACAATAATAATATATTGTAACATTGTAACCTAGAGAGATCATAGTTTTTTGAAACATGCTCTTTTACTATTTGAAGTAGTTCTGTTACTTGTGTTACGGTGAAGTTCTGATTTTCTGCTGTTTCCAACAAACAGACATTCAATGTTTCAAGCTTCCATGTGAAATTACAGGTCAAATTCACGATTTCATGTCCACTGAATAACAACAATTCGCAAATTTTACAGCGCGAATCCGTGTGTTTACATCAGTAGCTTAAAAAAAACAACTTTTTATATTAAAATTATTTAAACGTTTTAAATATAATTTCATTATAGAGTTATATAACGTCTCTAATGTTGAATATTTAGTTTCCAACCTCGCTGCGAGCTCGTTCTGGATTTATAATGTTAATGTTGTTTTGTTTACTTTGAGATTACTTTCTTACGAACAAGTCTGAGAGAAATGTTGGAATGATACTCTCTTTGGACTTATAAACACGTTATTCTACTCACTCTTGTAGACAGGTATGAGCTGCCAAGTCGACCTTAGAGACCACCTGGCATAATAATAGATAAGCCATCCTGGCTTCCCCCCGCGGCTGGGACCATGTGAGTCGGAAAACATTTGAAGCCGGCTGTATGTTGCGTTACGTTTACGAAAGCACGTTAAAATCTAATACGATAATTGTTTGGTACTGGCTACGTTTAAGAAGACTCTCAATATTTGGTGACAAAGCCGAAGTGCACAGTCTTAGAAGATACACCAAGTGATCGTCGCGTAACACTCTTAGTATAGTTCAATTTGGAGAGACTGTTCGCAAATACACCTATGTAGACCTAAAAACTGACATCAGGTGGTAGACAAACATTCGCAGTCTAGGAAACGTTTCAGAGGGCAAACACTGAAATAAATGCCAACCTTGTTTTGTAAAACATTTGAAGGCCGTATTATTTGGCAGAAGAATGATTTCCATTTGCAACTATGTGGAGCATCGCTGCACGAAAAATGCATAGGGTTCTTAAACAGGCGCATTTTCCAATTAATAGTCGAGACAAATGAGGCATTTGACTTTTTTTCTGTTGAATACAAAAATATTCCTGCTCCCATTCATTGTGAAACATTTCGATATCTGGAAACTGCCATGGAATCGCCATTTTGTGTCCGTCACTAGATACTGACTGTGGTTGTGATCCTACATGTCGCAGGCACTAGCTGACTCACCAGGACGGAGGTGGGGATGTAGTCGCTCACTACGTAAACCACTCCAAAGAGACAAGGTTGGACATCGCATTCTACATAGTTGGTTTTCTGATATCAACAAATTTCATCAATCCTATATCATTTAAATGAAGCACGCATTCAACTAGCTCTGTTTTTCTCATTTGCTTTTATTTCAGCATTTTCGACTGTTCAAAATACTTCTTGGGTTACAGTTAATAAACCTATTAGCTTGGCACTTTCAGGAGAACTGGTTAAAAATATCAACCTGTTATGCTGAAAGTAATAATTGAAAAAGTTGAAAAGGCGAATAACATATATACACTTTGATTTTTTAGACGTGATGAATGTCCTTGCTAGGGTCTGCGCGAGTGATGCTATGGAAATTGATGGTGGGGGTAACGTCTGTGTTTCCTTCCTTGAAATAAACAAGATACTGCTGATAATGCGAGTGGGCACTGTACTTAATCACATACTGTTCCCGATGTTTACTACATGTAAGTCGAAGATATACTAACCAGACACCTATGTGTTATAAATACAAAAGTGAACTCAACCATAAAACATTGCGTCTAAAAATACCTCTATGCTTAACATGTTTCCCTCTTGAACTAACTAAACTTAGGAAATATCCCCAAAACCTTTCCTTTAAGTTCGTATACTAAGCTCTAAGTAAAATTTTAGGAACAATATCATAAACTGTGAGGTTCGTGCAGCATTTCATATTACCACATCAAAAAGTGACTAATTATGAATAAAAAGTCTGATTCTTACAGTCACATTACTTTCTCTATTCGTTCTTATAAACTATTTTTATCCACTTTATGTTAACCGAGATACACATTTGCAGAAATTGCGTTATTGCATATTTCCTTGTAGGTACAATGGGAATAGGGTATACAGTAGAATTAAATTAGTCAAATCTTTTAAGAGCTGGACGCTATGTGATGGCTTTGACACTTCATTCCCTGTGCATGACCAGGGCATGAAAACGAATAACAACTTCCTATTTGATTAAAGCATGAGTATTGAAAAACTCAAACCAATAACAAAGAATATCTCGAAAATGTTTTTCACCTCAAAAGATATCTTTGAGGTAAATTGTGTTTTTTAAAGAGATTGCATCTTTTGTGAAAAAAGACACCTAAAACAAAGAGGATTTGATGATTTATTCCCAGAAAATAGAAGATATGCATCTTATTTGTGATGAAATTATGTTAAATATATGCTACTTTAATCAAAATCGTAAACTAATTTTTAAAAACCAATATTTTCGAATACTTTTCCGTGTAAAGAGTGTTTGGGGTGGGGAAATTTTCTTGAAAATGTTTGTGTCGAATCCTCGGACACCAAGTTTGGTGTTTAAGAGGTTGTGAGTTGTGCACAAAAAACACACACACACATTTTTAAAAGTTTTTTTAGTAAGTAGATGAAGTAATGTATTCCACCCAAGAATTCGATGTCGAGATTTCACCGGAAATTGTTTTGAGGCCCCCTGAATCCAAAAAAAAAGCATTTTTAGAAAAAGGTACGTGTGTGCGTGTGTGTGTGTGTCTGTGTGTGTGTGTGTGTGTGTGTGTGTGTGTGTGTGTGTGTGTGTGTGTGTGTGTGTGTATGTGTGTCTGTCAGTCTGTGGGCTCAAAAACGAAAAGTCGGTTAACAACCAAAGTTGGTATTTAAGTTTAATGTCTTTCAAGGATGTGACACGAAGATTTTGAAGAAAATAGCCCCACCCTAAACTACCCTTTACATGGAAAATTTTCCCAACAGTTTGATTTTCTTGAAAATGGCGCTAACGATTTTGATTAAAATGACATATTTTAAATATATTTTTATGACAAACGAAATGTATCAAATCAAATCTACTGGTAAGTAGGGGAAGTATTGTATTCCACCCAAAAATTCGATGTCGAGATTTCACCGGAAATATATGTTTTGAGGCCCCCTGAATAAAAAAAAAAAAAAAAAAAAAAGGATTTTTAGAAAAAGGTCCGTGTGTGTGTTAGTCTGTGGACAGCATAACTCAAAAACGAAAAGCCGGTTAAAAGCCAAACTTGGTATTTAAGTTTAATGTCTTTAAAGGATGCGACACGAAGATTTTGAAGAAAATAGCCCCACCCTAAACTACCCTTTACATGGGAACTTTTTCCCAAGTTTGATTTTCTTGAAAATGGCTCTAACGATTTTTATTAAAATGTCATATGTTTGAGATATTTTGATGACAAATGAAACGTATATCTTGAATTTTCTGGCTATAGCCCCTGTGGTCGTATTTACTCTGGACGACTTTTGGATAACTCGTAAACCGTATGAGAGCGACTAAATCTTACTATACAAAAAAATGTACATCTCGCTAAACCACACAATTTATGTTCAAATAATTTTTGTTGTAGAGTGAACCATTTCGGAGATATTCCTTGTTATGTGTGTCAGTTTCGCAAAACTTAGAACTTTCGTGAAATGGAACATCGTTATTCATTTTTTTATTTGTTACCTGTGCAAAGAGAACGGAATCTCAAAGCGTTAAAACATTTGACTATCGCACAAAGCCTACTGTAATCTAATATTCCCCTTGCACCTACAAGGAAATAAACAATAAGATAATTTGTACAAATGTTTATCTCAACTAACATGAAGAAGATATAGGAATAGATGTTTTAACTGACTCCAAAGAAACGCAAGGTTATTCTTCAAGCAGAGCAACCTTGGTTGTAGGATAAGCTGTGAAAGCACGGGCAGCGCCGGGTATTTGAGCTAGTATGCATATAAAAGGTATACGATACATCTGCTGCAATGCCCTTTCCCAGGGAAACAGCCGCGTTACCATGGCAACTGTCGAACCAGTGACAGTTGCCGACACCCTTTCTTTAATGAGAAAACTCTTCCTAATACACCAACGTTTGGAAATGAGAAATCTTAGAGTGAGTTTTCAAATATAAGTCTCTGCTTTTTCTAGATAGAAGTAATTCTCTCTCTCTGTGTGTGTGTGTGTGTGTGTGTGTGTGTGTGTGTGTGTGTGTGTGTGTGTGCGCGCGCGCGCGCGTGCGTGCGTGTGTGTGTGAAGGAAATCTTCCCATCCCTCCCCCTAAACATAGGAACTTTTTCCAAATTGTGTCGCATCTGAAAAAATATCCGATGTGTTGCACTCACATGACTTTCTCTACTCTTGTACTAACCATTCCTACAAACTCTTATTACTATATCTTCTTCGTGTTAGCTAAGATAAACATTCGTACAAATTATCTTATTGCTTATTTCCTTGTAGGTACAAGGGGAATATTAGATTACAGTAGGCTTTGTGCGATAGTCAAATGTTTTAAAGCTTTGAGATTCAATTCTCTTTGCACAGGTAACAAATAAAAAAATGAATAACGATGTTCCATTTCACGGAAGTTCTAAGTTTTGCGAAACTGACACACATAACAAGGAATATCTCCGAAATGGTTCACCCTACAAGAAAATTTATTGAGACATAAATTGTGTATTTTAGCAAGATCTACATTGTTTGTATAGTACGATTTGGTCTATCTCTAACGGTTTACCAGTTATGCAAAAGTCGTCCAGAGTAAATACAACTACAGGGGCTATAGCCAGAAAATTCAAGATATACATTTCATTTGTCATCAAAATATCTCAAACATATGACATTTTAATAAAAATCGTTAGAGCCATTTTCAAGAAAATCAAAATTTACGAAAAATTTTCCATGTAAAGGGTAGTTTAGCGTGGGGTTATTTTCTTCAAAATCTTCGTGTCACATCCTTGAATGACATTGAACTTAAATACCAACTTTGGTTTTTAACCGACTTTTCGTTTTTGAGTTATGCTGTCCACTGACTGACAGACACATAGACACACACACACACGGACCTTTTTCTAAAAATGCTTTTTTTTTATTCAGGGGGCCTCAAAACATATATTTCCGTTGAAATCTCGACATCGAATTTTTGGGTGGAATACAATACTTCCCCTACTTACCAGTAGAGAAAGTAAAAACAGTTCCTTTATCGCACCCGGGACTTCTGGTTTGAGAAACGAGAACGTTTCTGACTCAGCTACAAAGGCAGTCAATGTTCAATTGTTTTCACAAATCTAGAGCATTAGATAGGAAGTTTTGTCCCGGATTTGAGTACCCCTTGGGTCTCAAGTTGGCAAGACTGTTTGTTTATTCCTAGTGCAATTTGACGCACAACATTGCCAGGACCTACTGCCTTGCTTCAGCCCGTAATTATAAATGTCAGCTAGGGACAAGCAACACATGCTAACATCGGGGGCTCCACCAAAAAGTACCTTTTTAAATACTTACTAGGGCTAGGAAGTTCATGCATTTGCATGTTTTTTCATAGGGGTTAAAAATGTATGCTTTTACATTATGTGCACGAATTACGGAATTTTCTGTTATTTGCACATGATTTCATGGTGCATTGCATATTTTCTTGATTTTTGATAAATGCATAATATTTCAATATTATTGCCCCTATATTGCATATTTTAAGGATTTTTATGCTTTTCTTTTCATGTGTATAATATGTTTCATATTGGTAGCATTTCTGAGACAATGATTATTTCCCATTGGTAGATAGATTTTTGTCCAGTACAAAGATAATTTTTGTTAAATCTCCTAAAAGAGTTAAGTTGTTTAGATCAACAGCACCTAATATCTGACTTCCTCCTGCACCAGTGTTAACTCGATGGGGAACATGGGTCGATGCAGTTTTATATTATGCTGAGCACATAGAAATATCGAAGAGGTTGTTAATTCATTGGACTCGAAAGATGCTTCATCAATAGAAACTGTGCAAAATATTGTGTGAGACACTGGGTTAAAAGAGGATCTTGGTTTCATATCTGCCCATTTTTCTTTCTTACCAACAGTCATAACGGCATTGGAAGCTGTAGGATCTCCTTTGCATGAATCACTTACTGACTTTGAAAAAACAATATGTGATCTAAGTTCGGTTCCTGGTAGCATAGGACAAAAAGTGAGTTATGTAATTTAAAAAATTTCTGGTTATAAACAGATGTGCGGTATTCGAGACATCCTCAAAAGAAAAACCATCTGTCACACCAAGAGACTTGACTCTGTGTGTGTGTGTGTGTGTGTGTGTGTGTGTGTGTGTGTGTGTGTGTGTGTGTGTGTGTGTGTGTGTGTGTGTGTGTGTGTGTGTGTGTGTGTGTGTGTGTGTGTGTGTGTGAAGCAGTTAACATCATTTAAATATGCCGCGATAACATCTTGTGACGTGGAGAGAAGTTTTTCACGTTACAAAAGTGTTTTGCCAGACAACAGACAATGTTGTTTATTATTTATACTAACTCGTCTTGTCCACTGCAAAGGAACATTAATTGTTTTATTTAAATAGTGCATATTTCTTGGCTTATTTTGAAATTTTTAAGAGCATATTTGCATGCTTATTTCAGTGTTTTTAGGGCATGAACTTCCGAGCCCTAATAATTAATTTAATTTACCTCATTATACATTATTGTGTATTTTTCAGTTATGCTGATAAAATATGGGTGATTGAGAAGTAAGTTGAAATACTAAACCGCTGTAAATATAATAATATTTGAGATAGGAAAAGAATCACAGTGTTGGGAAACTGTGGGTTTACAAAGCATTAGATGTTTTCTTCTCCAACATATAGCATTCTGTCTGCGACGCCTTTAGCAGCATTTTGTAGATATTTGCAGTTGCAGTGGGTTGTTTGTTGGATGTGTTAGGAAAACTCGGCTGGAGGCCATATTGTTAACAAGTGCCTATTGATAACTACGGCTTGGATATGTCATGTTTTTATGCTGACTTATTTTTCAATGTCTAAGTTAATTTAAACATGTTTCCCAAATTTCTGAACACGATCAATCAGCTTTTATTGAATTTAGAAATGTATACTTGACCATATTTTAGGTTAGTCATATTTTGACCAAATATGCTGATGTAATATTTGTGTGGTATTTAACACATCAGATATTTGTGCAAACATCATTTCGTAACGTTTGTAGAGCTGACAATTTGATGAAATTGATTTATCTTCAATTAAAAATGTATAAGAATTGTTTTCGTTGACCCTGTCAAGAAACTTTCTTTGTGATATCAAAGTCCATTAATTGCTTGGAAACTCTGGGCATGCAATAGTGTAAAGGAAACTGGAAGTGAGATATCGAGCATATAGGGAAAATTAGCTCACAAGGTTAGGGAAAAATTACATCGTGTGCTTGAAGGAAGTCATGGATATACATTCTGAGATTCTTTATGGCACAGAATTCGATGAAAATGAACCAGAACTTTTTGCTAATGGTTTCCCTTATTTCAAGTTTGTATCGTATTATGTAGAAAGAAGTTTGTCCCTGTATAATACTATTATCTGAAACTGTGTGTCTTTATCAGTGCTATAAATGCAAGGTTGAGGGATATTAATTATTTCATCTGTAGCTATTAAAAATAAATGTTTTAGGTAATATTTTAAAGGTTTTGGGTCACATTTTGGTAACTTTCAAGGCATAAACGCATATATATTTCTAAAGTTTTTAAGTCTTAAATCTCCGAGCCCTACTGATGACATATTTCATGATTCTTTAATTTCAACAAAGTCTTCATGACTATGATGTGGCAATTCACCATTGGCCCATATTTCTTCCAGTAATGAAATAAAATAGATAGTTGCAGGAAATAGGGAATGCGTGTTACACAACTTCATCTTCCCATCACGATATGAAAGACATAATATTTATGCAAGATCCCTGCAAAACAATTAATTACTCAGATGTTTGACGATCCTTCATCGGAGAGGCCGATCCCGGGGTTCAAACCCAGGATCTCCATAATGCAAGCCTCACACTTTACCGTTAAGCCGTCTCACTCTTTACATTGAAATGTTTATGTTATTTTTAATTTTTCGCAAATCGTTATAAAGTTTTTATTAAAATACCTACCATACATTAAAGATATTGTGACTTTTTGGTTGGGTGTGAAGTAAAGAAGACAGATGTAGTCGAGATAAAGAAACACTTTTATTTCCGTAAACAGTAACTTTGTACACTCGTTGCAACAGCAAGAAAGTCTTTTTCGATTCTCCAACAGCCCGCCTCCGAACTCGTAACACAAAGAACTGTCCCTTCTCCGTCGGCACAACGCTTCACATCGTCTGTCCGTCTCCGTCGGCACGACTACTCAACGCTTCACACACGTCTGACTGACTCTTCTCACACTTTACCGCTATTTATATCTCCCAGTCACTATTCTGGAAGCTTCAGGAACGTTCACTTATTGCGGTGAGATACAAAGTAGAAGATTCCAGTAGCCTCTATCCTTTTCTCTCTTTCGGCAAGCGCCCCAACAATGCGGTCATTCTCTATCTCTTTCCTTCGGCTCCTTTGCGGTAGTGCCGACAATAATGCGATGGGTGACACTGCTGTTGTCGGCAATTAGATGCGGCGGGCGCGGTGACAAATGAAATGCATATCTTGAATTTTCTGAAAACAACCTCTGAAGTGCTGTTCATTCTTAAGAACACGTTTTATGTAACTAATATATAGAAACGCTTGCTGCATAGAACTGTAATCTCTTTAAAAGGCACAATTTTATTTATAATAAATTAAGAAAGCTGTGGCTATTCAGTTCTTTCTCGCACTGTTGTAGAAAGAATATAGAATTTCAAGACCACCAATAGGGATCCGCATTTTAGAGAGTTTACTATTGATTCACCAAGCGATATGGCGCTGCGGTAGCGTGTGTGACTCGCATTCGGGTGAGGCCGGTTTGAAAATCCCGGAGCCGACCAACCTTATCGCTGCATTTGGTTTCCTTCTGCACCACCAAAGCAGGTATTGGGGTGATCATCCATCTCAGGCATGCTCGACAAGTATTTGGCTTCTAATTCATACAAAGAGGAAGTCAATCCGAAGAAGAAATGCATTTTTAGCTTCAAAGGACCCCAAAAACTGTAATTCCAGCAAAATCTTGGTATTGAACTTTCTGTTGGAATCGACAATGTCTCTACGAATTTGTACGTGGTAATGAAAGTAAAAGAGTATATCAACTATACTGTGCAACGTGTAGTAAAGTAATTGGCATTACACAGAAGTAAGGAAGCTGATGTTGCTGATTATGGTAACCTTTGTGATAAGATGGGAATACCCTTGGAGACACCTCAGTTCCTGCAGAACGAGGTGCATTTTAATCAACAGTTTCAATTATTTCATTACTGAGATTTCACTGGAAATCTACGTTTTGAGATCGCTTGAATAAAAATTCTGATGTGTTGCACTCACATGACTTTCTCTACTCTTGTACTAACCATTCTTACAAACTCTTATTACTATATCTTCTTCATGTTAATACAGATATCTGATGTGTTACATTCACATGACTTTCTCTACTCTTGTACTAACCATTCTTACAAACTCTTATTACTATATCTTCTTCGTGTTAATACAGATATCTGATGTGTTACATTCACATGACTTTCTCTACTCTTGTACTAACCACTCTTACAAACTCTTATTACTATATCTTCTTCGTGTTAATACAGATATCTGATGTGTTGCACTCACATGACTTTCTCTACTCTTGTACTAACCATTCTTACAAACTCTTATTACTATATCTTCTTCATGTTAATACAGATATCTGATGTGTTACATTCACATGACTTTCTCTACTCTTGTACTAACCATTCTTACAAACTCTTATTACTATATCTTCTTCGTGTTAATACAGATATCTGATGTGTTACATTCACATGACTTTCTCTACTCTTGTACTAACCACTCTTACAAACTCTTATTACTATATCTTCTTCGTGTTAATACAGATATCTGATGTGTTGCACTCACATGACTTTCTCTACTCTTGTACTAACCATTCTTACAAACTCTTATTACTATATCTTCTTCATGTTAATACAGATATCTGATGTGTTACATTCACATGACTTTCTCTACTCTTGTACTAACCATTCTTACAAACTCTTATTACTATATCTTCTTCGTGTTAATACAGATATCTGATGTGTTACATTCACATGACTTTCTCTACTCTTGTACTAACCACTCTTACAAACTCTTATTACTATATCTTCTTCGTGTTAATACAGATATCTGATGTGTTGCACTCACATGACTTTCTCTACTCTTGTACTAACCATTCTTACAAACTCTTATTACTATATCTTCTTCATGTTAATACAGATATCTGATGTGTTACATTCACATGACTTTCTCTACTCTTGTACTAACCATTCTTACAAACTCTTATTACTATATCTTCTTCATGTTAATACAGATATCTGATGTGTTACATTCACATGACTTTCTCTACTCTTGTACTAACCATTCTTACAAACTCTTATTACTATATCTTCTTCGTGTTAATACAGATATCTGATGTGTTACATTCACATGACTTTCTCTACTCTTGTACTAACCACTCTTACAAACTCTTATTACTATATCTTCTTCGTGTTAATACAGATATCTGATGTGTTGCACTCACATGACTTTCTCTACTCTTGTACTAACCATTCTTACAAACTCTTATTACTATATCTTCTTCATGTTAATACAGATATCTGATGTGTTACATTCACATGACTTTCTCTACTCTTGTACTAACCATTCTTACAAACTCTTATTACTATATCTTCTTCGTGTTAATACAGATATCTGATGTGTTACATTCACATGACTTTCTCTACTCTTGTACTAACCACTCTTACAAACTCTTATTACTATATCTTCTTCGTGTTAATACAGATATCTGATGTGTTGCACTCACATGACTTTCTCTACTCTTGTACTAACCATTCTTACAAACTCTTATTCCTATATCTTCTTCGTGTTAGTTGAGATAAACATGTGTACAAATTATCTTATTGTTTATTTTCTTGTAGGTGCAAGGGGAATATGGGAATACAGTAGACTTTGTGCGATAGTCAATTGAGATTCCGTTCCCTTTGCACACTTAACATATAAAAAAATGAACAACGGTGTGCCACTTCACGAAATTTTTCCGAAACTCACACACATAACAAGGAATATCTCCGAAATAGTTCACCCTACAAGAAACTTTATTCAGACATAAATTGAGTGTTTTAGTGAGATCTACATTTTTTGTACAGTAAGATCTAGTCTATTTCTTATGGTTTACGAGTTATTCCGAAGCCATCCAGAGTAAATACGACTATAGGGGCTATAGCCAGAAAATTCAAAGTATACATTTCGTTTGTCATCAAAATATCTCAAACATATGGCGTAGTTAATCAAAATCGTTAGAGCCATTTTCAAGAAAATCAAAACTGTCGAACAATTTTCCAAGTAAAGGGCAGTTTTCTTCAAAATCTTCGTGTCACATCCTTGAAAGAGATTAAACTTAAATACTAACTTTGGTTGTTAACCGACTTTTCGTTTTTGAGCTATGCTGTCCACAGACAGACACACGGACCTTTTTCTAAAAATGCTTTTTTTGGGATTCAGGGGGCCTCAAAACATATAATCTCGACATCGAATTTTTGGGTGGAATACAATACTTCAACTTATGCCAATAGAGAAAGTAAAAATTGAGCATCAATATGATGATCGAACTGTCTAGATAAATTGACAATCACTCGTGGCAGCCGGCCTTGAGCTTCTATAGCACATCCCCTTGTTTAAAACACGTGCGCCTTGAGTATGGTACTGTTCAGTGTGTTGCAAACCATACTAAACCACGTGTCCAAACTTTTGTTATGTGATTCCATTCTCTTTGCATGTTCACAGAGGTATCACATTGGAAAATTCAAATAAATAACAAGGAATATCTGTGAAGTTGTTCACTCCACAAAAGAAGATGTGTTTGATATAAATGAAGGGTCTAACTGCAAAACTCACATTCTCCACCACCACTTTGGCTGCTAAAGTTACATTCTCCTCTCAACCAATAGGAAGCTTTCATTAGGTAATGTGATTATCAGTTGTTTATACTACTATGGGAGCTTGTTGAATATTGTGTTCCTGAAATTTTCATAAAAGTGTTGTGAAATTTATTTAGATAATGCATTCATTGGCTGTTACACCAGTCAATAATATTTTATTTTGAAACAATTTTATTTTGAAACATTTAAGTATGCAGCCAGTAAAGAGGTGACGTCCAAAAGATAAAAAGTATCAGAGAAAAGCAGCTCGAGCGAAATACTATATTCACAATCACAATAAAGAACTGGTACCTGGGTGTTTTGCAGGTATCAAGAAATCGAGTGATACGTATTGGTGAAACATTTTATAATACTGGTGAAGTGGCCAAGGAACGTCGGGGTGGTGATACAAAAGTAGTGCTAAGAGAGATAAATTTATAAATAAGCTCACCTGTAGCGAAAGACACTATTGTGCTAACACGACTGGACGAAAGTGTTTATCTTCGGAGTTGAATATAAGGAAGTTATGGAGAATGCATTCAGAAAGTACTGAAGCTGACACTCTGCAGGTGAAAGAAACTTACTTTCGTTATATTTTAACAGGTTCTATAACCTTGGGTTTAGCAGTCCCAGGGTAGACGCTTGCTCCACTTGCCTACAGCTCCAGAGGCTCCAGAGGCAGTTCGAGTCGAACGGGTGCAATGGTTGCCCCTTGAATCTCTACTCTTTTTTAAACATGTAATAGATGGTCCAGAAATTAATGTAGGGGCAGATGAACGAGGGAATGCAATTATGCAGAAGAATCACTTGTTTTACATATTTAAGACAGACTTTTTCACTTCATTTCAATGTATAAAATTGTAGTTTACTAATGTATAAGTTACAATAAAATGATTTCATTGATACACCTGCCAAGAAGTATTGCATCTTCATTATTCCTGGTATCAAAAATAACATTCTCCATATTTTTACATTGCAGAACTGACATTCTCCACGGCTTGGTTGCAAACGTCACATTCTCCAATATTTAATCCTGTTTTTCTATCAATCAAATACCTAGATATATATTTTATGTGAAGCAACATTTCTTCATTATTCACTCTTCATGGAAATTGCAAAACAATTGCTAATCAATGAATATTTTCATTTGTATTAGTTTTTTGTGGATTTCTTAAAATTTTAAAAAGTGGAGAATGAGACTTTTGCAGTTAGGCCCTTCAAATGATGTGTTGTAAATAGATGTGAATTAAGATTTTGTGATTGGCCTGTAGGTATAACTGCACCCAAGTCTGTTGCATGGGGAGGCAAAGGCAATGCTCGGATGTTGTGTGTGGTCCAAACACAAAGGCGTTGCCATTGGATGAAACAATTGCAGGTAGCCCCCGCCTCCCTCCCCGTTAATATCGATCTCGGGACCTCGCTGTCACCCCCCACGACAGGAGACATCGTTATCCTACGGTGGTCCAGGGGCGGGAAGGGAAAGGGGTGCCTGGCTGCATTTTTAACGAGGAATGCTATTTTAAAGTTCACGTACGTAATATAATGGGCTTTTATCCAGCAACGGTTTGCAAACTTAGGTTACTTTGGTCTAATCATCTATTCCTTTTGGTTTTCTCTACTGCGTATAGTAAGTAGAGGAAGTATTGTATTCCACCCAAAAATGCGATGTCGGGATTTCATCGAAAATATATGTTTTGAGGCCCCCTGAATCTAAACAAAGCATTTTTAGAAAAAAGGTGAGTTTGTGGACAGCATAACTCAAAAATCTGATGTGTTGCACTCACATGACTTTCTCTACTCTTGTACTAACCATTCTTACAAACTCTTATTCCTATATCTTCTTCATGTTAATACAGATATCTGATGTGTTACATTCACATGACTTTCTCTACTCTTGTACTAACCATTCTTACAAACTCTTATTACTATATCTTCTTCATGTTAATACAGATATCTGATGTGTTGCACTCACATGACTTTCTCTACTCTTGTACTAACCATTCTTACAAACTCTTATTACTATATCTTCTTCATGTTAATACAGATATCTGATGTGTTACACTCACATGACTTTCTCTACTCTTGTACTAACCATTCTTACAAACTCTTATTACTATATCTTCTTCATGTTAATACAGATATCTGATGTGTTACACTCACATGACTTTCTCTACTCTTGTACTAACCATTCTTACAAACTCTTATTACTGTATCTTCTTCATGTTAATACAGATATCTGATGTGTTACACTCACATGACTTTCTCTACTCTTGTACTAACCATTCTTACAAACTCTTATTACTATATCTTCTTCATGTTAATACAGATATCTGATGTGTTACACTCACATGACTTTCTCTACTCTTGTACTAACCATTCTTACAAACTCTTATTACTATATCTTCTTCATGTTAATACAGATATCTGATGTGTTGCACTCACATGACTTTCTCTACTCTTGTACTAACCATTCTTACAAACTCTTATTCCTATATCTTCTTCATGTTAATACAGATATCTGATGTGTTACACTCACATGACTTTCTCAACTCTTGTACTAACCATTCTTACAAACTCTTATTCCTATATCTTCTTCACGTTAATACAGATCTCTGATGTGTTACACTCACATGAGTTTCTCTACTCTTGTACTAACCATTCTTACAAACTCTTATTCCTATATCTTCTTCATGTTAATACAGATATCTGATGTGTTACACTCACATGACTTTCTCAACTCTTGTACTAACCATTCTTACAAACTCTTATTACTATATCTTCTTCATGTTAATACAGATATCTGATGTGTTACACTCACATGACTTTCTCTACTCTTGTACTAACCATTCTTACAAACTCTTATTACTATATCTTCTTCATGTTAATACAGATATCTGATGTGTTACATTCACATGACTTTCTCTACTCTTGTACTAACCATTCTTACAAACTCTTATTACTATATCTTCTTCATGTTAATACAGATATCTGATGTGTTACATTCACATGACTTTCTCTACTCTTGTACTAATCATTCTTACAAACTCTTATTACTATATCTTCTTCATGTTAATACAGATATCTGATGTGTTACATTCACATGACTTTCTCTACTCTTGTACTAACCATTCTTACAAACTCTTATTACTATATCTTCTTCGTGTTAGTTGAGATAAACATTTGTACAAATTATTCCTTATTTCCTTGTAGGAGCAAGGGGAATGTTAGAATACAGTAGGCTTTGTGCGATAGTCAAATGTTTGAGATTCTGTTGTCTTTACACACTTAACATATAAAAAAATGAACAACGATGATCCATTTCACGAAAGTTCTAAGTTTTCCAAAACACGAAGACATTAAACTTAAATACCAACTTTGGTTTTTAACCGACTTTTCGTTTTTGAGCTATGCTGTCCACGCACGCACGCACGCACGCGCGCGCACACACACACACACACACACACACACACACACACACACACACACACACACACACACACACACACACACACACACACGGACCTTTCACTAAAATGCTTTTTTGGATTCAGGGGGTCTCAAAACATATTTCCGGTGAAATCTCGACATCGAATTTTTGGGTGGAATACAATACTTCCTCTACTTACCAGTAGAGAAAGTAAAAATTATATGTTATGCACAAAATTACTTCTTCAGAGTAATATAACTGACTGTTCATGATCACATTTAACACTGTATGTTTCAGGATTTTAAGAAAATATAAATAGCATTTAAATTATTTTTGCAATGACCAACAATTTTACCATTGTGTCGTACATTTGCTTAAAATTATCTGGCAACTCTGGCTTTCAACAATGTTTTGGAATGACTTCCCACAAGTTTTCCCTGCACATACACACCACGCCTGTCTAAAACGAGTGAAGGTTTCAAACAGTGACAAAACTGATTGCCTGTTAGTGGTCAAGGTCCATTTATGTCAATACAGTTTCATTATTCTTGTTAACACTTCAAACTTAGTTTTCTCATGTTTTTGACACTGCTTGCTCTGTACAGTGCTATGCAGTTTTCAGTACATAGGCATGAAACTAGGTTTACTTGCTTAGAAATAATATTAGAAGGAAATTATGACCTGAATAACTCCTGAGTAATTAAATATTAAAGTTTACATTTCGAAATTTAAATGGAAAAAATGAATTTAAACTTGAGAATCTATTTTTATCCAAACTAATAACAAAATTAAGAAATTATGTCATCAATTTGCTAGCATTCTATTAAAGAACACGTTTAAAAATTATTATTAGGCTGTTCAAATCAAAATTGTATCATAGTGAACCACTTATAAAAAATTTAAAAAATCATAATAAAATATTAATTTCTTAGCAACTATTTTGAATAAATGTATACAAATTTGGCAGGTTTACTTCTCACTATACAGTAATTGTGTTAAAATTCCAAATCAGTCCAACAAAAACAATAGATTTTCAAAATTTCACTGATGGGTATCCTTAAGTGACACAACGATTAATTTTCTAATTTCATAATTTTAAAGATATTTACTTGAAAACTGCAACCTAACATCAGTAAATAAAGAAATGTGTTACAGAAGTTCTAGCTCAAATAGTTTCATTAGCGAAAAAAATTTGTTTACATTTTTTCAGGGTAGCACGATAATGACGTTTTCTAATACTTTAAGGGACACTGAGACTGAAATTTTGGTTAAAATTGTTCAAAAAGTGGAAATTTTTTTTTTTAACATTCAAATGTTGGTGGAACTGCTGTGCATGTGGATCATCATATCCCCCACTCCATGTGGTCATTGTGCACAATACGCATGTTCCTATATAAAAGCCTGTTTTTCTCAAAACTACATTTCTGCATATTCCAAATGTAGGTTTGCTTCAAATTCAATGAAAATTTCCAAAATTATTCATAAATACCAGCTAAACAATTGTATAATTCAATATTGATGTCATCATTAACATGAATTCCAAAAACATTTTTTGTATGAACAAATCAACAATTTTTACTTTCTCTACTGGTAAGACAGTAGTACTTTCTCTGTGGACAGCATAACTCAAAAACGAAAAGTCGGTTAAAAACCAAAGTTGGTATTTAAGTTTTATGTCTTTCAAGGATGCGACACGAAGATTTTGAAGAAAATAGCCCCACCCTAAACTACCCTTTACATGGAAAATTTTTCGAAAATTTTCATTTTCTTCCAAATGGCTCTAACGATTTTGATTAAAATGTCATATGTTTGAAATATTTTTATGAAAAATGAAATGTATATCTTGAATTTTCTGGCTATAGCCCCTGTAGTCGTATTTACTCTGGACGACTTTTGCATAACTGGTAAACCGTTAGAGATAGACCAAATCATACTATACAAAAAATGTAGATATTGCTAAAATACACAATTTATGTCTCAACAAATTTTCTTGTAGGGTAAACCATTTCGGAGATATTCCTTGTTATGTGTGTGAGTTTCGGAAAACTTAGAACTTTCGTGAAATGGAACATAGTTCATTTTTTATATGTTAAGAGTGCAAAGAGAAGAGAATCTCAAAGTTTAAAAGATTTGACCATCGCTCAAAGCCTTCTGCATTCTAATATTCCCCTTGTACCTACAAGGAAATAAGCAATAAGATAATTTGTACAAATGTTTATCTCAACTAACACGAAGAAGATATAGAATAAGAGCTTGTAAGAATGGTTAGTACAAGAGTAGAGAAAGTCATGTGAGTGCAACACATCAGCTTTTTAAGATTAAATTTTCTTTGCTATTAAAAAAATCTACAGTATAATCAGCAAATATATTTGAAATATCTCTTCATACAATTGTTACCCATGTTTTAGAGTACCAGTTCTGCCAATATAAATCAATTTTGAAAATTCAGTAGACGTGTGTCACATTTTGAAAATATGCCTATTAGATTCATAAAATAATTATCATAAACAAATTATGCAATTTTAATGAAATTTGGTATACCTCCTATTCTCATAAATACAAACACAGTAAAGATTTGAGAAAAATCTATCAAGAAATGTGGAACTTTCAAATTTCACTCGCAGTGTCCCTTAGTGGAGTGAAAGCAAGTGAAATAGCTCCGTGGTAACGTGTGAGCTTCGCTTCGGGGGGTCGTGGGTTCCATTACCTTGGCCGACCTTCGTGACCCAGGGGTCACTATTACGCGAATGCACATCCCCCGAGTTTGCTGTCCTTTCATTTCATTCATCCTTGATCCCGTCGGTTGTTTCAAGGTCGCAAGTACCAGCTTGGCGCACAGGAACACTTTCCGTCTGTCAGATCAGGGTTAGGAAGCGCTGTCAAACTTGGGAAACGTTAGGGACCTCTGTCAATGTCTGTATGGTTCCGCCGAAAGTTGGCTTTCCAGTTCCTTACAAACTGACCGCTTTATGCATGTCTCAAGCCAGAATCAAAAACGCAAAGAGCGGCCCAACTGACAAAATATCTCAAACATGTGACATTTTAATCAAAATCGTTAGAGTCACTTTCAAAATGTTCCATGTACGGTGGAGAAATTTTCTTCAAAATCTTCATGTCGCGTCCTTGAAAGATGTTAAACTTAAATACCAACTTTGGTGTTTAACCGAATTTCCATTTTTACTTTCTCTACTGATAAGTAGAACTATTGTATTCCACCCAAACATTCGATGTCGAGATTTCACCAGAAATACATGTTTTGAGACCCCCTGAATCCAAAAAAAGCATTTTTAGAAAAAGGTCCGTGTGTGTGTCTGTGTGTCTGCCTGTCAGTCTGTGGACAGCATAGCTCAAAAACGAAAAGTCGGTTAAAAACCAAAGTTGGTATTATGACACGAAGATTTTGAAGAAAATAGCCCCACGCTAAACTACCCTTTACATGCAACATTTTTCGAAAATTTTGATTTTCTTGAAAATGGCTCTAACGATTTTGATTAAAATGTCATATGTTTGAGATATTTTTATGATAAATGAAATGTATATCTTGAATTTTCTGGCTATAGCCCCTGTAGTCGTATTTACTCTGGACGACTTCGGCATAACTGGTAAACCGTTAGAGATACACCAAATCATATTATACAAAAAATGTAGATCTTGCTCAAATACACAATTTAGGTCCAGATAAATTTTCTTGTAGGGTGAACCATTTCGGAGATATTCCTTGTTATGTGTGTGAGTTTTGGAAAACTTAAAACTTTCGTGAAATGGATCATCGTTCATTTTTTGTATGTTAAGTGTGCAAAGAGAACGGAATCTCAAAGCTTTCAAAGATTTGACTGTCGCAGCAAGCCTACTGTATTCCCATATTCTCCTTGTACCTACAAGGAAATAAGCAATAAGATAATTTGTACAAATCTTTATCTCAACTAACACGAAGGTGTCGGAATTAGAGTTCGTAAGAATGGTTAGTACAAGAGTAGAGAAAGTCATGTGAGTGCAACACATGAGATTTTTGCAATATAATCGAGAAATTGCACACAAGTAAAGATTTTAAGGTTGTGCTTCAATAAAACAATAGCTGTAGATAATCTGTTTCTTTCATTTGTCCACTGTGCTCTTATTAGTGAAAATACTCTGTGAATATTAGCATTGTGCTGCTTTGCCTCCACAGAATACCAGCCTTTTGCCTCGGAGTGCAAATAGTGCATTGCCAATTATTGATTTCCATTTTCGCAGTTGACCGTTGTTTTTCTAATGATGGCTGTCTGTTTAGGACATGTGCGGCAATTTCCGGACGTCTGGTAAACCTACTGAAAGTTAGATGTGAATAATGTGGAAGTGGGCCCGTAAATGACGCGCGTAAACGTAAACATATACAATCATCCTGACCTTGTAACTCGGAGAAACAGAGACAATCGTAGAGTAATCGCGTGACATTAACAGATGCACATCATGCGCCGTACTATTGGCTTTGTCTATAACCTTTAGAACCAACACGTGACGCGATACATATTGCGACTTGCTTCTGTTTTTAACCGAAGTGGCGTGAGGTTGGCATTCGGCCGCCTTGCGTAGGTGCATGTCCACAAGGTTAATTCCAACCCCTGAATTTCCTGCTTGGTTACTTCATGGTTGCAAGTGTCGGCGGGAGTCTCGGCGTTGCAGGGCAGTGAAAAAGAACCCTCTCTGTCCTCCGAAAGGGACTTGTACCACTGCTACCGGAGAGTTTTAGCCTTGAAAACTGTACGTACCGCTGTTTTACCACCTGATTTGGCCGCCCTCTCTCTCCTCTCACCTCACCTCTCTCTCCCGGGGGCATCTTAGGTGCTAAGTCCCTGACCAAATGTGGGGCACATGCAATAAATAATAATAATAATAATTTATAATAATATTATTATTATTATTATTATTATTATTATTATTATTATTATTATTATTATTATTATTATTATTATTATTATTATTATTATTATTATTATTATTATTATTATTATTATTATTAGTTCACGCACACTCATTCTGTTGTTTATTGCATGCGCTTCACGTTTCTCATTTTAAAGGAATACACGACTGAAATTTATTAGAAATCTCTCCGTGACTAAAAATACCTAGGGAATATATATATATATATATATACTTTTTGCTTTCTCTACTGGTAAGTAGGGGAAGTATTGTATTCCACCCACAAATTCGATGTCGAGATTTCACCGGAAATATGTTTTGAGGCCCCTTGAATCAAAAAAAAAAAAAAAAAAAAAGCATTTTCAGAAAAAGGTCCGTGTGTGTGTCGGTGTGTCGGTGTGTCAGTCTGTGAACAGCATAACTCAAAAACGAAAAGTCGGTTAAAAACCAAATTTGGTATTTATGTTTAATGTCGTTCAAGGATGTGACACGACGATTTTGAAGAAAATAGCCCCACCCTAAACTACCCTTTACATGGAAAAGTTTCCGAACATTTTGATTTTCTTGAAAATGGCTCTAACGATTTTGATTAAAATGTCATATGTTTGAGATATTTTGATGACAAATGAAATGCATATCTTGAATTTTCTGGCTATAGCCCCTGTAGTCCTATTTACTCTGGACGACTTTTGCATAACTCGTAAACCGTTAGAGATAGACCAAATTATACTATACAAAAAATGTAGATCTTGGTAAAATACACAATTTATGCCTCAATAAATTGTCTTGTAGGGTGAACCATTTTTGAGATATTCCTTGTTATGTGTGTGAGTTTTGGAAAACTCAGAACTTTAGCGAAATGCTACAACGTTGTTCATTTCTTTATATGTTAATCGTGCAAACAAACGGAATCTCAAAGGTCAAAAAGATTTGACTATCGCACAAAGCCTTCCGTATTCCCATATTACCCTTGTACCTACAAGGAAATAAGCAATAAGATAATTTGTAGAAATGTTTATCTTAACTAACATGGAGATATAGTAATAAGAGTTTGTAAGAATGGTTAGTACAAGAGTAGAGAAAGTCATGTGAGTGTAACACCTCAGATTTTTTTGTTTACTTTTTATATTACAAATACTTATATTTATATAGTGTAACTTAAAATGTTGATAGGAAGACGCTGAAAATCGATATTTCTATACTTGGCAGTAGCTTTAAAACATTCTAAACCAATTTTTCACCCAACTTTGCTTTAACACCGACTGCACCTCATATTAATATGTTTAACAACATACGTATAACTGCGTTATGTTTAGTCACAGAATATAGGTACATTGCTTATCTCAAATGAGTTATATCAGTCACATCTTCAATCTGTCAAGTTCGGCGTAGTTCATGAACACCCTGTATATCTACTCGCATTTTAAAAAGCTGCTAAACCTTCAGATGTATCGCTCACAACGAAACGTGCAATTGCAAACATTCATCTCAATATAAGTTTAACATTATATGTAGGATACAGAGTAGAGAAGGTCATGTGAATGTAAAACGTATTTAAATGCTTCATGTTCACCTGAGGAGTAAGTTTTGTTATTCTCGTTTGTTTGGGCTAATTGAGATTCAGGCACCACCTGTCTGTCACACGTGAAAACATCTGCCTGCTGTGTTTACACCACATTTCCTATTCTTGCTGGCCTGTTGCAGATCTTACAGGCACCTGTACCGATAAGGAAGTCCTGCATACAAATATGATTCATCTGTCTGCAGGCTTCACCTGCAAATACTCTACAAAAGCCACAATTAACATTCTTCCTTTTAAAAATATTCTGAAGTGTTAAACTCACATGACTTTCTCTACTCTTCCATTCTTACAAACTCTTATTCCTCTTTCTCCTTCGTGTTAGTTGAGACAAACATTTGTACAAATTATCTTATTGCTTATTTCCTTGTACGTGCAAGGGGAATGTTAGAATACAGTAGGCTTTGTGCGATAGTCAAATGTTTGAGATTCTGTTGTCTTTGCACACTTAACATATAAAAAAATGAACAGCGATGACCCATTTCACGAAAGTTCTAAGTTTTCCGAAACTCACACACATAACAAGGAATATCTCCGAAATGGTTCACCCTAAAAGAAAATTTCTTGATACATAAATTGTGTATTTTATCAAGATCTACATCTTTTGTATAGTATGATTTGGTCTATCTCTAACGGTTTACCACATATGCAAAAGTCGTCCAGAGTAAATATGACTACAGGGGCTATAGCCAGAAAATTCAAAATATGCATTTCATTTGCCATAAAAATATCTCAAACATATGACATTTTAATCAAAATCGTTAGAGCCATTTTCAAGAAAATCAAAATTTTCGGAAACTTTTCCATGTAAAGGGAAGTTTAGCGTGGGGCTATTTTCTTCAAAATCGTCGTGTCACATCCTTGAAAGACATTAAACTTAAATACCAAGTTTGGTTTGTAACCGACTTTTCGTTTTTGAGTTATGCTGTCCACAGACACACACACAGAGACTGATACACAAGACAGACACACGGACCTTTTTCTAAAAATGCTTTTTTTTTTGCATTCAGGGGGCCTCATAACATGTATTTCTGGTGAAATCTCGACATCGAATTTTTGGGTGGAATACAATACTTCCCCTACTTACCAGTAGAGAAAGTAAAAATTACAAAACAAATTCGAGTGTCTGCGAGCAACAAACACTGTCCAGCATCTTCCTACAATATGGCACGAAGATTTTCAACAAAATCCTCCCACTATAAACAACCCTTTACGTGGAAAAGTGTTCCAAAATTTTAATTTTCTTAAACGAGTTGGATTAAAATGCCCTATTCGTATGTTATTTAATGAGAATAAAGTATTTATCAGCTACGACCAAGTGTGCGAAAGAGGGAAGTTTGGGTTTACCTCCTTCCAATATACGTGGACTTTGCCTCTCTTTAACCCCCTACCGTGCATTGTGTTGCAGTGGCGGTTTGGCTATTGGTACGTTGCGATTGATTTAGGAAAGCACTTTCAAATCTTTTACGATAAACATCTATTAAAATTATTTTTTCTTATTTAACGACGCTGTGAATTGCCAGGATCACATCAGCGTCGCCGGTGTGCCGTAATTTTGTCCCGCAGGAGTTCATTTGCATGCCAGTAAATCTACTGACATGGAGCTGTCGTTTTTAAGCACACTTAAAAACTATCGGCCTGGGCCGGGTTTGAACCCGCGACCTTGGGATCAGTAGGCCAGCGTCTAACCCACTGAGCCAACCAGATAGACTTCAAGAGATAGACAAAACCTACTAGAAACAATTGAAGGCCTCGTTAAACATACAATTTATGCCCTTTTTTTAATGTTATTCATAACGTATATCTTTTTTCTGAAGTGGAAAAATTGCTATTATTTTTTTTCGTGATCCAAAAAAGATTGAAATTTCAAAGGTTTCACACAGGGAACAACTTAATATAACGTTTTAGGTGACATAAAAAGTTATTCCTCCGAGCCGGACTCGAACCAGCGACCGTTGGATTTCTGCCGTTTTATTTACCACTACAGTCCACCGCTCTACCAACTGAGCTACCGGAGGAAGTATGAAATATGATATTTTGTAATGGTATTACAATTTCCAGTAGCAATTATTGTTTTATTTGATTTACATGTTTTGTAAGAATCTTGTGAGTTATACGATTTAGATAAAATGTTACTTTCCAGAGACGATTAGCGGTTTATTAAAAACAATTTGAAATAATGTCTTAGTTTGATATAATAATAGCAACAACCTAACTGGCTTCGCATAGGGCGAAGAAAATCTTCATGATTTTGCACAAATGTAGGATAGATACATATCTCGGAAATAGTAATTCTACGGAAAAGATATCATTCATTCATTTAACTTTCTCTAAGGGTTCTTCTATTAACTTCTAGTTCATCTTCTTCTTTTATGGCTCTACAGCCCGATGTGGACCTTGACCTCTACTATTTTCCTCCATTCTCATCAATCATACGCTTTCCTTCTCCAGCCTCTGACTCGCACTGCAGTAAGATGTTACTTCACAACATACATCCACCTTGTTCTCAGTGTGCATGGGCGTCGGCAGACTTTTCCAACGGGGGGCGCGTGTTGGAAGTTTGCATTTAAACAATATTAGTTCATTATTTTGTTCTCAAGAGTTATTGTATTTGTTGTGGATAACCGTATTAATTTGTGCTGAATAAAAATTGTTCTTTACATGAAATTACTATAATAATCTAATAGTAAGCAATTGATTGCACATTAAATGCCCCCCCCCCCCCCATTTTTGCGACGTAATGAAAACAATAAACTTTTCAACATGTTGGTATTATTCACAACAAGACAAATTCACTGTGGAAGTCTGGCGCATCATTGCACTTCCATTCTGTATTTCGGTGAAATCTTGGTGTCTAATTGTTGGGTAGAAGTACATAGTTTTAAATAGCAATTAGTTTAAACTTATATTTCTTAATTGACTTATTTTCTATCTCAGCAAAGAGCTTATATATGAAATAGTGTTTAAAAGTTAGGTAAACTGAATGGCAAAGAGCATTTCTTCGTGTAAAATAACTTAAATTTGTGTATATCCAGCTAAATTTACGAAACGTTGCATGTCTACCCCTGTATACCAACATAAGACGTGGTAAAAAGTCCAAAATCGTTCAGTAGAGTACTTTGGCTTTGGGAAAATTGGCATATACTTTTAATATTGTAAGAATCGTTTTTGGGAGAGTTAAGGGTACCTAAAAATTGTCCATAAAGAGTGGTTTGGTGTTTGGGGATTTTTTTGAAAATCTTTTCAGTCTCATATTTGAAAGATGCATACAAAGTTTTGTGTTTGTCGCACTTTTAGCTATTGAGGTACTGTATGCCCATGACAAGAAGGCAAGTCTTAGGAATGTGTAGCGTAATCATTTTGTGCTTCCCGCACGGTGTTTATGCCTAGTTTCCGAGTATGACATGGATGCTAGGCTCGTTTAAAATACACAATGTTGTCACATTACTCACATATAGCTAGAAATATGCACTCTCATACACTCATTTCCTAGTAAACAGACCTGCTACCGGAGTAGATGCACAGTTCAAGCCCCCTCTGCCCTTCTTTCCCCTCTAGCCTTCTTGCGTGGGCATAGAGTAGGTACAACAGGAATACAGGATACAGGCTAAAACGATAGTCAAATATTTAACCGCCATGACTGACGCGAAACAGCTGAATGGTGAGCCATGACATCACGAGAAACAGATGAATGGTGTCTTTTCTCTTTTTACTTTCTCTGCTACGTAAAGTAGAGGAAGTATTGTATTCCACGCAAAAATTAAAAATTAAAAATTAAAAAAAAAAGGTAAAGCTCCCTGTTTGTGTGTGTGTGTGTGTGTGTGTGTGTGTGTGTGTTTGTGTGTGTGTGTGTGTGTGTGTGTGTGTGTGTGTGTGTGTGTGTGTGTGTGTGTGTGTGTGTGTGTGTGTGTGTGTGTGTATTATTCATTATTCATACTGTTACCTTTATGGTCTTAAAACAAGTTTCTTGTTAGCTGTCAGTGTAATTTTTGGATGGAGTACAGTTCTTTCTCTACGTCCTGTAAATAAGGGGAAAACATGCGTTTTTGCTGCCGGAACTTGTGGAAACAAATATTTTCTGAATATTCATTAAGTAAAATTGAGTTTAAGTGATTTTAAAACAAACGTTTTTCTTTGAAAGGAACGTAAATGATATGGGAACTAATGCAGTGGTATCTCAAACATGAGGAAGTCTAAAATTACAAGGGATTTTACTTCAGAGATATCCAGCACAGGAAGCTGGCAAAAACAAACGAAGGTGCCATAGCTAAGGGGAAGCTTGGCTCTGTTGTAGAGAGGAAATGTTTACAAATATCACCTGCAATGGTTTGAAAGAATTGATCGTGACTTGGGTGAATCCAGATGGATGTGCGGTAAACAAGTTTGGGGGAAAGATTGCAAGCAGTGCAACAAATATTGTGCCTAGGTTTCAAAGCATGGAGACTAATGATTATGATTAAAAAGAAATGGCTAAATATAAACAAAGTAGTAGGATTAACCCTTAATTGCATCGCAACAAAGATGGTTAGTCAAGATTTTAGCATATTTTAATAGTAGTTTTGCTACTTTCATATTAAACCAACTTTAATTATAAACTGTGAAGTTATCTCAATATAGTATTATTTAGGCAAAAAATCTATGCAAGTGCAGTCAAATATATCTAACCTCGTCGTCATCCATGCGTGCTATCACACCAGTTATTTTATGTGGGTCCTCCCTATCCCTTACCACGTGGACATTTGAGAGCAGTCACTGGAATTCAGATGTCGATTATTCAGCTGACTCACTGCTATTGGAATTATTAAGGTGTCTGTGGCAAGGTATAAAACAAATCTGATGTGTTGCACTCACATGACTTTCTCTACTCTTGTACTAACCATTCTTACAAACTCTTATTACTATATCTTCTTCATGTTAATACAGATATCTGATGTGTTGCACTCACATGACTTTCTCTACTCTTGTACTAACCATTCTTACAAACTCTTATTACTATATCTTCTTCATGTTAATACAGATATCTGATGTGTTGCACTCACATGACTTTCTCTACTCTTGTACTAACCATTCTTACAAACTCTTATTACTATATCTTCTTCATGTTAATACAGATATCTGATGTGTTACACTCACATGACTTTCTCTACTCTTGTACTAACCATTCTTACAAACTCTTATTACTATATCTTCTTCCTGTTAGTTGAGATAAAGAATTGTACAAATTTTCTTATTGCTTATTTCCTTGTAGGTACAAGGGGAATATTAGAATACAGAAGGCTTTGAGCGATAGTCAAACGTTTTAAAGCTTTCAAATTCCGTTCTCTTTGCATGGTTAACATATAAAAAATGAATAACGGTGTTCTATTTGACAGAAGTATATGTTCTCCAAAACTGACACAAATAACAAAGAATATTTCCGAAATGGTTCAGTCTAAAAAAAATTATTTCGACATAAACTGTGTGTTTTAGCAAGATCTACAGTTCTGTATAGTAAGATTTGGTTTATCTCTAACGGTTTACCAGTTATGCAAAAGTGATCCAGAGTAAATAGGACTTCATAGGCTATAGCCAGAAAATTCAAGATATACATTTCATTTGTCATAAAAAAATATCTCAAACATATGCCATTTTAATCAAAATCATTAGAGCCATTTTTAAGAAAATCAAAATGTTCTATGCAGAGGGTACTTTAGGGTGGAGCAATTTTCTTGTAAATATCCTTGTCGCATTTTTGAAACACATTAAACTTAAATACCAACGTTGGTTTTTAACTGACTGTTCGTTTTTGAGTTATGCTGTCCATAGATTGACATGGACACAAAAACACACACGCGGATACGGACCTTTTTAGAGAAATGATTTTTTTGGATTCAGGGGGTCTCGAAACATATATTTCCGAGTTTTTTGGTGGAATAAAATACTTCCTCTACATACCAGTAGAGAAAATAATAAAAATGGAGGCGTACTTGAGAAAGGCAAAGGCCAAAAAGGTAGACATAGGTATAATGAATAAATAAATAAGCGAATAAATTAATTAAATAAAGTAATGTGTACTGAAGAGGACTGGTATCATCAGCGGTCACCATAGAGGCAACATAAAGTTGATGAGATCTCTTGTCTCTCATTGTTAGGGATGAGGGGAAGTGGTTCAAAGACCTGGCCCGTGCAGGAACAGGTGCCAGCATCTTGTACAGGGCACCTGGACATCTATAAGCACCTGGTGCCCCTTGGTGCTGCTGCTGCTTGTAGTCTTGCCTTCATCAGCGCCATCTCACACAACTAACACGATATTCACTTTTTTAGAATAATTGCTACACGGGAAGCCAGTGCGGGGAAAGCGCGTTGGGAGTAAGGTAGCAAACAGCTGAAGATGCTGGTGGGGTGAGGTAAGGTGGGGCTAGCTTTTCTACACATTAAAAACAACACAATCATTCCAACACTGTCTATTGTCTGCTGAAGTAATAAATACATAACCAGTAATGTGCGAGACTCGATTAGGGAGGTCCCGGGTACGATTCCGAAGTCAGCGCTTGCGCAGTATCTATCTTTGGACTTAGATTGTATTTGAATTATTTCAAATGAACTTATGCATTTCTGAGTGTTTAGACGAGGCGTACCAATAAGGGAAAGAGAGGGAGGGTACAAACTGCTCCCACATCACATCACGGAACAACACAGGGTGTTCAACTACATTCACCCTCAGTACGTCCTACAAACACATGGCACATATTAATAGCATTTGTGCAGATATTTTAACTCAGTTCGAGGAACAGATTCTTGAATGGCGCTGTTGAAAGAGTCTGTTGGGGAACTGCGATTTCAATTCCTCAAGCCTCTGGTATCAGGTCTGTCCTACATGAGAATAAACTTAATTATTATGTTGAAAAATCTGATGTATTGCACTCACATGACTTTCTCTACTCTTGTACAAACCATTCGTAACATTCCTGTATCTTTTACGTGTTAGTTGAGATAAACATTTGTACAAATTATTTTATTGCTTATTTCCTTGTAGGTACAAGGGGAATATTACAATACGGTAGACTTTGTGCGATAGTCAAATCTTTTAAAGCTTTGAGATCCCATTCTCTTTGCAGGCTTAACATATAAAAGAATGAACAACGATGTTCCATTTCACGAAAGTTTTAAGTTTTCTGAAACTCACACACATAACAAAGAATATCTCCGAAATGGTTCACTGTACAAGACAATGTATTCAGATAATGAATTGTGTATTTTAGCAAGATCTACATTTTTTGTAGATTAAGATTTGGTCTATCTCTAACGGCTTACCAGTTATGCAAAACACGTTCAGAGTAAATACGACTACAGGGGCTATAGGCAGAAAATTCAAGATATACATTTCATTTGTCATCAAAATGTCTCAAACATGTGATATTTTAATCAAAATCTTTAGAGCCATTTTCAAGATAATCAACATTTTTGTATCGCATCCTTAAAAGACAAACTTAAATACCAACTTTGGTTTTTAATCGACTTTTCGTTTTTTAGTTACGCTGTCCACAAGCTGAGACACACACACACACACACACAC
Organism: Tenodera sinensis; assembly: GCA_030765045.1. Lineage (NCBI taxonomy): Eukaryota > Metazoa > Arthropoda > Insecta > Mantodea > Mantidae > Tenodera > Tenodera sinensis. The sequence continues at coordinate 373,761,819 of CM060964.1, read as the reverse complement.
ACACACACACACACACACACACACACACAAACATGGACCTTTTTCTATAACTGCTTTTTTGGATTCAGGGGGCCTCAAAACATATTTGCTGTGAAATCTGGACATGGAATTTTTGAGTGGAATACAATACTTCCTCTACTTACTATACGTGGTAGAGAAAGTCGAAGTGCAAGACATGAGATGTTTGATTGATGGTTTGAGGTGCAAGGCTGCCCTGCGGTGTGCAGCAGATAGGCTCATTTCTAGCGCTTTTATCGCACTCTTAGTCACCTGAGCACTTAAACGCCTGGCTTATCATTATGGCAACGTAGATAAGTGCACGTGTGAGAGAGACTATACTACCTATCTCTGTCAGTCAACGCGTCCAATAACCGCCCACAAACCCTGCAACAGTAACCGTCAAAGACCATTAATGCTACACAATTGCTTTCCAAATAATTCAGCTTTAACTACTGACGTGCTAAAATTATGAGATTACTAGTGACGTGGTGTCTATCAGAAACCCACTCGGATTGCATTCTCAGCATGCTTTCTTGTTATCACTTTTTACTTTGTCTACTGGTAAGTAGAGGAAGTATTGCATTCCACCCAAAAATTCGATGTCGAGATTTCACCAGAAATACATGTTTTGAGGCCCCCTGAATCCAAAAAAAAAAAAAGCATTTTTAGAAAAAGGTCCGTGTATGTGTCTGTCAGTCTGTGGAGAGCATAACTCAAAAACGAAAAGTCGGTTAAAAACCAAAGTTGGTATTTAAGTTTAATGTCTTTCAAGGATGCGACACGAAGATTTTGAAGAAAATAGCCCCACCCTAAACTACCCTTACATGGAAAATTTTTCGAAAATTTTGATTTTCTTAAAAATGGCTATAACGATTTTGATTAAAATGTCATATGTTTGAGATATTTTGATGACAAATGAAATGTATATCTTGAATTTTCTGGCTATAGCCCCTGTAGTTGTATTTACTCTGGATGACTTTCGCATAACTGGTTAGCCGTTAGAGATAGACCAAATTATACTATACAAAAAATGTAGATCTTGCTAAAATACATAATTTATGTCTCAATAACTTTTCTTGTAGGGTGAACCATTTCGGAGATATTCCTTGTTATGTGTGTGAGTTTCGGAAAACTTAGAACTTTCGTGAAATGGATTATCGTTGTTCATTTTTTATATGTTAAGTGTGCAAAGACAACAGAATCTCAAACATTTGACTATCGCACAAAGCCTACTGTATTCTAACATTCCCCTTGTACCTACAAGGAAATAAGCAATAAGATAATTTGTACAAATGTTTATCTCAACTATCAAGATACAAGAGTAGAGAAAGTCATGTGAGTGCAACACATCAGATTTTTTCACATCTATTCCTACTTTTCATTAACCCTCTTGGTGACAACATTGGGACAACAGATCAAGCGGAATGCTTAAATTGACTGGTAAATCTGTTATGGCCAGTGCAGTCAGAAACCTATGCTAGGATAAAGAAAGCTGAAGTGAGTGTTCTTTTGTTGATTTCTATAGCAGCCTTTAACTGCAGTGGTAATATCCGGGGCTGAAACATTTGAACTTTGCCGTAGATATTCGTTGTTTTTAACTAAATTTCACATGCACATTCAGTGTCACTTCCTGCCTTCTGGAAGTCCACTACGGATGGATGCGCGACTACAGAGGCAGTCTCAAGTTGAAACATTTAGCACTGGAGTTGTGCCTGCAGGTTGTACGGCAACGTGTTCCTGGAACAGAGATCCTTTGTTCTGGACACACACCTGCTCCAGGTGACTCCTGCCTGCCTGCCTTCTACAATCACACAACTTACTCTCATGAGCTTCTGAGAAACACATCACATTGCTTTCTATACTCACTCTTCTATTCTTACTGAAGCTTATATTTCTGCCTATTTATTTTTAATCTAGATGACGGTATACACATAGTGGGGATGTCAATAATTCCTTCACTCTGTGGTCACATGACTTTCTCTACTCTTGTACTAACCATTCTTACAAACTCTTATTACTATATCTTCTTCATGTTAATACAGATATCTGATGTGTTACACTCACATGACTTTCTCTACTCTTGTACTAACCATTCTTACAAACTCTTATTACTATATCTTCTTCATGTTAATACAGATATCTGATGTGTTGCACTCACATGACTTTCTCTACTCTTGTACTAACCATTCTTACAAACTCTTATTACTATATCTTCTTCATGTTAATACAGATATCTGATGTGTTACATTCACATGACTTTCTCTACTCTTGTACTAACCATTCTTACAAACTCTTATTCCTATATCTTCGTATTGAGATAAACATTTGTACAAATTATCTTATTACTTATGTCCGTGTAGGTACAAGGGGAATATTAGAATACAGTAGACTTTGAGCGATAGTCAAATGTTTTAAAGCTTTGAGATTCCGTTCTCTTTGCACGCTTAACATATAAAAAATGAACAACGTTGTTGAATTTGAGCACTTTTACGTTTTCCGAAACTGACACAAATAACAAGGAATATCTCTGGAATGGTTCATTCTACAAAAAATTTATTCAGACATAAATTGTTTGTTTTAGCAAGACCTGCATTTTTTGTACAGTAAGATTTTGTCTATTTCTTACGGTTTACGAGTTATTCAAAAGTCATCCAGAGTAAACAGGACTACATAGGCTATACATGAATACATATACATATGAAAGAAGGCATACATACAGGGTGGAAGTGAAGTCATTACATTCCTTGTAATATGTGCTTCATAGAAGCATTACAAACAAAAAAGTCAAACGGCATTTTGTTCTTTGATCAACCGATTTGGAAAAAAATAAATGGTTTTTGTTCCAAATTGGATGCGTAATTCCACAAGAATGTACGAAGATAGCAGTTTGTTACTTGTAAGATCCATAGAGTAACTTATTACTGACACAGCTTAGTTACTAATTATGGGACATTACACAGGGTTTCGAAATAATTAATCACTTAAAAGAATTTAAGGAATACTCTGCGCTGCTCTCTCAGACATGAGGTAACTCGACAACGTTGCGTTGAGGTTGGTCAGGGAATTAAGTAGTTTGTGAATGTAAACGTGTCGCTTTCGTTTTAATGTTTTGGGAGCTAACGCTTGTGATTGGCCCACACTCGAATAGTAAACACTGAAGGACAAGGGAGGGTATGAGTTTGTTTTCAAGACGCACCGTTACGCTGTTTGTTTATATACTAAGCTAGTGAAAGTGACACCCACACAATCTGCAGTGTTGCCAGTTTGTTTTCGACAAAACTAACATTTCTCCGTAGGAAATGGTCAGACAAAAACATAAGATACAAAATGTGTTCCAAATACCAAGATGTATTACTGGTTTAAATTAATGTAATGACTTCCCTTCCACCCTGTATAGTACATGTTGCAACTTTGCGCCCCATTTAACGTTTACTGTCTTGTCAGATTGAGACGCGCTTTAGTTTTGCCCAGTCCCAACTCATGTTACAATATCAAAAACCTTTTAAACACCCTGTATAGACAAAGTAGGGGCAGCTGATAAATTAGGTAAGTAAGCCACTCCTGAAAGCAACATTTTTCTGGCATGTAATAAACAACAGGAGAAAGACCTTTAATAGCAACGTTACTGGAGCGGCATAACCCAAAGGCACCCATGCACAAGGTTTATTCACAGATTCCAATCAACGCAGCTTTAAGAGCACACGCAAAAGATACAGTAATATACAGATAACCCCACATGTTCCAGTGTAACACCTCATCAACAGCAGACACAGAATTTAATGGCGTATGGCAGAAGTAGCCGATGAACATTAGGGGCTTGACACGCCTTGCGGTGTTGTATGGCTAAACACGTTGTAAAATCATGGCGAAGAGCCGGTGATATAAATGTCATTTGCAGAACAGGAAAGAATAAAATCTTATTGCACTCACATGACTTTCTCTACTCTTGTACTAACCATTCTTATAAACTCTTATTCCTATATTTTCTTCGTGTTAGTTGAGATAAACATTTGTACAAATTAGCTTATTGCTTATTTCCTTGTGGGTACAAGGGGAATATGGGAATACAGTAGATAGTCAAATGTTTTAAAGCTTTCAAATTCCATTCTCTTTGCACGGCCAAGACATAAAAAAGTGAATAACAAACTTTTATTTGAGAAAAGTACAAGTATTGCAAAATTCACACAAATAACAAGGAAAATGGTTCACTCAAAAAAAAAAAGATAAATAAATAAATAAAATAAAATTTAAAAAAATAATTGTGTACTTTAACAAAATCTACATTTTTGTATAGTAAGATTTGGTCTATCTCTTACGGTTTAACAGTTATGCAAGTCATCCAGAGTAAATAGGACTACATGGGCTATAGCCAGAAAATTCAAAATATACATTTCGTTGATTATAAAAATATCTTAAACATAACTTAAATACCAAATTTGGTTTTTAACCGACTTTTCTTTTTGAGTTATGCGGCCCACAGACTGAAACACACACACGCGCGCGTGCGCACCTTTTTCTATAAATGCTGTTTTTGGATTCAGGTCTGTGCGTGCCTTTCAGACTGTTGGCAGAATAACTCAACAAAATATATAAGTCGGTTAAAAACCAAAGTTGCTATGTAAGTTTAATATATATTAAGCATGCCACACGAAGATTTTGAAAAAAGACTCCTCCACCATAAACTACCCTTTATTTAAAATTCTTTTCAAAATTTTGATTTTCTCGAAAATGCCTTGAACGATTTTGATTAATATGCAATATGTTTAGGATATTTATATTACAAATGAAATATATATTTTGAATTTTCTGACTATAGCCTATGTAGTGCTGTTTACTCTGGATGACTTTTGCATAACTGGTAAACCGTAAGAGATAGACAAAATCTTACTGTATGAAAAATATAGTTCTTGCTAAAACACACAATTTATGTCCAAATAATTTTTTTTGTAGAGTAAACCATTTCGGAGATATTCCTTGTTATTTGTGTGAATTGTGGGAAACTTAAACCTTTCGTTAAATGGAATATCGTTATTCATTTTTTATAGTTAGCCGTGAAAAGAGAATGGAGTTTGAAAGGTTTAAAACATTTGACTATCGCCCAAGACCTGCTGTACTCCCATACACCCCTTGCACCTACAAGGAAATAAGCAAACACTTACTTTTAGTGAAATCTCGCTATCGAATGTTTTTGTGGAAATGAAATAAGCACGTTCTCTACTCGCTGTGCTGCAAGGGTAGTTGCAAAGTTAGGCTACGTTATCAAGGTTTCAGGAGAAGTCGAGGATTAAGAAGTAGGTAAATGTTTTGATGGCCGTGTAGGGAGGGAGACTGGAGTTTTTATCACGCTTGTTCCAGGAACTTGGTCCTAAATGAGTATTGTTGGAGTTAAAGGTGGTCGTACAAGACTGCAGACTGCAGACTGCCCGCATGTGGCCGGGCCGGCCTGGCCTGGCGCCGGCAGGTGGCGGTACAGACAGATACATAGACAGGTGGTTTGCCTGCCTTTTGTTGTTGTTATTGTCAGAATGGCTCCTCCTTCCTCACCAACTGTTTCCATCCAACGCGGTCAATGCAGCTTGCCTGTCCTTCAGCTTCTCATCAGCCACACTCGAACATTCGTTTGTTTCTGTGTGTAGCGTAACCTGAAAAATCTCATGTGTTACACTCACATGACTTACTCTACTCTTGTACTAACCATTCTTACAAACTCTTATTACTATATCTTCTTCATGTTAATACAGATATCTGATGTGTTGCACTCACATGACTTTCTCTACTCTTGTACTAACCATACTTACAAACTCTTATTACTATATCTTCTTCATGTTAATACAGATATCTGATGTGTTGCACTCACATGACTTTCTCTACTCTTGTACTAACCATTCTTACAAACTCTTATTACTATATCTTCTTCATGTTAATACAGATATCTGATGTGTTGCACTCACATGACTTTCTCTACTCTTGTACTAACCATTCTTACAAACTCTTATTACTATATCTTCTTCATGTTAATACAGACATCTGATGTGTTGCACTCACATGACTTTCTCTACTCTTGTACTAACCATTCTTACAAACTCTTATTACTATATCTTCTTCATGTTAATACAGATATCTGATGTGTTGCACTCACATGACTTTCTCTACTCTTGTACTAACCATTCTTACAAACTCTTATTACTATATCTTCTTCATGTTAATACAGACATCTGATGTGTTGCACTCACATGACTTTCTCTACTCTTGTACTAACCATTCTTACAAACTCTTATTACTATATCTTCTTCATGTTAATACAGATATCTGATGTGTTGCACTCACATGACTTTCTCTACTCTTGTACTAACCATTCTTACAAACTCTTATTACTATATCTTCTTCATGTTAATACAGATATCTGATGTGTTACATTCACATGACTTTCTCTACTCTTGTACTAACCATTCTTACAAACTCTTATTACTATATCTTCTTCATGTTAATACAGATATCTGATGTGTTGCACTCACATGACTTTCTCTACTCTTGTACTAACCATTCTTACAAACTCTTATTACTATATCTTCTTCATGTTAATACAGATATCTGATGTGTTGCACTCACATGACTTTCTCTACTCTTGTACTAACCATTCTTACAAACTCTTATTACTATATCTTCTTCATGTTAATACAGATATCTGATGTGTTGCACTCACATGACTTTCTCTACTCTTGTACTAACCATTCTTACAAACTCTTATTACTATATCTTCTTCATGTTAATACAGATATCTGATGTGTTGCACTCACATGACTTTCTCTACTCTTGTACTAACCATTCTTACAAACTCTTATTACTATATCTTCTTCATGTTAATACAGATATCTGATGTGTTGCACTCACATGACTTTCTCTACTCTTGTACTAACCATTCTTACAAACTCTTATTACTATATCTTCTTCATGTTAATACAGATATCTGATGTGTTACATTCACATGACTTTCTCTACTCTTGTACTAACCATACTTACAAACTCTTATTACTATATCTTCTTCATGTTAATACAGATATCTGATGTGTTGCACTCACATGACTTTCTCTACTCTTGTACTAACCATTCTTACAAACTCTTATTACTATATCTTCTTCATGTTAATACAGATATCTGATGTGTTGCACTCACATGACTTTCTCTACTCTTGTACTAACCATTCTTACAAACTCTTATTACTATATCTTCTTCATGTTAATACAGATATCTGATGTGTTGCACTCACATGACTTTCTCTACTCTTGTACTAACCATTCTTACAAACTCTTATTACTATATCTTCTTCATGTTAATACAGACATCTGATGTGTTGCACTCACATGACTTTCTCTACTCTTGTACTAACCATTCTTACAAACTCTTATTACTATATCTTCTTCATGTTAATACAGATATCTGATGTGTTGCACTCACATGACTTTCTCTACTCTTGTACTAACCATTCTTACAAACTCTTATTACTATATCTTCTTCATGTTAATACAGATATCTGATGTGTTGCACTCACATGACTTTCTCTACTCTTGTATTAACCATTCTTACAAACTCTTATTACTATATCTTCTTCATGTTAATACAGACATCTGATGTATTACATTCACATGACTTTCTCTACTCCTGTACTAACCATTCTTACAAACTCTTATTCCTATATCTTCTTCATGTTAATACAGATATCTGATGTGTTACACTCACATGACTTTCTCTACTCCTGTACTAACCATTCTTACAAACTCTTATTACTATATCTTCTTCATGTTAATACAGATATCTGATGTGTTGCACTCACATGACTTTCTCTACTCTTGTATTAACCATTCTTACAAACTCTTATTACTATATCTTCTTCATGTTAATACAGACATCTGATGTATTACATTCACATGACTTTCTCTACTCCTGTACTAACCATTCTTACAAACTCTTATTCCTATATCTTCTTCATGTTAATACAGATATCTGATGTATTACATTCACATGACTTTCTCTACTCCTGTACTAACCATTCTTACAAACTCTTATTCCTATATCTTCTTCATGTTAATACAGATATCTGATGTGTTACACTCACATGACTTTCTCTACTCCTGTACTAACCATTCTTACAAACTCTTATTCCTATATCTTCTTCATGTTAATACAGATATCTGATGTGTTACACTCACATGACTTTCTCTACTCCTGTACTAACCATTCTTACAAACTCTTATTACTATATCTTCTTCATGTTAATACAGATATCTGATGTGTTGCACTCACATGACTTTCTCTACTCTTGTATTAACCATTCTTACAAACTCTTATTACTATATCTTCTTCATGTTAATACAGACATCTGATGTATTACATTCACATGACTTTCTCTACTCCTGTACTAACCATTCTTACAAACTCTTATTCCTATATCTTCTTCATGTTAATACAGATATCTGATGTGTTACACTCACATGACTTTCTCTACTCCTGTACTAACCATTCTTACAAACTCTTATTACTATATCTTCTTCATGTTAATACAGATATCTGATGTGTTGCACTCACATGACTTTCTCTACTCTTGTATTAACCATTCTTACAAACTCTTATTACTATATCTTCTTCATGTTAATACAGACATCTGATGTATTACATTCACATGACTTTCTCTACTCCTGTACTAACCATTCTTACAAACTCTTATTCCTATATCTTCTTCATGTTAATACAGATATCTGATGTGTTACACTCACATGACTTTCTCTACTCCTGTACTAACCATTCTTACAAACTCTTATTACTATATCTTCTTCATGTTAATACAGATATCTGATGTGTTACATTCACATGACTTTCTCTACTCCTGTACTAACCATTCTTACAAACTCTTATTACTATATCTTCTTCATGTTAATACAGATATCTGATGTGTTACACTCACATGACTTTCTCTACTCCTGTACTAACCATTCTTACAAACTCTTATTACTATATCTTCTTCATGTTAATACAGATATCTGATGTGTTACACTCACATGACTTTCTCTACTCTTGTATTAACCATTCTTACAAACTTATTACTATATCTTCTTCATGTTAATACAGATATCTGATGTATTACATTCACATGACTTTCTCTACTCCTGTACTAACCATTCTTACAAACTCTTATTCCTATATCTTCTTCATGTTAATACAGATATCTGATGTGTTACACTCACATGACTTTCTCTACTCCTGTACTAACCATTCTTACAAACTCTTATTACTATATCTTCTTCATGTTAATACAGATATCTGATGTGTTACACTCACATGACTTTCTCTACTCTTGTACTAACCATACTTACAAACTCTTATTACTATATCTTCTTCATGTTAATACAGATATCTGATGTGTTACATTCACATGACTTTCTCTACTCTTGTACTAACCATTCTTACAAACTCTTATTACTATATCTTCTTCATGTTAATACAGATATCTGATGTGTTACACTCACATGACTTTCTCTACTCTTGTACTAACCATTCTTACAAACTCTTATTACTATATCTTCTTCATGTTAATACAGATATCTGATGTGTTACATTCACATGACTTTCTCTACTCTTGTACTAACCATTCTTACAAACTCTTATTACTATATCTTCTTCATGTTAATACAGATATCTGATGTGTTACACTCACATGACTTTCTCTACTCTTGTACTAACCATTCTTACAAACTCTTATTACTATAGCTTCTTCATGTTAGTTGAGCTAAACATTTGTACAAATTATCTTATTGTTTATTTCCTTGTAGGTACAAGGGGAATATCGGAATACGGTAGGCTTTGTGCAATAGTCAAATGTTTTAAAGCTTTGAGATTCCGTTCTCTTTGCACGCTTAACACATAAAAAATGAACAACGATGTGCCATTTCACGAAAGTTTTAAGTTTTCCGAAACTCACACAAATAACAAGGAATATCTCCGAAATGGTTCACTCTATAAGAAAATGTATTTGGACATATGATTTGGTCTATCTCTAACGGTTTACCAGATATGCAAAAGTCGTCCAGCGTAAATACGACTACAGGAGCTATAGACATAAAATTGAAAATATACATTTCGTTTGTCATAAAATTATCTCTAAAATATGTCATTCTAATCAAAATCGTTAGAGCCATTTTCAAGAAAATCAAAATTTTCGAAAAATTTTCCATGTAGAGGCTAGTTTAGGGTGGGGGTATTTTCTTCAAAATCTTCGTGTCACATCTTTGTAACTTAATTACGAACTTTGGTTTTTAAGGTACTTTTCGTTTTTGAGTTATGGTGTCCACTGACTGACAGACAGACACACACACACACACACGGACCTTTTCTAAAAATGCTTTTTTTTTAATTCAGGGGGCCTCAAAACATATATTACCGGTGAAATTTCGACATCGAATTTTTGGGTGGAATACAATACTTCCTCTACTTACTGTACATAGTAGAGAAAGTAAAAAGAAAGGAGGTGAAAATATAAAAGCAGTCGGCTGCTTAAGGAGGTCCATAGATGGCCTGAAACGTAGAAAAAGAAAGATCATTAATAATAATAATAATAATAATAATAATAATAATAATAATAATAATAATAATAATAATAATAATAATAATAATAATAATAATAATAATAATAATAATAATAATAATAATAATAATAATAATAATAATAATAAATAATCTATTAATAATAGTAATAATAATGGCATATACACACTAACAAGACTTGAAGTGACACTATAACCATGTCTGTCAGTCCTCGCATAATAACATTCACCAGACAATGTGGGCCATAGCAAAATTTCTTCATAGAAGTCTGGTACACTTTCTGAATGTGTTAATCGGCATCTTACCAAATGGTTTAGAATGGAAGATATTGTGTACTATGGAAATTATAATAACTACAAAACAGTAATGTTACTTTAATTTTGTTTCTTATTGGTACTGTAGTTCTCTGATACATCCCTTTTCTACTTCCCAAACCAGGGCCATCCCTTCCCGCTCTGTATGGTCAGGTAAAAAGGGTCAATTGCCAAGAATGCCTATCTGGACCATCACTTCACTAATGACAGAATGGTCAACTTCCAAGAATGTTAAACCACCCTTAACCATGACTTAAAATAAAGCAAGAACTAGTTTTACTTTCTCTACTAGTAAGTAGGGGAAGTATTGTATTCCACCCAAAAATTCGATGTCGAAATTTCACCGGAAATACATGTTTTGAGACGCCTTGAAAAAAAAAAAAGCATTTTTACAAAAAGGTGTGTGTGTGTGGACAGCATACCTCAAAAACAAAAAGTCGGTTAAAAACCAAAGTTGGTATTTAAGTTTAATGTCTTTCAAGGATGCAACAAGAATATTTTGAAGAAAATAGCCCCACCCTAAACTATCCTTTACATGGAACATTTTTTGAAAGTGTGGATTTTCTTGAAAATGACTCAACGATTTTGATTAAAGTGTCCTATGTGTGAGATATTTTTATGACAAATGAAATGTATATTTTGAATTTTCTGGCCAGAGCTCCTGTAGTCGTATTTACTCTGGACGACTTTTGCATAACTTGTAAACCGTTAGAGATAGACCAAATCATACTATGCAAAAATGTAGATCTTGCTAAAATATACAATTTGTCCAAATTAATTTTCTTGTAGGGTGAACTATTTCGGAGATATTCCTTGTTATGTGTGTGAGTTTCGGAAAACATAGCTTTCGTGAAAAGGAACATCGTTGTTCCTTTTTTTATATATTAAGTGTGCAAAGAGAACGGAATCTCAAAGCTTTAAAATATTTGTCTCGCTCAAAGCCTACTGTATTCCCATATTCCCCTTGTACCTACAAGGAAATAAGCAATAAGATAATTTGTACAAATGTTTATCGTAACTAACACGAAAAAAAATATACTTATAAGAGTTGGTAAGAATGGTTAGTACAAGAGTAGGGAAAGTCATGTGAGTGTAACACATCAGATTTTTTATATTTAAATTCGCTAGAATTTCGCGTTTTTCGCTATAGAATAATATTGATTCATTGGTCAACATTGCATAATTTGGAAAGATATTGGGAAATCGTTTTAATGAAATGTTTGTCGCTTTTATCGTTAATGCGAAAAAAGAGTGCCCCTAGATATGCCCCTGACGGGGAATCCAACGGGAGGGAGGGATGAGGTGAGAGGACAGAAAGGGTGGTCGAACCTCAGGAAAGATGACAGCACAGCGAATGGTCCGTAACATAGGTGTGAACTCCCCGATAGCACCGCCATGCACATGGAAGCTCCCGCCGACACTTAGAACCCTGAAACAACCAAACAGTGGAAGATGAAGTGAAATAGAGGTACAGGAAATTCGGGAGATGTGACTATACTTCTGAGCATTCGCCTAGTAACCCAGGGGTCAGGGGAATCAAACCCACGACCTCACGAATGTGAATCAGTAAGCCATGAAAATGATCTCTTTTGTTTTAGAGCAGTGGTGTCAAGGTCACAGGTATTTGAGAGCCATACTGGGCTAGAGCTGCAAGCAGTGGGCAAAACATGACGTAATACATATCAACACTAGCAGCGTTATCATCTGACACCTGTTTACTTGCAGCTTGGCTGCGTTCACAGATAAAACCTTTCTTGCAGTGTGCATAGTTTATTGTTTTCATTCAGAATTGCCTACAAGGATGCAGGGTACAGATACAAGTTGTATCTACGAAGGGGAACAGTGTTTCTTAGTCATATATAGAGGACTACTTTACATAGTTATTCAAGTTGATTAAAATACTATACTATAGTAGTTGCAACTTTCTGATGATCAGGGTGACCTATAGAGATTATTAAACCTACCCTAGTCCGTGGGTTAGCGGTTCTCAAACTGTAAAGTACCTACATCATTTACGCACTTACATACCTCCTAATGATAAATGTTTTTATTACTTTTCAATCCCAGATATAAAAATGTCAAAATCAGTTTTCAAATGAATGAATGGAATAAATAAGGGAATAATTACACAGTATTAATAACAGTGCTTTTAATACGAACTTGTGTAAGATATATCCATATTCACACAAAAAGTAAATGGCAGCTTTCAAAGGCTGTTGTCCCTTGGACATTCTTAGCTTTTTAGCATGAAACATAAATAATATATTCTTATAATAATAATAATAATAATAATAATAATAATAATAATAATAATAATAATAATAATAATAATAATAATAATAATAATAATAATAATAATAATAATAATAATAATAATAATAATAATAATAGTATTAGTATTATCTTCAAATAAGTGAAACAACACAAAATACAATTCTAACAGGGGTTGGCGATTTCCTCCAAAACTAAAGCGAAGAACTACATGTAAGTTGTTTGAAAATTACTCTCCTTAATGATACATATTTTAGTGTTAAGCGTTTGTATAGTGAATTTAAGATAATCTTACTAAAAACCTAAGTAAAATACCACATGTTACACATTTGAAGGATCAGTCACTTGGCATATTTTTGAGTTCACACACTGTTCAAAATTTGGCTGAATAACATTAGAAAGGCAGATTCTAAGGCTGGATGCCAAATTGCTATCCGAGAGTCTGTTTCTGTGGCGAGTTTTGAGGAGTTTCATTATAGAGAAACCTTGTTCACATACGTAGGTGCTGCCAAACATTGTAATAGTTTTTGCTGCATTGGAAATCAAATTTGGGAAGCGTGTATTATCAAGTTTGCGGTAGAATTCGATGAGTGCGTCTGAGGATGAATTGTCGAATTTCTCTTTGAGGCGACGATCACATTGCAGTTCTATCAGCTCCAGCTGAATTGCTGCATCATTTACTTTATCTATGTTGCAAGTAAATGGAGTATCAAATGCAGAAAATTGTGTTTCCAGTTTTGCAACATCAGCAAAGCGGTTGTTGAACTCAATCGTCAAATTTTGCAAATGTTCAGTGTACCTCTGAAGCTGAGCTGTTTCAATGCCCTGGAGAGAGACAAGGCTAGGAAAGTGAAGCAAATTTCCAGCTCTTAACTGCTCAGTCCAGAGAACCAACATTCTCTTAAAACTGCAAATTAAATCCCACATTTCTACGATCAATTTATTTTTGCCTTGTAATTTGAGATTTAGGATATTTAGATGTCCTGTTAAATCTGTCAGAAATGCAAGATCTGCAACCCACTGTGAATCCTCTAACTCTATTACTGCCTTATGTTTTTCTTTGAGAAACATACATATTACTTCCCGTAGCTCAAAAAACCGATGCAGGACTTTTCCACGGCTTAACCATCTGACGTCACAATGATAGGGAATGTCTGTGTGTTCTGAATGAAGCGACTCTAAAAATCCCTTAAATTGGCGGTGATGCAACGCATGTGCCCTTATGTAGTTTGTTACATGAATGACTATATCCATAACCTTTTTTAAATTCGTGCTCTTAGCACACAGAACTTCTTGATGAAGAAGACAGTGAACAGGAATAAACTCCTGTATGTTTAGTTCACGGAACTTCAATTTCAGTCTCCCAATTAAACCTTTCTTCTCGCCAACCATGGCCGCCGCACCATCAGTCGCAACTGACACTAGTCTGTCCCAACATAGGCCCTTTGAGTCTACACATTTTACAACAATGTCAAAAATGTCTTGTCCTTTTGTAGTTCCACTCATTGGCAGAAGCTCAAGAAACTCTTCTGTGACTTGCAACTGCCTGTTGATGCCTCGAATATACACAGCCATTTGTGCTGTGTCACTAATGTCTGTGCTCTCGTCTAAAGCCAGGGAAAACCACATAAAGTTGCCACATTCCTTTATTAGTTGACGTTCCAAGTCACCAGCAAGTTCCTGAGCACGACTGGCCACAGAATTTCTTGACAGACTGATGGACATCAGCCTTGGTACCTCACTGGGACATACATTTCTGGCTGCTGTCAATAAACAGTCTTTGACGAACTCCCCATCTCTGTAAGGTCTGTGCCTTGCAACTATCATGTGTGCTAGCTCAAAACTGGCGCGCACCACATCAGCACTACATGTCTCTCGGTTCTCCTAATGGGAGAAAATGGACAAAATTAATATATATATTTCAAAATTACCTGCATACTTATCTAGGTTTAAACGTTACTTTCCAAAAATATAATAACTTGAAATATTCTGACATTTTCAGCAATTTATTTCAAATCTTCAAGATCTGCAACTCATGATACCTCCAGAAATGATTAACAAAAACGTATACTGTTACTTCTTTAGAATTCCCTAAATATAAAACCCCAGCGCAACCGCCCATGAAGGGCCAAGGCTTGCCGCCCAGCCGCTGCGTCCCCCACCTCGGCCCACGACAAGCATCTTTTGTGGGGTGCAGTCCTGAAAGATGGGACGTGATCAGCGCCCCGAGCTCTCCCGAATAGTTATGTGGCCTTCTCGACCTGGACCCTAAATATAATTTGGTAAATAATTTCCCAGATAACTGCGATAAATAAATATAACATATAAATCAATGCTTTTTTAAACGTACTGACTTTTTATATCACATATATATTATTTCCATACTATTTTTAAAACAAATTTAACGAATATATATATTTTTTTATTCATATCCGTCCTCGGACAGTTAAATTTATCTTACAGACACTTCTGGGAAGTTTTTGGGAGTTAAAAGACTAGATTTTGATAAACTAAGGGTTAAATTTGCAAAATCAGCAAAAAACACAAAATTGATATTTTTGACCCAAACCAGCTTACAACCTCCTATACTTTTCTATGTTTACAATAAAGGATGTCGAAACTTTAAAGTAACGTAATTTACATTATTTTGACACACATTATCAGTTGCAATGCCTAGTATTTAGTGTATATAGTTCATCTGTGACAAACATGAATGCATTTCGTGGCATTTGCTATTTATTATAAGCTACACCCTAAATCTTAAATTGCAACCTGTTATAGTACATCTAACACCTCAATTGTACGTTGCTTCTACTTACATTAAATGTATCTACTTTGAGTCGCTTTACCAACGCATCTCGGCCCTCTTCATCTATGTCACCGTATGCTGCCTGGTGTTTCAGTTCATAATGTCTTTGCATATTGAATTTTTTTAACGCAAGATACTGCTTGCATATTAGGCACTGAATGCTGTTGCCAACAACTTTGCACAGGAATTGTTTTTCCCATTCGGGTCTAAAATACCTACGCGGAGTAGGTGAATCCGAACGACTCATGCCTGCACTCTCGGACGTAGCCATATCTCTGTCTGCATCACACGGAAAACTGCACTGAACTGGTTTCTAACGGACTTGCCCTCTATGCCCAGGGCACGGCGACTTGCTCTCTCTGTAGCATTGCCACTCGGGGCCACGATTGACACCACTGTTTTAGAGGACCGCAACTCATGTTTCTGTGTTGTGCTCTGGCGCGAGTGGTAGACAAGAGTGAATCAGCGCTCTGGGAAGTAAAGCTTCGAACCTAAGATGGACAAGACACACAAGGCCCGTGTTCCAGGAAATTGGCTGCGCGCGAGGTCAATAAACTTTCTACTGCACTCACTCTATCACATATGATCGAATGGGTGTCACCGTTAATGTATACACGCGTGAGGGAATCTAACTGCAGTTACTTATACATTCCCGCTCAAGTCAGGCAGCAATTAAACATGCACCACTAACGTCTTACAAGAAAACACTTATATGTCAAATTAACCTCTTTCTTTTACACTCGTGTATTACTTTCCCTACCACGTGGATAGCAGATAGAGAAAGTGGTGCATTCCACATAAAAGTTTAATACCAGAATTTCACTGGAAATACGCGTTTTGAGCTCCCCAATTCACAACAAAACTAAACAATATCTGTGTGTGTGTCAGTGTGTACACTGTTATATTTTCGCCATATTCCAAGAACGCAACATGATTTTCAAAATAATCTTCCCCCAACCGAAACTACACTTCACTTACAGGTTTTTCGAAATTTTCAATTTTCTCAAAAATGACTAACAATTTTGATTAAAATGCCGCATATTAAATATATTTGCACGACAAATAAGGTGTATATATTGCATTTTCTGGGTGTAACTTCCGAAGCTCTTTTTATTCGGAACCAATTTTGTATAATATTGTATAACTGGTAAAAGTTAAAACATAGGAAAAAAAAAAAAAAACGCACCACGCAAACAATGCATATCCCTTTAAACGCACAGTTAATTCCAAACAATTTTTCTGTAGCAGAAGCCATTTCCGAGATATTCCTTATTAATGCTTGGAATTGTTCAATATATCGTGATTCTTTGAAAGTCCTGTCGATTTTCAGCTCTTTAGGACTACATTAATTAAATTAAAACGTATAGTAAATATTTAGAAATAACAGGTAACAAAATAAAATAAACGTGGACAGAAACTATCTAATAAATAAAGATAAAAGTGTTTTAAATTAATTGAGTTGTAAATATAGATACGGATAATAAATAAAGTGCCAAATTGGTAATTACTATAAAATTAATAGTAACTGAATAATTAATAAATTATTAAGGAAATACAATATAAATGTAAAAATTAAGTAGATAAAGTTCTAAATAGCTTAGAGTAGAGACTGAATGTGCTGTCTACCAGTTGATTTGGTTGTTGGTTTCCACCAAAGTGGTTTAAGCAGAAATTTGTAATTTATATATTTTTGTCCACCTTTACTGCTACATTTCTGACTCTTATCTAACGTTTAAATGTTTGGTTTATTAGTTTTACTTTCTCTACTGGTAAGTAGGGGAAGTATTGTATTCTACCCAAAAATTCGATGTCAGGATTTCACCGGAAATGTATGTTTTGAGACCCCCTGAACCCAAAAAGCATTTTTAGAAAAAGGTCCGCGCGCGCGCGCGCGCGTGTGTGTGTGTGTGTGTGTGTGTGTGTGTATGTATGTATGTATGTATGTTTGTGTCTGTGTCAGTCTGTGGACAGCATAAATCAAAAACGAAAAGTCGGTTAAAAACCAAAGTTGGTATTTAAGTTTAATGTCTTTCAAGGATGCGACACGAAGATTTTGAAGAAAATAGCCCCACCCTAAACTACCCTTTACATGGAAAATGTTGATTTTCTTGAAAATGACTAACGATTTTGATTAAAATGACATATGTTTGAGATATTTTGATGACAAATGAAATGTATATCTTGAATTTTCTGGCTATAGCCCCTGTAGTTGTATTTACTCTGGACGACTTTTACATAACTGGTAAACCGTTAGAGATAGACCAAATTATACTGTACAAAAAATGTAGATCTTGCTAAAATACACAATTTATGTCTCAATAAATTTTTTGTGGACTGAAACATTTTGTAGATATTCCTTGTTATATATGTCAGCTTTGAAAAACAAACTTTCGTCAGTTCAATCGTTGTTCATTTTTTTATACGTTACGTGTGCAAAGAGAACGGAATCTCAAAGCTTTAAATCATATGACTATCGCTCAAAGTCATGTGAGTCCAGCACATTAAATTTTTTCAAGACAAGTCTTATACAAGTCTTCCAAATTTGGTTCTCAACAGTAAGATGGCTGGACATTAAAGTTTAGGAATTTTACTTGTTGCTGGGATAACAGGAGCAGATATACATATGTATGCCCTTGTTCCTCTCGGGCTCGGCTACCTTTGGGTGTGGCTGACTGGGGCGGGTCGGTAATACAGCACAGCAGACTTACCGGCCGCCGTGTGGGGTGGGGGTCCAAAACACGGGCTAAAATTAAATTGGCCAAGTGGGAGAGCTATGTAGTTCTGCACGCAAAATAAACTCTAGACCACGCATATTTCCCAGAAATATTCGTGTTCGGAACCTTAAGGCCACCATGTCTCAGCAGGAAACTTTCCGTTCAAGGCCTCGACTAAACCCGTCTGAAGCTTTCGCACTTCCCTTTGGACACGAGAAAAAAACAAAAGCGACTTAGCTCTTGTGTTGCACTCACATGACTTTCTCTACTCTTGTACTAACCATTCTTGCAAACTCTTATTACTATATCTTCTTCATGTTAATACAGATATCTGATGTGTTACACTCACATGACTTTCTCTACTCTTGTACTAACCATTCTTACAAACTCTTATTACTATATCTTCTTCATGTTAATACAGATATCTGATGTGTTACACTCACATGACTTTCTCTACTCTTGTACTAACCATTCTTACAAACTCTTATTACTATATCTTCTTCATGTTAATACAGATATCTGATGTGTTACACTCACATGACTTTCTCTACTCTTGTACTAACCATTCTTACAAACTCTTATTACTATATCTTCTTCATGTTAATACAGATATCTGATGTGTTGCACTCACATGACTTTCTCTACTCTTGTACTAACCATTCTTACAAACTCTTATTACTATATCTTCTTCATGTTAATACAGATATCTGATGTGTTACATTCACATGACTTTCTCTACTCTTGTACTAACCATTCTTACAAACTCTTATTACTATATCTTCTTCATGTTAATACAGATATCTGATGTGTTACACTCACATGACTTTCTCTACTCTTGTACTAACCATTCTTACAAACTCTTATTACTATATCTTCTTCATGTTAATACAGATATCTGATGTGTTACATTCACATGACTTTCTCTACTCTTGTACTAACCATTCTTACAAACTCTTATTACTATATCTTCTTCATGTTAATACAGATATCTGATGTGTTACACTCACATGACTTTCTCTACTCTTGTACTAACCATTCTTACAAACTCTTATTACTATATCTTCTTCATGTTAATACAGATATCTGATGTGTTACACTCACATGACTTTCTCTACTCTTGTACTAACCATTCGTACAAACTCTTACTCCTATATCTTCTTCATGTTAATACAGATATCTGATGTGTTACACTCACATGACTTTCTCTACTCTTGTACTAACCATTCTTACAAACTCTTATTACTATATCTTCTTCATGTTAATACAGATATCTGATGTGTTGCACTCACATGACTTTCTCTACTCTTGTACTAACCATTCTTACAAACTCTTATTACTATATCTTCTTCATGTTAATACAGATATCTGATGTGTTACACTCACATGACTTTCTCTACTCTTGTACTAACCATTCTTACAAACTCTTATTACTATATCTTCTTCATGTTAATACAGATATCTGATGTGTTACACTCACATGACTTTCTCTACTCTTGTACTAACCATTCTTACAAACTCTTATTACTATATCTTCTTCATGTTAATACAGATATCTGATGTGTTACATTCACATGACTTTCTCTACTCTTGTACTAACCATTCTTACAAACTCTTATTACTATATCTTCTTCATGTTAATACAGATATCTGATGTGTTGTACTCACATGACTTTCTCTACTCTTGTACTAACCATTCTTACAAACTCTTATTACTATATCTTCTTCATGTTAATACAGATATCTGATGTGTTACACTCACATGACTTTCTCTACTCTTGTACTAACCATTCGTACAAACTCTTATTCCTATATCTTCTTCGTGTTAGTTGAAAAACATTTGTACAAAATATCTTATTCCTTATTTCTTTGTAGGTACAAGGGGAATATGGGAATACAGTAGGCTTTGTGCGATAGTCAAATGTTTGAGATTCTGTTGTCTTTGCATGCTTAACATATAAAAAATGAACAACGATGATCCATTTCACGAAAGTTCTAAGTTTTCCAAAACTCACACACATAACATGGAATATCTCCGAAATGGTTCACCCTACAAGAAAATTTATTGAGACATAAATTGTGTATTTTAGCAAGATCTACATGTTTTGTATAGTACGATTTGGTCTATCTCTAACGGTTTACCAGTTATGCAAAAGTCGTCCAGAGTAAATACGACTACAGGGGCGATAGCCACAAAATTCAAGATACACATTTCATTTGCCATCAAAATATCTCAAACATATGACATTTTAATCAAAATCGTTAGAGCCATTTTCAAGAAAATCAAAATTTTCGAAAACTTTTTCATGTAAAGGGTAGTTTAGGGTTGGGCTATTTTCTTCAAAATCTTCGTGTCGCATCCTTGAACGACATTAAACTTAAATACCACATTTGGTTTTTAACCGACTTTTCGTTTTTGAGTTATGCTGTCCACAGACTGAGAGACTGACACAGACACACACACGGACCTTTTTCTAAAAATGCTTTTTTTGAATTCATGGGGCCTCAAATCATATATTTCCGGTGAAATCTCGACATCGAATTTTTGGGTGGAATACAATACTTCCCCTACTTACTAGTAGGGAAAGTAAAAATGAACGATGTTATTGGAAACTGACACAAATAACAAGAAATATCTCCGAAATAGTTCACTCTACAAATAAAAAAAGGATATAAATCGTGTTTTAACGAGATCTTCAAAGCATATATTTTTGGTGAGCTCTATACATCGAAATTTTGGGTGGAATACAATACTTCCTATATTTACTATACGTGGTAGAGAAAGTAAAAATGAGTAAATACCTCTTATTTGAGAAAAGTATAAGTATTGAACAATTTAAAGTAATAACAAGGAAGGATATCTTGTAAACAATTAACCTCACAAATAATTAATGTATTTGACATTCATAACTTTAGTGCTTAAAGGAGATCTATATTGGTTGTACATTTTGAGCAACTTGTATAGTTTACGAGTTACGCGAAAGTCCTTTAGAATAAAGAGGACTTGAGAGACTATTTCTAGACAATTTAAGATATATGAGTACATTTCATTTGTCATGAGAATATCGTATTGTTTATTTACATAGGTTTAGGATTTATTATATATCTTCGTGTTTCCAAAGCAACACTTGGATATTTTTTCACAATGTTCCTAATCATCTTGGTTTAGTTTTCTTTTTTTCTTGATCTACTGTATCTCCTGCGTCCATGTGTGTCTAGGTCGACCTAGACATCTTCTACAAAACGCAGTCCATTTTATTATTCCTCAGTATTATTATTCAGTATTCCTCTTCTTACGTCTATACCATGTTAGTTGTTTCTATTCTATAAAGTCCAGCACTGAATTTTCCTTTGTCATTTTTCGTTGAATTTCTATATTTCTAATTTTTTCTAATTTGGAATGTCTCGCAGAACGCCTTGGAAAATCCATTTTGGTTTCCAGCAACTTTTAATGGCTCCATATGTCATTGTACTGTGAGTTATGGCGTTGTAAATTTGAATTTTTGTGTCATTGAATGTGTTTTTGGCCCACAGTATTCCACTTAATATTTTGATATCCGTTCTTCTTTTATTTATCGTATGTTTAATGTCTTCTTGTTTTGCTTCCTTATTACTTTTTACTTCTAGATATTCGAATTCTTCACATCCTTTTATTGTACATGTTCCGTCTTCCAAAATTAAATCTTTAGTTGGATTTTCACATACCAATATATAGAGAATATCTTAATTATATATTTTAATAGTATTTTAATCTAATGTCGTTAGACATGAACTTTTTTTGAGAAAAATCACAACTATCGAAAAAATATTTGCATGTAAAGAATAGTTTGGGGTGTGTTTTACTCTGTGTCGCTCCCTGGAAGACGCTGAACTTAAATATCAAGTTTGCTATTGTAACAAATGAACACCAATTGGTACTAAACACACTTTATTTATCACTTAGGTGTTTAGTGTAGTACAGATGTTACACTTGAGACACACACCCAATAAAACACAACTAATCTATCCATCACATTGAATCACAATTGGCAGTGTCTATTGTCTCCTCCGGGCAGTAATAAGAGCCTTATATAGGCTACGAATATACAGTGAACGGTCTGGAAAAGGAATCTACTCGAAACGGCCAAAACAAATGCTCTGAAGCGAGGACGCGGTGCACAGTGGCAATTGTTTTGCATGGGGTACTTTTCTGAGACAGAGCGGCCATTACCTTTATCTAGGCGCCGTTGGCCGCGCGGATATGTGCAAAACCCGGCCTCCTCTTGGTAGCTTCGCCCCGCAATGACGGTTGATCAACTATTCGTTTTGGAGTTATGTTATCCTCTCTCTCTCTCTCTCTCTCTCTCTCTCTCTCTCTCTCTCTCTCTCTCTCTCTCTCTCTCTCTCACACACACACACACACACACACACATTCACATATATATGATGGACCTTTTTTAAATTTTTTTTTATTCACGGAGTTTAAAACACGTATTTTCGGTTTTGAATTAAAGCAAACTAAAATTAATTTCCTTCATTAATGAGAGCTCTTTTGGTTCTTGAAATATGGAAGCCCTTTCAGAACCACGGCAGCATTTAAGGGTTAAACACCGTAAACTTACAGCAGTGTCAGAAATATCATAATCGGTTGAGAGGATGACAAAATATCACAAACACTCACGCAATGAAACGTTCTGTGTAAAATGATTAGACATGAAGGCCTACAGACAGACACATTCATGAAAGAAAAACGTTGCCTTGTACGATGAATGAAACTTGGGGATAGCCAGTTGATGAGAGAGACAGAGACGGAGAAAAGGGTTTACTGCGCAGCTCTGGTTACGCAGCGGATGAGAGGCAGTCATCGTGGCAACACGGGCAAGCGAAAAAGGAAAGAAAAAATGAAGGTCGTGAAGCACTATTCTTAGGGCAACTTACTTATCCTTCCATACATCTCGCCATACTCGCCAACCAAGGACGGTTAACAGAACGGTTTTCAACTAAACGCCGGAGGTCGCGGGTTCAGACACCGACCCGGGCTCTTAATTCGACCATTTGTTGACGGTTATTATTGTGGTTCTCAAACCACAGGGAAATGTGTGTTATATCTGCATTTGGATATATGTATATAAGGATGAGTGCATTTCGGGACCATGCGAAGATTCAGAAATCTTTTGCGCATTGGTTATGGATCTAGAATTGCTACTCAGACTCCCTAGATTATTACACATGTTACATATTTGATATTACTTCCTCTACTGGTAAGTAGGGGAAATACTGTATTCCACCCAAAAATTCGATGTCGACATTTCACCGGCAATTTATGTATGTATGCTTGAAGAGCCCCCTGAATTTAAAAAAAAAAAAAAAAAAAAAAAAATAAAAAAAAAAAATAAAAAAAAAATAAATAAATAAAAAAAATAAATAAATAAAAAAAATAAAAAAAATAAATATGCGTCTACTCACATGACTATCGCTACTCACTTTTCTACAAACTATTCTTAAAACCCTTATTCTCTTTTCACTTCATGTTAATCGAGATAAAAATTTGTAGAAATTTCATTATTACATATTTCCTTGTCGATTCAGTGGGAATAGGAAAATACATTAGGTTTAAGTGATAGATATTTTAAGAGGTGGTGGGCATGGGATTGCTTTAATATTACCTTTTATTTGCATGACCAGGAAAAAATAAAAAAAAAAAAAAAAAAAGAAAGGAAAAAAAAAAAAAAAAGAAAAAGAAAAAGCGAGTAACGAGTTTCTGTTTCAGAAAAGTGGAAGTATTTTAAAATGGAAACAATAACTAGAAATATCTCGGAAATGGTTCATTCCACAAAAACATTTATTTGGCATAAATTGTGATTTAAGAAGATCTACGTTTTTTTGTATAGTAAGATTTTGCGTATCTCTTACCGTTTACCAGTTATGCAAAAGTCATTCAGAGTGAAGAGGACTTGTAGAAGCTGCTCATAGAAAATCCGTGTCGGCAATGTCGGTAAAACAGCAAATGTGGCGCTGATGTGTGGTGGAGTTTGTGCACTGTAACTGCTGCACAAACCTGACGCTGAGATGAAACTCCAGCACACGTTAGGGACCCTGGCACACCCGCTGGACACTCCTGTCCAGGGTTTCACATAGGGTCCGTGTGGAATCCTCTCCATTTTTACCTCTACTAGTGACAGATGACTATCGATTCAGTCTCCTACTAGCAACGAAACGTATAATGAAACTATTTCCACACAAATTTATCTTACAAAAATAAACTTTGATAGCTTTAGCTTTTAGTAGCTAGGTATATAGAAATAAACCATAGTTGATGTGGAAAGTCATGTGAACGCTACACATGAGATTTTTAGTATCAATGGGCTTGAAAACATGCATTTTTCTGCGACATTTGATTCCAGGCGAAAGGCAATAATTCCTCTATGTGTGTACGTAAGGTAGGCGGTAGAATAGGTAAATAAAAATGCTTTATCATGACTAGGACCTGGATTCTTGCGTTTTAACCGTGTTCCTCCCTTGCTATTTGATTAACTTGTTTACAATACCGAAATGTTTCAATGCCTTGAACAGGGATTGCGATCTAAATGGTGCTAAATCGCTGTTGTCTATTTACCCGAGGCTACCACTGTTTTATTCCTTGCATACAGAAGTATTCAAATGTCAACATTGTGCCACTAAAAGAGGACATTTAACTATTAAGACATACACATTAAAATAAACAAATCTCATCTATGTTTTTAATGCACATTTATTTCAGTTTTAATGTCACATGCATTTACTTTAATTAATATATAAATAGATTTTCGTAATGAACATTGGAAAATGTCCTATTAGCTGGACAGAAGTACTCAAATAAACAAAACACAGTGCTCTTATACTTAGTTATGATGAATGCTGGCTGCTAGATATTTTGGCATTGAATGTACATCTTTGCTAATTTGAATTAATTCCAGTGTTATTCTGGTTGTGATGTGGTGTTTCCTGATTGAAACTTCCAATTTTTGCCACATGGTCTCGATCAAAGTCAAGTCGGACAAATTTATGTCACGGTCCCATCTTCAGTGATCTAGAACCCAATTAATAATCTTCCCAAAGAAGCCAGTAGCCATGTTTTCTTCCGTTGAAACAGGAAAACAACGTTACAGCCCTCAAACTCATGCAACAGGTAAACAACTTGAGGCGGCTCTGGCCTGGACTGACTACTCGATAATCTTTACCCCTTCCATCTCCACGGCGAGTCCCACGTGCGTCGGAAAACTTTTGGAAGCGGTTGTACTGCATATATGTCTGAAAAATACGTTAACACATCAGTGGAATCAGGAAATAAATAATTCCGCTGTCTGTATCGATTAATTTAATGTGTAAAGTTCAATATCCATAGATTTGAGTACTTCTGTCCACCTCTGTATATCAAGGCAGGCACCTTATAAATATACTTATAGTACAAGCTATTCTCTGCTAGGAAACGCAACCCAGCCATTGCTGTGTTTTCAGAAAACTCATGAATACCTGGCCAGTGGGGGGGGGGGGGGGCTCTATGTGCTTTGGCTGCAGAGTATTATTAAACTCAATCCTGGCTTTGAAGACATTTGGCTGGTTTGTTCAGAGCTGCAGAAAAATCCAAGCACATAGAACCTGCAGCATTAGCAAATGTGACGTCATGTCCTGTGGAGAGAGCCTTTTTGACATACACGCCGACTACGGGATTATATGACACCTTCAACATCTAAGGGCATATCGGCAGCCTTTCGAACAACTGAAGCAGTCACTGCAACAGTGGTCTAACCCATCCTTTTTCAAAAATGGCGAAACACTCAGTTAAACTTAAACGCACCGGGTTTTTTTATGATAAGTAAAAGCTTATTTGAAGCACACTGATATTCACTGATACTTTCTCGGTATAATAAACAACAATGCACTGATCAGTGCTAAAATATTTTTGATACAAAACAGATTTTGTGCTGTGCTGCAAATCTTTTCCTGAGTTGGACCACTGTTGCAGTGACACTTTTTCTTCTGTTTTACCATGCAAGAGTAAATCTTGCAGTAAATATGTACCTTTTTACTTTCCCTACTAGCAAGTAGAGGAAGTATTGTATTCCACCCAAAAATCCATGTTGAGATTTCACCGGAAATATATGTTTTGAGACCTCCTGAATAAAATAAAAAAAGCATTTTTAGAAAAAGGTCCGTGTGTGTTGTGTGTGTATGTGTGTTGCGTGTGTGTGTGTGTGTTGTGTGTGTACGTGTGTGTGTTGTGTGTGTATGTGTGTGTGTTGTGTGTATGTATGTTGTGTGTGTATGTGTGTATTGTGTGTGTGCTGTGTGTATGTGTGTGTTGTGTGTATGTGTGTTGTGTGTGTATGTGTGTGTTGTGTGTGTATGTGTGTGTGTTCTGTGTATGTGTGTGTATGTGTGTGTTTTGTGTGTATGTGTGTGTTCTGTGTATGTGTGTATGTGTGTGTTCTGTGTGTGTGTTGTGTGTATGTGTGTGTTGTGTGTGTATGTGTGTTGTGTGTGTGTATGTGTGTATGTGTGTGTGTATGTGTGTCTGTGTATGTGTGTGTATGTGTGTTGTGTGGGTATGTGTGCTGTGTGTGTATGTGTGTTGTGTGTGTATGTGTGTCTGTGTATGTGTGTGTATGTGTGTTGTGTGTGTATGTGTGTTGTGTGTGTATGTGTGTGTTGTATGTGTGTTGTGTGTATGTGTGTGTGTGTCAGTCTGTGGACAGTATAACTCAAAAACGAAAAGTCGATTAAAAACCAAAGTTGGTATTTAAGTTTAATGTCTTTCAAGGATGCGACACGAAGATTTTGTAGAAAATAGCCCCACCCTAAACTACCCTTTAGATGGAAAATTTTTCGAAAATTTTTATTTTCTTGAAAATGGCTCTAACGATTTTGATTAAAATGTCACATGTTTGAGATATTTTTATGACAAATGAAATGTATATTTTGAATTTTCTGGCTATAGCTCCTGTAGTCGTATTTACTCTGGACGACTTTTGCATAACTGGTAAACCGTTAGAGATATACCAAATCATACTATACAAAAAATGTAGATCTTGCTAAAATACACAATTTATGTCTCAATAAATTTTCTTGTAGGGTGAACCATTTCGGAGATATTTCTTGTTATGTGTGCGAGTTTCGGAAAAGTTAAAACTTTCGTGAAATGGAACATCGTTGTTCATTTTTTTATATGTTAAGTGTGGAAAGAGAACGGAATGTCAAAGGTTTAAAAGATTTGACTATCGCACAAAGCCTACTGTATTCCCATATTCACCTTGCACCTACAAGGAAATAAGCAATAAGATAATTTGTACAAATGTTTATCTCAACTAACACGAAGATAGAGGAATAAGAGTTTGTAAGAATGTTAGTACAAGAGTAGAGAAAGTCATGTGAGTGTAACAAATCAGATTTTTAATAAAATGAAACATTTTTTATCCATACAATTTTTAAAAGATTTAAAGTGCCTATTGTTAAATGGTAGGATATTCAGGTGTATCAAAATATGGAACATTATTTTACACTAAGCGTCATTTTCACACACATAAGCAATAATAATTTTCAAATTAATGATGTTATTAAATGGTTAGAATATATTCTAAGACAATGAAACATGTTTTTTTCACTCAAGCTTTTGGAAGTATGACGTTTACAGTTTTATTTGCATGTCTATTTTACATAATCAGGCATGTTAAAAAATTCACCATCCATCTCATTTTAATAGTTTTGAGTAACATTTTCAGAAATAAAACTATTGATAAACTGGTGGGGCATAAGGTTATTAAAGTTGGTTTGGATTTATTGCTCTGGGTTTGACATATTTTGGTTCAAGTTCAACATTGCTAAGATCCAGGATTGGTTATCCTTTCTGTTTTGCTGGCTTCTCATTGGCTGTTCATGGTTAAATCACGATTGCACTCAAACAACATGGATTTTCGTCTGAGGGAAAATATTCAATTCAATTCAAAAATGTTTATTTGGGCGTGTTTACAACATGCCCGGGCTGTTTAGGAAAACCCCTCTTCAGCCTAGTGTGGTGTTTTTTCTTTGTCGTGTTGGGATTTCCCTCGGCTTAAGTGCGTATTTGTGTTGATTTGTGTTTTTGTTGACATTGTGTAGTGTAGTGTGTTGTGATTTGTGTATGTGTGTGTCAGTTCCCGTGTTCCACATCCATTGCTCCATTCATGTGCTTCTGCCCAAAAAGATTTATGGTTTTCTTGCTCGTTTTTTGTTTTTATTTGAAAGTTGCTACTTGGCTCATTGGTATTTTTTTGTATGTTTAGTGTGATTTTGTATGTTAGAGGTTTTAGTGTGTGTTTGCATCTAAATGGTTTGAAAGTGTTGTAGATGCTCTCGAATTTTCTGTTCTTCTTGTTCTTGATATTTATCGTATACATGTATGAGTGTGATAAGGGGAGGGTTTTTGTCTTTTGGTGTTTCTTGTGTAGTTTTCATCTTTTGTGCCCTGTTTATGAGTATTCTTGAGTGTTAGTAACTTCAATTTAATATAAGGAATGGGTTTTGGTGCAAAACATATGGTGGGAAGATAGTTCACATGAAAACCTGACAGATGGCGTCAGTGTTGCAATTGTGTTTTGGGAAGGGTTAGGCCACTGTGACCCCCTCAATTACTTATCGGTAGAGCTGCGTTGTACCAAAACTACACTTCGGTAGTTTTGGTAGATTACATACATGACGTAGTGAATGGTAGAATTACCGCTAGTATTGTTAGAAAAAGAAACAATACAAAATAGAACAAATTAAGACATTAATGACAAATTCAAACATAAAGATCACCAAAAACTGTGATCAAAATAAAAATTGTACTTTGAGATTCAAAATAACATTATTCGTGTTTGCTATGAGTGTCTTCGATCTGAACTGTTTTATACTTAGAGGAACTTTCAAATGTTTTTGAAAACACTGATGTTCCGTAGGTTAAGCAGTCTTTATATATCCTCTCTCACTTTCGAGAAGGTTCAAAGTACAACATTTCCGGTTTCTAGAGGAATCTAGTAAAACATGATCACAACGTGATCTATATGAGATAATGCCCAATAGGTATGCAACACACATAACGTACAGGTAATGCGGGTAGGATTTTAACTGAGCAATTCTACCAGGAAAACTACCGTAGTCTACACTTCCCTACGGTAGTTTTACAACTCTACTCATCGGCAATGATGTTCAGTTGTTTACTATTTTGTGTAGTAAGTCTGCATTTGTTTACATTGGGTTTTGTTTAGAAATATTAAATTCACACCCAGATTCACGATTTCTTTTATACTTCTAGACTCTAAGGAAGTTGGGGAATATTCTAGGTAAACAAACATTCCTGTCTTCCAACAGGGAATAGAACCCGGGACCTTGGGATGTGGAAGTTAGCACCACCTAGAGGCAGTCTATGTGATAATAGTAGTGAATATGGATACTGGATCTGTGACGTCATCGTGATCTGCTATGGACCACTGTCTCTCCTTTCCCCTCTAGACAGCAGAACACCCCTCAAACGCTTCCTCGTTTTTTAACTATTATAATTTTACAAATTCTGTTTGTGAATAATTGAATTTTTTTCGTGAAACATGTACTCGGAATATTCTCTGAAGACATATTATGGAGCTCTCCTGATATTATGCAGATAAATGAACTAGTCAGAAGTGTGCACTTTTATAAGAATTGGAGTCCTGGGCATATTTGTTTTATAGTGATCGCTTGAACCCGGAACCTCCAGTTGCACATTGGCAGCGCTGTAGGTAGCGATGCCCTTGGAAGTTGCAAGCTGTTCCTACGCGTTTACACCCACCAAGTGCACAGAAGGAGTCGATCCCCGCTCTTTAGGCTCTAAGTACATCATTGATCAAGTTAAAGAGGTTCTTAGCTCAACCGTATTGTCAAGTAAGGCAATGGAAACTGACAACTCACCTATAAATGTATACATAACACCTTCAGTTACGTTCATTATCTGGCATTTGGGAAAACACGGAAACAAATGTCAAACAAATTTGGCATCAGCCAACAAATTATGTGTTAAGCCATGTCCCACGGTTCAACTGTTTTACCAAAGTTTTTGTATCCAATGGAGTTGCACACAAAAGAGTGTCTGTCTCAGTGTGATTCATTTTGTTCCTAAACAAATGACAGTTCACGTGAGAAATAAACATGGCGGGCGCAGATATTAATTCAGCGATTGCTATATAAGTATACCTAGGTTTGTGATATATTTCCACGAGTCTGTCTGTCTGTCTGTCTGTCTGTCTCAGTAGCAAGAAGAGATGTAGGTATTAGAAGTAAAAGACACAGTCATGAGAACAGGGCACTGACCGAGGTATATTGGGTCTACTACAAAACGAATTGAGGTTAGAGGACTCGGAAAACTATCACAATTTTATACCAATTGACAAAAATTTATTCACCAACCTTTTACATCGTGTCGGAGACAAAATTACACACAAATATGAGACAAGCGCGAAAGGGAAAAGGAACAATTGTAATTGTTTTAATGTTAGTATACATGGACAGGAGATTTGAACTCATTTCATAACATAATATCTAAACATACTGTTAACTCGGTTTCTTATTATTTATGAAACATAATAACCACCTCAGTAATATATGTTAATAGTCACGGAAAGTCCTTGACGAATCTTCCAGAAAAAATGAAACATTTTATTAAAATACTCATCATATTAAAAGTGCCACGAACCATACAGCTGACTACATGTTGCCTGCGCAGTCCGCCATATTGTTACGTTACAGACGCTGATTGGCTATTTACAAGTTGTTGGATGATACAACTCAATTGCATTATATACAAACAGGTTGGATACAAAAAAATCTGATGTGTTGCACTCACATGACTTTCTCTACTCCTGTACTAACCATTCTTACAAACTCTTATTACTATATCTTCTTCATGTTAATACAGATATCTGATGTGTTACATTCACATGACTTTCTCTACTCTTGTACTAACCATTTTTACAAACTCTTATTACTATATCTTCTTCATGTTAATACAGATATCTGATGTGTTGCACTCACATGACTTTCTCTACTCCTGTACTAACCATTTTTACAAACTCTTATTACTATATCTTCTTCATGTTAATACAGATATCTGATGTGTTGCACTCACATGACTTTCTCTACTCTTGTACTAACCATTCTTACAAACTCTTATTACTATATCTCCTTCATGTTAATACAGATATCTGATGTGTTACACTCACATGACTTTCTCTACTCCTGTACTAACCATTTTTACAAACTCTTATTACTATATCTTCATGTTAATACAGATATCTGATGTGTTGCACTCACATGACTTTCTCTACTCTTCTACTAACCATTTTTACAAGCTCTTATTCCTGTATATTTTTTCTGTTAGTTAAGATAAACATTTGTACAAATTATCTTATTGCTTATTTCCTTGTAGGTACAAAGGGAATATGGCAGTACAGTAGGCTTTGTGCGATAGTCAAATCTTTTAAAGCTTTGAGATTCCGTTCTCTTTGCACACTTAACATATAAAAAATGAACAACGATGTTCCATTTTACGAAACTTTTAAGTTTTCCGAAACTCACACACATAACAGGGAATATCTCCGAAATGGTTCACTCTACAAGAAAATTTATTTGTACATAAATTGTGTATTTTAGCAAGATCTACATTTTTTTGTATAGTATGATTTGCTCTATCTCTAACGCTTTACCAGTTACGCAAAAGTCGTCCAGAGTAAATACGACTACAGGGGCTATAGCCAGAAAATTCAAGATATACATTTCATTTGTCATAAAAATATCTCAAACATATGACATTTTAATCAAAATCGTTAGAGCCAGTTTCAAGAAAATAAACATTTTCCATGTAAAGGGTAGTTTAGGGTGGGGTAATTTTCTTCAAAATGTGTCACATCTTTGAAAGACATTAAACTTAAATACCAACTTTGGTTTTTAACGGGCTTTTCGTTTTTGAGTTAAGTTGTCCACAGACTGACAGACAGACACATACACGGACCTTTTTCTAGAAATGCTTTCTTTGGATTCAGGGGTCTCAAAACATGTATTTCCGGTGAAATCTCGACATCTAATTTTTGGGTGGAATACAATACTTCCTCTACTTACCAGTAGAAAAAATAAAAATATAGAAATTGTATACAACAAAATTGTATCCAACTGTCGATGTCTGACGATGCACTTTTGTTGTACACAATGCTTTGCACCGTGGGACATCGACATAACATTTCATGTGCACATAGATGTTTATGGAGGAAAATGTAACGTGTTCCCGCAGAGTTGGTGCGTAAGGTATCAGGCACCCACCCAGTCCACGAACCAATGCTATACTCGGCGTGAAATGAAGGACAAAAACAGTTTCCCTTAATGAATTGTGCTTTGATTGGTGTAAGCAACAAGAAGTGCTCGATACCGGAATTATTGAAGGGTGTTTCATAATTTGTACAAAGAAGTGGTAGCGAGAAGTAACATAATTGAAATCGCTGCCTAGCGTACACACAGAGGTGATATTTTGTAATGAGAGAGTCATTAGCTAAAGCCATTTAAGTGTTGAGGTAAAGGCAATTAGTATAAGTTGGTGTAGGTACCTCAGTTAATTACGTTTCTGGAGAATTCTGTCGAGAAAATACATCAACTCAAAGCGTTCCTGGAAATCAGTTCTATGGAGAAGTCAGGCGTTGCCAAGAGACGTTGGATGAAGTTGTGAAAATGAGAAAGCTGTGATTATATGGATTCAGCTGTTACCGCCAGCAACTTCACCCCTTCACGTGTCTAGGGTTCTAAACGTATGTTTCTCATCATCATCATCATCATCATTGTTATTATTACTATTATTAAATTTGAGCAATTCCACGTGTGACTAACTGACATTTACACCACATTTTCTTCTTAAAATGCCTGTCTAATGGTCAATATAGGTGTAAAAATGTTATTTTAACGACATATGATGACAGAGAATACATTGGCGGTTGTGATAGGAAATATAAAAACCTTAAAAAGTGAAACAATTATTTAATAATGAGCGCTAAACTTTTCGTGACTAACTGACCTACAGTTGACAAAAATGTCAATTATTATTATTATTATTATTATTATTATTATTATTATTATTATTATTATTATTATTATTATTATTATTATTATTATTGTTATCATTATTGTTATTATTATTATTATTATTATTATTATTATTATTATTATTATTATTATTATCGTCATCGTCATTATTATTATTATTATTATTATTATTATTATTATTATTATTATTATTATTATTATTATTATTATTATTATTATTATTATTATTATTATTATTATTATTATTATTATTATTATTATTATTATCAACATTGTCATTATTATTACGGCAACAGTTATTACTTCCTCTACTGGTAAGTAGGGGAAGTATTGTATTCCACCCAAAAATTCGATGTCGACATTTCACCGGAAATATATGTTTTGAGACCCCTTAATCTAAAAAAACAATTTTTACAAAAAGGTCCCTGTGTCTGTCAGATGTCTAAATAATTTTTTTTTGTAGACTGAACGATTTCCGAGATATTCCTTGTTATTTGTGTGACTTTTGGAATTCTTCAACTTTCGTCAAATGCAACATCGTTGATCATTTTTTATATGTTAAGCGTGCAAGGAGAACGGGATCTCAAAGCTTTAAAACATTTGAATACCGCTCAAAGCCTACTGCATTCCCATATTCCCCTTGCACCTACAAGGAAATAACCAATAAGATAATTTGTAGAAATGTTTATCTCAACTAACATGAAGAAGATATAGGAATAAGAGTTTGTAAGAATGGTTAGTACAAGAGTAGAGAAAGTCATGTGAGTACAACACATCAGATTTTTTTGGGTCGGTTGTGTAGCTAACCATTTCTGAGAAATTCTTTGTTATTAATTTAATGTGTAATAACAGCATTTTTACAAATGTTTATATTGATTAACATGAAGTAGATGTGTTTGTAAAAATAGACTGTGCAGAGAAAGTCATTCGAGTGCAGCACATCACATTTGTTTTAGTTTCGGAAACATTCGGGTGATTTTCTTCGGAAACAGTCGGCTATGGAACAGGGACAAAGTTTAAATTCAACATTAATATCTTAAAAATCAGTAATTGTTAGTTTTTGGACAATACGTAATACAAACACGCAAAATAAAGGTAAAGGTTGTACATAATAAGTTTCAGTGGAGCGGTGTATGTGAATGAAAGAGAGAAGGCGGAATTGAGTTATGAATTGGTTATTTGTCGTGTGATATTTGCATCGCAGGTCAGTAAGGAACACCTTGCCATAGCAGTCAGCCAGGCGGCCGGCGTCTCGATTGGAGCCAGCGAGGCTGGGCACGCGGCAAGGAATTCAACTGTCTTGCCAAGCCTCTCTCGGCGTGACCTTGCTTGCGTCCACCATTGCAAATCACTTTCTGTGAACTTAGCGGCAATCTCTCTCTACACATGAATATCACAAGTCAATTTTCCTTACTAATAAGCTCCTGCACACAAGCAAGAAAAACAAAGAAATCACATGATTTTCTCTACTCCTGTAGAAACTACTGTTACAAAATCTTATTCCTATAATTACTTCATGATAGTCAAGATATACATTTTCAGAAATTACCTTATCGCAGATTTTCTTGTAGGTGCAAAAGGAATATAGAAATACAGTAGGCTTTGAGCGATAGTCAAATGTTTTAAGAACTGCTGGCAATTTGGTATTTATGGAATGCCGTTATGTTTACATGGCCAAGATACAAAAAAAATCTGATGTATCTGTAAGAATGGTTAGTACAAGAGTAGAGAAAGTCATGTGAGTGCAACACTAGAGAACTTTTTCTAACGAATCAAACATTCGGCTCCATAATCCGTCACACCAAAGACTAGTAGGCAATTCCCCTGGACTTCATGCTCCCGTTTTTCAGTATCAGTAGGAAATGTAATGTTTTCCACGCTTTCCTAGATGCAGAATTGTCATCTGCAGCACACGAGCTTACGTTTTCTTAGAGCGCTAACCTTGTTAATACAGGTGCCCCAAAAAACACCGGCAACGCTTAGTATGTTGTGCGGGACGGCAAACTGATCGGTTTTCAGATAGGAAACTGTCAGGAAATGCATGGTTTGGAAGCTGTAGGACATCGAAGTGTGAGATGCGCGTACGTTCACATTTTGTCAATAAACCCAACTACGAACTGTCTACATTACAAATGGGCTTCGAACTGTGTACCTACTACGTCATTGGAGAGCCTCATACACATGACCCAATACGTGCGGTTGTCTTTGAAGATTTTCAATCGCTCCGTAGACTTGAGTCATAAGGTCCTCCGCTGGCGTTACAGGAGTGTCATACTCTTCATACAACTCCACAGAAAATAGTGGAGAGGTGTCAGATCTGGTGACCGTGTTGGCCATGGAACTGGTCCACCTCCACCAATCCAGCGGCGTTGAGGTGATTCCGCACATTTACATGAAAGTGTGCTGGAACTCATGTCGGCCATTTCAGCAGCTTTGTACTCGTACGTGTCACACTGCTGTACTGGCACCTACACAAGTAACGCAGCAGGATGGGCACCACAGACTATGGAGGAATGTTATTAGGGCTCGGAAGTTCATGCCCTAAAAAGCACTCAAATATGCTCTTAAAAACTTGAAAATATGCCAAGAAATATGCACTACTTAACTAAAACAATATCCCTTTGCAGTAGACAAGACGAGTTAGTATAAGTAATAAATAAAGTTACCTTATTCCTTAGAGGTTGAAGCAGAAGTAGTCCCGCTGCTAGTATTAACTGCTAAATTGCAGTTCACAACCAACACTTTGCACAAATTTTCAACTGTAAAACACTTTTGTAACGTAAAAAACTTCTCTCCACGTCACAAGATGTTATCGGGGCATATTTAAATGATGTTAACTGCTTCACACACACACACACACACACACACACACACACACACACACACACACACACACACACACACACACACACACACACACACACACATACACACACAGACAGAGAGAGAGAGAGTCAAGTCTCTTGGTGTGACAGATGGTTTTCTTTCGAGGATGTCTCGAATATCGCACATCTGCTTATAACCAGAATTTTTTGAAATTACATAATTCACTTTCTCTTT
This sequence comes from Tenodera sinensis, assembly GCA_030765045.1. NCBI lineage: Eukaryota > Metazoa > Arthropoda > Insecta > Mantodea > Mantidae > Tenodera > Tenodera sinensis. Next base: position 373,724,971 of record CM060964.1, on the reverse strand, counting down.
CACTTTTTGTCCTATGCTACCAGGAACCAAACTTAGATCACATATTGTTTTTTCAAAGACAGTAAGTGATTCATGCAAAGGAGATCCTACAGCTTCCAATGCCGTTATGGCTGTTGGTAAGAAAGAAAAATGGGCAGATATGAAACTAAGATCCTCTTTTAACCCAGTGGCTGACAGAATATTTTGCACAGTTTCTATTGATGAAGCATCTTTCAAGTCCAATGAATTAACAACCTCTTCGGCTATTTCTATGTGCTCAGAATAATATAAAACTGCATCGACCCATGTTCCCCATCGATTAACACTGGTGCAGAAGTATGTCAGATATTAGGTGCTGTTGATCTAAACAACTTAACTCTTTTAGGAGATTTAACAAAAATTCTCTTTGTACTGGACACAAATCTATCTACCAATGGGAAAGAACCATTGTCTCAGAAATGCTGCCAATATGAAAAATATTATACAGATGAAAAATTAAAAAACCCATAAAAATCATTAAAATATGCAATATAGGGGCTATAGTATTTAAATAATATGCATTTATCAAAAATCAAGAAAATATGCAGTTATATGCATCATAAAATCATGTCCAAATAACTGAAAATTCCGTCATTCGTGCACATAATGAAAAAGCATACATTTTTAACCCCTATGGAAAAACATGCAAATGCATGAACTTCCTAGCCCTAGTTATCATGCTCAGGTCGTTCACCCCAGTACACAGATGGATAAAGGGCAGCATATCTTCCGTGTTAAAATACCAGAAGGGATGTTAACAAATTGTCACAACCGTTCGTCCTCAGACTTCGATGCGCTACAGCGTCCGAACCGTGCATTTCCTGACAGGGATTCCTATTTGAAAACAAATGAATTTGAGTTCGGCATCCTGCGAAACATACTAGGCGTTGTCAGTGTTTTTTGGGACACCCAGTATATTGAAATAGCTGTAATCTTTCTCAGATAACGCGTTTGCACTGTGTTGAGATAATGTTCACACCATTTTACACCATGATAGCAAGGAAAATAGGTTATAGCTCTGCTAGCATCTGAGTTGAAGTCGAATATACCAAACACAGTCTTGTAATGGTTCTGGAGAAGTGGTCTCTGCAGAAACAGACATAAGCATTGCGGATTTTACAAATATCCAACACGACAAATGTTATCAACAGGAATGCCAGAGCCACATCACCATGATAACAGCGTAATTTACCGAACAGTAAAACAGATATCCACATACGTGTCAACTTTACGGTTTCACATCAAGTGTACCGGAGCACGCAGTTTTACGACTAAGGTGTTTCACGGCTTCCTGGCTAGATGCAATCATTTTCACAGTCGCCATGAGAATCCATTAAGTTTCTATTATTGCTTTCTCTACTGGTAAGTAGGGGAAGTATTGTATTCCACCCAAACATTCGATGTCGAGATTTCACCACAAATATATCTTTGAGACCCCCTGAATCCAAAAAAAGAGCATTTTTAGAAAAAGGTCCGTGTATGTGTCTGTGTGTCTGTCAGTCTGTGGACAGCATAACTCAAAAACGAAAAGTCGGTTAAAAACCAAAGTTGGTATTTAAGCTTAATGTCTTTCAAGGATGCGACACGAAGTTTTTGAAGAAAATAGCCCCACCCTAAACTACCCTTCAGATGGAAACTTTTTCGAAAATTTTAATTTTCTTGAAAATGGCTCTAACGATTTTTATTAAAATGTCATATGTTTGAGATATTTTGATGACAAATGAAATATATATCTTGAATTTTCTGGCTATAGCTCATGTGGTCGTATTTACTCTGGACGACTTTTGCATAACTGGTAAACCGTTAGAGATAGACCAAATCATACTATACAAAAAATGTAGATCTTGCTAAAATACACATTTTATATCTAAATAAATTTTCTTGTAGCGTGAACCATTTCGGAGATATTCCTTGTTATGTGTGTGAGTTTCGGAAAACTTAGAACTTTCGTGAAATGGATCATCGATGTTCATTTTTTTATATTTTAAGTGTGCAAAGACAACAGAATCTCAAAGCTTTAAAACATTTGACTATCGCACAAAGCCTACTGTATTCCAATATTCCCCTTGCACCTACAAGGAAATAAGCAATATGATAAGTTGTATAAATGTTTATCTCAACTAACACGAAGAAGATATAGTAATAAGAGTTTGTGAGAATGGTTAGTACAAGAGTAGAGAAAGTCGTGTGAGTGCAGCACATCAGATTTTTAGAAAAAGACCCGTGTGTCTGTGTGTCAGTCTGTGGACATCGTAACTCAAAAACGAAAAGTCGGTTAAAAACCAAAGTTGGTATTTGAGTTTAATGTCTTTCAAGGATGCGACACGAAGATTTTGAACAAAATTCCTCCACCCTAAATTACCCCTTAGATAGAAAATTTATGGAAATTTTTTATTTTCTTGAAAATGGCTCTAACGATTTTGATAAAAATTGCATATGTTTAAGATATTTTTATGGCAAATGAAATGTATATTTTCTGACTACAGCCCATGTAGTCCTATTTACTCTGGATGACTTTTGAGTAACTCGTAAGCCGTAACAGATAGACCAAATCTTACTATACAGAAAATGTAGATCTTGCTAAAACACACAATTTATGTCCGAATAAATTTTTTTGTGGAGTGAACCATTTTGCAAATATTGCTTGTCAGTTTCTGAAAAACCTTTGTCATATGCAACATCGTTCATTTTTTTAAATGTTAACCGTGCAAAAAGAATGGAATTTGAAAGTTTTAAAGGATTTGACTTTAACAGCGAATTTCTCATGTTGTGAATAACAAGAAAGTCTAATACCAAAATGTTGAAAAATGTATAGTTTTCTAGAAATAAATATTTTTATCAAAAAAATTAATCATCACTTGGCTGAATTATTATTGACTGAAGGTTCTTGATTTATGGCTATATTCATAGACAATTGAATAAACGACAGCTTTTTCCTTTGGCGTATTTCAATAGATTCAACGGTTTTTGTGTAAGTTCAATTTAAAGGAGTCCACAATTTGCTGCCTTTTTGTTGTAATAAATTGTGGGTTTCAGTGTCAGGAAATTGGCAAGTATGAAACCGAGCAGGACAGTTCAGGCGTGTCCGGTATTCAGAGGTCGCGGGTTCGATCCCTATTAGCCAGCACTCTGACTTGGATATTTCCGTAGTTTTCCCTTGTCGTTAGGTGAATGTTGGGGTGGCTACTTTAATCCATGAAGTCCTTTCCTTCCCTTCCTCATTTCATTCCTTTGTCATCTTTGAGGTCGGGTTGTCAGCGCGGTGATTCGGGTGTATGTGGCTAGATGGTGCGGATGCTTGCGCTAACTTGTACGACTTTTAGGAACTTCTGCCCGTTTCTGCCAGACTGCTTTCCTCTAGGGAGCGGTAGCTCATAATAGATCCATGTTGGATCGTAGTGTAGCGAGGTGTCCCTCTCCGTAGGATACAGATGTAAACATATTTGAGAATATTCCATGGCGAGGGTCTAGAATATTGAATGTAAAGACTCCAATAATAATCATTCATTTTCTCCAAAACAAAAGTAGGATACATTATCTATTGGCACTTACTGCTTGGCTTGTGCACTGATAGACTCTGGGATACAGTGTTGTGAAATCTTGGGTATGATGTAAACATATGCACAAGCCCGTACTGTCTATGCATGTATGAACGAACCCAATATACTCGTGTGTATGTATGTAACATGTTTGTGTTGCGTCTAGCGCTACAACTACTGGTGCAGCTACAGGTATGACAAGCTGTCACAAAATTGACTCTAGTATACCACTGGCCCCTTACAATGCACCTGAAGGTTCACAGGCACGCCCTGGTATAGCATTAGCCGCCAGTGGAAGTGAGCGAAATCCAGCCATAGGAACCCTGGCACTTGTATACCAGCCGCTACCTTAAGGAAGAGGGATACACACAATCGGGGAACCCTGGCACTGATACAGCAGTCGCCACTGGAAGGGAGAGCGAGACAATCAGGAGGAACCCAGTACTTCACCAGTGGCCACTGCAAGGGAGGGCGAGACACAAAATAAGGGCGAACCCTGGTACTAGTACATCAGCCGCCACTGGAAGGTGGAGAAACACTTGCAAATCCTATTATGCTGGCGTCCACAGAGAGGGCGAGGCGCACAAGTAGGGGGAACTCTGGTACTAGTACAGGAGCCGCTACTGGAAGGTTGTGAAACACTCAAATCCTATTGTGCTAGCGTCCACTGAGAGGGCGAGGCGCACAATAAGGGCGAACCCTGGTACTAGTACATCAGCCGCCACTGGAAGGTTGTGAAACACTCAAATCCTATTGTGCTAGCGTCCACTGAGAGGGCGAGGCGCACAATAAGGGCGAACCCTGGTACTAGTACATCAGCCGCCACTGGAAGGTGGAGAAACACTTGCAAATCCTATTATGCTAGCGTCCACTGAGAGGGCGAGGCGCACAATAAGGGCGAACCCTGGTACTAGTACATCAGCCGCCACTGGAAGGTTGTGAAACACTCAAATCCTATTGTGCTAGCGTCCACTGAGAGGGCGAGGCGCACAATAAGGGCGAACCCTGGTACTAGTACATCAGCCGCCACTGGAAGGTGGAGAAACACTTGCAAATCCTATTATGCTAGCGTCCACTGAGAGGGCGAGGCGCACAATAAGGGCGAACCCTGGTACTAGTACATCAGCCGCCACTGGAAGGTTGTGAAACACTCAAATCCTATTGTGCTAGCGTCCACTGAGAGGGCGAGGCGCACAATAAGGGCGAACCCTGGTACTAGTACATCAGCCGCCACTGGAAGGTGGAGAAACACTTGCAGATCCTGTTATGCTAGCCGCCACTGGGAGGCGATACGCACAAGTAGGGGAAGCCTAGTACTAGTACATGAGCCGCCACTAGAAGGTGGAGAAACACTTGCAAATCCTGTTATGCTAGCCGCCACTGGGAGGCGATACGCACAAGTAGGGGAAGCCTAGTACTAGTGCATCAGCCGCCACTGGAAGGGAGGGCGAGACAGACAAGTAGGGGGAACCCTGGCGCCAGGCAGCATGGCCCGTCTTGCGAGAAAGAGAGAGCGCCTACTGTGGGATGCTGATAGACAGAGGCCGCCATATGATTCACAGAGGAACTACTCTTCTAATAAACGCGGAAGTATTCACCTGCTAGTTACTATGGTAACAAGCTCGCGCTATCACAAATAGCAATTTTATTGTTAGCTCGTCTTTTGATCATCATGGGCGATGCTCTGATGTTCGCAAAAACATGCGAGAGTCAACGAAGTTTTTGCGAATGCTGCAGTATCTGTGTGCTTAGTTTATTTTCACCACAGAAGCGTTTCTCAGAAACCGTACCTTTTTGTTTAAAATATGAAGTTTGACTATTGATTTAACTTGAAAAATAAAAGTTAATCTTTCCTTTTATTTTCTCTGTAAAATGCTTTCAGCTATTTTTTTTAAAAAGATCCTTATATTTGCTTTAACTTACGTATCATTGCGACAACTACAGTGTTGTTACATTTCTTTGTTGCAGTTTACTTTAGATTTGATTACATAGTTCAGAAATGTATCAGATTGTTTTACAACACAAAGATTTCCAAATGCTTCTGTTACTCTACGGGGAAAGTTGGTTTCTGTTCGCTGTTTTTGTGTTTCTTGTATTCTCTTATGACGCGTTTGTCAGTTATGCTGGAGCTACGTGTTCTGCAAATAGGAAGTGAAGTTTTAGTGGATAAACAGCTGCGCGTATGTAAAATGTGTCCGATTCGAAGAAGAGTCTTGAGACCGTATGTTAGGCAAAAATCCTATACTTTATTATTACAAATATCACAAAAATAACTTAATACAGGTTCATATTATAGTATTGGATTTGTGCACTGTGAACATAATGTTGCCTATTTTTGCCCATTTTCGTGTTTAATTTGTATAAAATATGTCAATTTTTCTGATTTCCAAGTTTATCTTTACATCAAATTAAAAAAAAAAAAAAAAAAAAAAAAAAATGAAGCTGCTGCTCATCAGTATTTTCTGAATGCATTAAATGTTGTTGTCACTTCCTATCATTGAAATCTGTTGTGTTAGACTCACATGACTTTCTCTACACTTACACAAAGTTTTCTTACACTTATTCTTACATGTGCAAAAATTGTTCCATTGTTGATTTTGCCGTAGATGCAAGGGGTAAGTAAGCCTTTAAGCGATAGTCAGATGTTTTAAGAGTGGTCACTATATGATGACTTTGAAATTCGTTCTCTTTGCATAACTAAAAGATAAACAAATAAATAACGACCTCCTTTATGAGAAGGTCTATAAGTATTGCAAAATTCTGATAAACAGCAGCGAATACGTGCGAAATGCTACACTATACAAAAAGATAATTTGACATAAATTGTGTATTTTAGCAAGATCTACATTTTCGTACAGTAAGATTTCGTCTATCTCTAACGGTTTACGAGTTATTCAAAAGTCGCCCAGAGTAAATACAACTACAGGGGCTATAGCCAGAAAATTTAAAATATACATCTCATTTTCCATAAAAACATCTAACATATGGCATTTTAATCAAAATCGTTTCAACAATTTTATAGAAAATAAAAATTTTTGAAAAAATTGTCCATGTAAAGGATAGTTTTGGGGTGGAGGAATTTTCTTTAAAATCTTATGTGTTGCATTTTGAAATATATTAAACTTAATTACCAACTTCGGTTTTTACTTTCTCTGCTGATAAGTAGGGGAAGTATTGTATTTCACCCAAAAATTCGATGTCGAGATTTCAACGGAAATATATGTTTTGAAGCCCCCTGAATCCAAAAAAAGCATTTTTAGAAAAAGGTCCGTGTGTGTGTCTGTGTGTGTCAGTCTGTGGACAGCATAACTCAAAAACGAAATGTCGGTTAAAAACCAAAGTTGGTATTTAAGTTTAATGTCTTTCAAGGATGCGACACGAAGATTTTGAAGAAAATAGCCCCACCCTAAACTACCCTTTACATGGAAAATTTTTCGAAAATTTTGATTTTCTTGAAAATGGCTCAAACGATTTTGATTAAAATGTCATATGTTTGAGATATTTTGATGACAAATGAAATGTATATCTTGAATTTTCTGGCTATAGCCCTTATAGTTGTATTTACTCTGGACGACTTTTGCATAACTGGTAAACCGTTAGAGATAGACCAAATCATACTATACAAAAAATGTAGATCTTGCTAAAATACACAATTTATGTCTCAATAAATTTTCTTGTAGGGTGAACCATTTCGGAGATATTCCTTGTTATGTCTGCGAGTTTCGGAAAACTTTGAACATTCGTGAAATGGGTCATCGTTGTTCATTTTTTTTATATGTTAATCATGCAAAGAGAACGGAATCTCAAACATTTGACTATCGCACAAAGCCTACTGTATTCTAATATTCCCCTTGCACCTACAAGGAAATAAGCAATAAGATAATTTGTACAAATGTTTATCTCAACTAACACGAAGAAGATATAGTAATAAGAGTTTGTAAGAATGATTAGTAGAAGAGTAGAGAAAGTCATGTGAGTGCAACACATCAGATTTTTGTTTATGTTGTTCACAGACGCGCGCACTCACATACACACAGATACACACACCACATACAGACATTTTACCCCCTTTTTATTCAGGGAGTCTTTGGTAAAACCTCTGTATCGAATTATTGGGTAGTAAATACCCCCCCCCACCCCCCACCTACAGGATCAGTAGTAGGGGAAATAAAAGTGAAAATTTTGTCTCTCTTTATTTGACCTTGGTGGAATTTATGTGACCCTGAATACTTTCACTGCTTGTAGTAGCGTGCTTATTTAACTGTAAAATGGGCCCTTTACAAAACAATACTACTATGAGTTGTTTACTGGATTATGCAATGTGTGAAATCATTCATTCCTTCAAACTGTTTTAGTATGTGCATATTCTGATGATTTGTGATTTCGTTATACTGCAGGTCTCTGACGAGAAAACATCTGCTGGGTGTTCTGCTCTCTGGAGGGGAAAGGGGAGACAGTAGCACATGTCACCTCACCATCATCTCATAAATATATAGATGTACTCTCGCTCTGTCTGACGTCAACTGCAGCGTTACCTGAGAAACCTTACGGCTAGGGTTGAAATTGAGTTTTTGTTTATGGACGCTGTTTTAACTGCTTTGGAGCGCTTACGTTTGCTGGACACTGTTCAAACCACAGCTCTAAGAATTGCACTTGGGGCATTCCATACTAGTCCTACAGAGAGTCTAAAAATTGCAGCAGATGAACCACCACTTTCTTTCCGACATAAAATGTTAAGTCTTACTTATTTTACCAAGACCTTAACCAGACCTAATTCTGGTGCAGTTGCTCATATATCACTCCAAGATAATACTCAACCCAAAGGGTTCCCTATCCAACCCTTCTCCCAAAGAATTGTTACATACCTTGAAGAGTTTAATCTGACTATTCCTTCTTTCATTTCCCGTAGCTTCAACATAAATGATATACCATGGAGAATAAAATTACCTGTCATCAACACCACTTTGACAAAATATGTGAAGGCTAATACCCAAAAATCTTGTTTTTACCATGCTGTTCAAAGAATTGTGTGACACGTATGCCAATTTTGAGCCAATTTATACCGATGGTTCCTGGTGTGACAACAATAATGGCTGTGCAGTGGTTGCTCCTAACCACACCATGATGTATAGTCTACCAGACACTCTCACCATTTTCTCTAGTGAACTGTTTGCTATACGTTTCGCCATGGACTATATATCAAAGAATGGAGACTTCAAATCATTCACTATATACACAGATTCCCTTAGTGCATTAATGGCTATACAACAACGATCTCCTTGCCACACCTTGGTAAGGGAGATACGTGAATTATACAGTGAGCTTATTTCATCAGGTAAACAACTAATCTTGGCATGGATACCATCTCACTGTAACATACCAGGAAATGATCTTGCTGACACTGCCGCAAAAGAAGCTACCAAGCATCCTCCAAGCTTACCAGATCTTAAGCTACCTCATGAAGACTATTTACGGCATCTTAAAAGAACTATCCTACACCGATGGAAGACAGATTGGACAACTACATCCAACAGCAAACTGCATGATATCTGTCCAATACCTAACCTGTCCACAACAATTACAACACTAACCCGGCGAGACCAGGTGCTAATAACCCGATTATGCATTGGCCACACTGCGCTTACTCATTCCTACATTCTGTCCCGTGAACTTCCTCCTAAATGTACTCTGTGTGATTCTACTCTCATCTGCTCACTGTTTGCCCAAGATACACTCACCAGCGACTTCAGTATGGAGTTCCTGAGAAGCTAGAGCTAGCTTTGGGTGATCAACAATATCACAAGAAAATCATCAAGTTCATCAAGGCATGCAAAGTTAATGTTTAAATTCAATGTAAACTTCATGATTTGTTTCCTCCTTTTTTCCCCTCAATGTTTAGTCACGATATGACTTTTATGTTGAAGCGACTTCAAATAATAAATAAATTTAAAAAAAATACCTCTTTATCAAACTTGACGATGTTTTACATGCCGTCGGGACCACCGACTTACCTACAAGGAAATAAGCAATAAGTTGTACAAATGTTTATCTCAACTAACATGAAGAAGATATAGTAATAAGAGTTTGTAAGTATGGTTAGTACAAGAGTAGAGAAAGTCATGTGAGTGCAACACATCAGATTTTTATATTAAGTAGTGTTAAGTAGCTTATTTCTCACTTTACAATACGGCATAATAGTCTTGGTGTATGTATAATTTGGTATTTTGATTGACATGTGTTGTCAACAGGTACTAAGTGTCACGGATTTGACATATCCCTTTGCCCCTCCATATAGCGCTACTGTTTAGAGTGAACGTCCACATTTGGCTCGGATCCATACAAAGTAAACTTATAACTTATAGTCTCTTTCTTGTGCTTGTGTCGTTTCCTCTTGTAAGAGAAGATACTTTATTGCTCCTTGAATAACAGTAAGCATGACTGCGTTCGGCGTGTAGAAACAATTGAAAGTACGCATTTGTTCCCTTTTCATGATAGTGCCATGGCACGGAGGCACTGCTCTGAAGTATGGGCGTCGGCAGACCCTTTTTCAGGAGGGGAGGGAGCATGTTGGAAGTTTTGCACTTAAGCAATATTAATTAATTATTTTGCTGTCAAAAGTTATAGTATTTGTTGTGGACAACTGTATTAATTGGTGGTAAATAAATTTTGTTCTTTACATGAAAATTAAAATAATGGTCTAATCAGGGTTGCCAGGTGTAGTGATTTTGCAGATTTGCTTTTATTGCAAATCTAGTGATATACTGTTTTAAAACTGGTTGCACTTCAAAATCTCCTGCTATTTATGTATTTTCTATTTTTAAGCACTATTTGCTCTGAAAAATGTTCTCAGGCAAGGCATTTCCCTCGTGTATAAGAACAAAATATTAACATAATCCCCTGTATACATGAACATCTACATTGTGAACTATCTTCGACTGCTACATTTGATCAAGTTGAATACAGGGACCCAAAAGTAGGTATCTCTTCTTCCTGTGTAATTTGGAGCCAGAGTTCAAATATCTCCTTGTCCGACAAATATATGTACAAATTACGCTGTGTTGATTTACTCAGTTCGCGACATTTTCATTAACTGATGCTAATATTGGAACCAAACAGATTCAGTCACTTGCTTCTTCTTCTTCTTCTTCTTCTTCTTCTTCTTCTTCTTCTTCTTCTTCTCCTCCTTCTTCTTCTTCCTCTTCTCCTCCTCCTCCTCCTTTTCTTCTTCTTCTTCTTCTTCTTCTTCTTCTTCTCAGTTTCCTGATTTGGTGAAAGTAGTTCAACAAATACAACAAATAGATACGGAATGGAGGAGGCTATTGCGCAATAGTCACATTGCATGTGGCACTAACTCTATGTACAGAGGAACAATTTTGGAGCGAATATATTATTATTGTTGCCATCAAGAGTTATCGTAGCCATCAAGAGGGATGCAGGAAAGGGTCTCATTCTTGATCCAACAGTCAGAATGGAGCAACATTTACAGCAGGCGACACAGGTGAACGAGGAAAAGGAAGCCATCTACCAACCATGCATTCCTCACCTTAGTGAGAGATATAATGTACCTGAAAATGCATGGGAGGTAAAAGGACTACTCTTTGGTGCCCGCGGAACATGTTTTAAATTCACAAGTACCTGCCTCAAAGCACTGGGTGTGCAATGGTCCGAAATTGTAAATATATGTTTACATGTCCTAAAAGACTCTTTATATATTTTAAATAATCACTTGTATTCAATGTGTTAACTGTTATCTTCTTGTTATAATCTTTTAATGTTTTAGATATTTTGAATATCAATTTTAATCATTTTTTTTTTCTTCTTCTTCTTAAAATTGACTTTGTCATATATCTCTGTATTCTGGATCTTTATGGTCACCTGCAATGTCAGGCAGATGTCACAATTTTTGTTTGTGAAATATATATATAAATATATATATTTATTATTATTATTATTATTATTATTATTATTATTATTATTATTATTATTATTATTATTACTATTATTACTACTACTACTATTATTGTTACTACTACTACTACTACTACTACTACTACTACTACTACTACTACTACTACTACTACTACTACTACTACTACTACTACTACTACTACTACTACTATTATTATTATTATTATTGTTACTATTATTGTTATTATTACTATTATTATTATTACTACTATTATTATTACTATTATTATTATACTAATATTATTATTACTATTATTATTACTATTATTATTATTATTATTATTATTATTATTATTATTATTATTATTATTATTATTATTATTATTATTGTTGTTGTTGTTGTTGTCATAAACATACACTAAGCAAAATTGCCCGTTAAAAGGTCTACTGTTTTCTCCTGCTTTTTTCAAATCAAATGTTTTGATTTTAGTTCGGCAAGCATGGCAACACTGAGTCTAATAGTCATTAATTGGTTGCACGTTGAGTGCATTAACTTGCAAGGGGGTTCCATGGGCCCCCTCCCCTCATGGGCACCCTTTCGCGACGCCCATGCCCTGAAGCCACATTCTCGTCAGAGGAACACAGTGCTTGATGGACTTCTTGTCCTCTAAGTTTTGACTTTAAAATGAAGCTTTGAATTAAACAATTCAAGGCCGATACATAGCAAGCAAGGCTACAGCTGAATGGTCCGTTTTACGAGAACTGCTGTTTTCGCAATATTTATAACCGTGCTTATCATATGATAAAAAGACAAAAGAGTAAAGAAAGATTGTTTCCTTTTTGGGTTCGTTTCCAGAGCACGCTGAAGAAGCGAATGGCTGGCTGGCTGGCTGGCTGGCTAGTGACGTAAGCAAGGCTTCTCTTCGCCCCCAGAGCCTTGGCTTGACCTTGCGCCGACACCTGGTCAGTGCCCCCAATCCAAAAGTCGCGCGGTCGACGCAGTAACGAACGTAAACAAATTTTCCATGTACATCATTTCAATCTTCCTGTGCGGGGTGAAGTGACAACTTATAATGTGCAAATATCTAACGTGCTACGCTCACATTACTTTCTCTACACACTATTAATTTATTACTTCTTACTCCAGACGCAAGTACGCATAGCCAACTTACGCGATTCTAAATTTGAGCATGAAAACAAATTTTAAATGGAGACACGTTAAGTGTATATAAAAATCATTTTGATTCTCAAATTAAATCTACAAAGAAAATATTTCTTTAAAATTCACAGTTAAAATTGACATGTTCGCATTTGTATGAATAACTTAAACATTTTCACATTTGAACAATTATAGGAGGTGAATATGTAGTTCATTTTTAATATGTTCAGTTTTAATGCTATATATTTTATATACTTTACAAAAATACAAGTTTTACACGCAGTTGGTCCAGATTTTGAGTTCATAAAGATTTGTTCGTTTTAAATCCTGATATTTCATTGAAATATTACAATTTTCATATCAAAGACTGAATTTGAGGTTACAACACGGTAACATCAACACTTTCTATAATGTAATAAAAATAAAGAATACATTTTTTAACAAATATGACATTATGTACACCATAGTGATGTCAATTACGTTTCAATATTTAATTATATGTGTATTTTTATCAGTGTGAAAACATTCTGGCCTTTAAATGCTTAAAATACACCCCAATAACACATGCTTCATTCTGCCGCTGGTACACCACTCCTGTGACGTCACAGTCGTGAGGAGCGCGCCATTATTATTATAGCGATGGCCACGGAGCAAGAGGTGCACTGTATGACGTAGGAGAATGACGTTACCCGTATCACGTGACTTGAACATAGGCTTCCTGTTGGTCATATGCCTGAAATGTATACGTGGAGAAAACCTCTGTAAACAATGCTTATTTCGGCGGACAAGATCAAATTTGCTGGAATTTCACGATGTATAGACATTCCATATCCTAACTCTCTCTCTCTCTCTCTCTTTTTTTTTTTTTTTTTTTTTTTTTTTTTAAATTTTGGACAAGTTCGCGTTTGCGTGTCACTTCCTCAAATATGACAAAAAGCAACATTTCTTCAAATGCTCTTAAGAATCAAACAAGTCGGAAGACTTAATAATAAATAATCATGTAACAAAAACTATAAATTCATTCAAATATCTCAGGCCCATAATAAACATATAGAGAGAGTGATTCTTGGAAATGAAGCACATTTTATGTATAAGATATTAATTAAAACTAAGCTTATTACTGTAAACACTAAATTAAGAATTTATAATACACTTAGGTATAAGACTTGCACAAAAGCAAGTTATTAATTTTTCAAACAAAGAATTTTAAGAACAATTTTTTGATCACTTAAAGATAGAAGACAGTGGGGGATGCTGAGAAATGAAGAGCTAAATAAAGGAATTAAAAACAAAGAATAATTCATTTTATAACAACGCTGAGACTTAGGTGGTTTGGATATTTGTATTGAATGCCAGATCAGGGAATACTAAATATATATATATATATATATATATATATATATATATATATATATATATATATATATATATATATATATATGTATGTTGCACTCATATGACTTTCTCTACTCTTGTACTAGTCATTCTTACAAACTCTTATTCCTATATCTTCTTCGTGTTAGTGGGGCTCTAATGACCTAGCTGTCGACGGGCCCTTAAACCCTAATCACTCACTCACTCTTCGTGTTAGTTAAGATAAACATTTGTACAAATTATGGAATATGGGAATACAGTAGGCTTTGTGTAATAGTCAAATATTTGAAAGCTTAGAGATCCCGTTCTCTTTGCGCGCTTAACATATAAAAAAAATGAACAACGATGTTCCATTTCACGAAAGTTTTCAAGTTTTCCGAAACTCACACACATAACAAGGAATATCTCCGAAATGGTTCACTCTACAAAAAAATTTATTGAGTCATAAATTGTGTGTTTTAGCGAGACATATATTTTTCGTATAATAATATTTTGTCTATCTCTTACGGTTTACGAGTTATACAAAAGTTATCCAGATTAAACACGACTACATGGGCTATAGGCAGAAAATTGAAAATATACATTTCATTTTTCATAAAAATATCTTAAACATATGACATTTTAATCAAAATCGTCACAGCCATTTTCAAGAAAATCAAAATTTTCAATAAACTTTCCATGTAAAGGGTAGTTTAGGGTGGGGCTATTTTCTTCAAAATCTTTGTGTCACATCCTTGACACAAATTAAACTTAAATACCAACTTTGGTTTTTAACCGACTTTTCGTTTTTGAGTTATGCTGTCCACAGACTGAGACACACACACACACACACACACACACACACACACACACACACAAACACACACACCCACCCACCCACCCACCCACACACACACACACACACACACACACACACACACACACAGTCATGGACGCGTTTCAGAATGTTATTTTTATTCAGGGGACCGCAAAACATGCATATGCAGTGGTGAAATCTCCGTATCTAATTTTCAGTAGAATGGAATACATTTACGTAGTATGAAAGTAAACTTAATAGTAATTAAAAAACCTTTCCAGCTAGAAGAACAGTAGAATTATCTGAAAATACAAAAAACAAAGATTATGTCGTAAATGGTTAACCCCAAGCACATATTTATGAATCAAGTTTCTGCGCTTTCAGGAGGTCTACAGATTTTATCTCTGTCTTACGATTTATCAATTAAACAGAAGTCACCTCAAATGAAGAAAAGATCGAGAACATTCCCAGAAAATTGAAAATATACATATTTGACTGCACTTGCATAGATTTTGCTTTTCGTTTTTACTTTCTCTACTACGTATAGTAAGTAGAGGAAGTATTCTATTCCACCCAAAAATTCGATGTGGAGATTTCGCGGGAATGTGTTTTGAGGTTCCCTAAATCCAAAAACATTACTTTTAAATAACTGGTAAACCGTAAGAGATAGACCAAACCTTACTACACGAAAAATGTAAACTAAGACAGAATTTATGTCCAAATACATTTTTTTGTAAAGTGAACCATTTCTGAGATATTGCTTGTTATTTGTGTGAGTTTTCGAAAACAGACTTTCATGATGCTATATCGTGATTCATTTGTTATATGTTAGCCGTGCAAAGAGAATGAACTTTGAAAGCTTTACAATATTTGACTATCGCTCAGTCTACTGTATTCTCATATTCCTCTTGTACCTACAAGGAAACAAGCAATAAGATAATTTTACAGTGCGTATGCGTGTGCTTCCATGAATAGCTTAAACAGAGACGTGCTTTATTTAAACGTCTTATATTTAATTTCATTATAGAGTGTTATGACGCCTCTAATGCCGAATATTTTGTTTCCATTCTCGCTGCGAGCTCGTTTTGGATTTATAATGTTAATGTTGTTTTGTTTACTTTGAGATTACTTTCTTAAGATCAAGTGTAAGAGAAATGTTGGAATGATACTCTCTTTGGACTTACACATTACACCCCACGCCCTTTTAGACAGGTGCAGGGTTGCCAACATTCAAAAATAAAATTATCGTACCAGCCACTCAAAATTATAGATTTGGATTCAAAATTATCGTACATCATAAACCAAATGCTGCAACAATAAAAAATATCAGTATAATACTTAAGAAAATGTAATAGTATTGATGACCTCAACAAATATTACAACTTTAGCACTTATGTTTCTCGCACTATTCATCTGAAAGTTCAGCTTTCTCAACCGTTGCAGCATTGCACAAATTTGTTGTTGAGATAAACCTTAACATCTTCTCGGTGACTTGCAGATTTTAAGATCTACCACGTTCTTTCATAAGTTGAGACGACAAAATGTGTTCATTTACCGTATCTAGTGCCAATCTGTTTCTAACTTTGGTTTTTATTAAACCCAGTTTAGAAAAAAAAAACTCTTTCACAAGAAGTGTTTCTGTAGGGCAAGGAAACCACTGATAATGCAAAGGCCGCTAGTTCTTTGAAATCAGTATTTCCACCAAGGTGACGTATGTTTAACAGTACTCCAGAAACTGTCAGGTTCAGGCATGCTCTTTATTTCACACGGAATAGCACGTATTCCGAGTTTTCTACATTGATCGTCAATTTTCTGAACAGTGCCTTCCTTCTTCATTGAGATTATCAGATCTGGGCACACTGGCAACAAGAGGATAAAGGGTAGCAGGCTTAGTAGCTATGGGCTGGAGACAGACAATGAGGACAAAAGTGGTGTTATTTATAATTAGTTTCATTTCTCTGCTGTGACAAACCAGTGAAAGTGATATTTCGCCGATATCGAACTATCATACATTGAAATTATCGTACACCCCCATAATTATCGTACGAGTTGGCAACCGTGGACAGGAGTGAGTTGGCAAGTGGACCTTTGACACAACGTGAAATAACTAGTAGATAAACCATCCTGTATTCCCCCCGCGGTTAGCAGCATGTGACTCGGGAAACTTTTGCAGCTGGCTGTACTTCTCACTGGCTTCGAGTCCAGACCGCGTGAACATTTTTCTTTAATAAGCATTATTCCCTACCTTCCACTGAGTATGGAAGTGTGGGTGTGAGAGTGAAAGTGTGTAAATAAGTTTAAGAAAACTAAACCAAAATTGGTTCAAAGAATAAAAACACCACCAAATGCCTCAGTTAAAGCCCCGAAATTAAAGAGAGCTATAGATATGAACCCCTCCTCAAACTGCAGTGTCTATCCCAGCCACGTGATTCCAGTGATATGCACTAGACAAATTCTACCAGTACAAATAGTGAAAAAACCTATTGCGGCAGAAGAATTGGTTATCATGTGCATATTAAGTGACGTGGTTATGTGACAGGAAAAACAAAGGACTTTAAGGACGTTCTTGAGCGTTACCACTTCGAACCGATTCATTTGTTTGCGTCAAAGAAAAGAAAGGTTCCTATTGTACACAAATCACGAAACACGTGAGAGAAGCCGTCCTCAGAGCTTCCTGTCAGAGGTCGCCCGCGTGGTAACTTCCTTTCAGATCACAACTTCTGATTATCCAATTCCAAAATAACACCAAGAGTTTAGCAATGGGACAGATGGCGCTACACAACTGGGGTACCCTGGGTTCCATATACTGCAACCCTCTCAGTACACAGCACTCTGCTCGTCTTAAAATTCCTTTTCTTCTCAGCATAATTTATTGTTTGTGAACCAATGAATAAAACAATCATAAAATGTATATTTCGATCTTTAGATAACACCTTTGAGATTATGTATGCAAATTTAGATACAAATCAGACCGAAACTGTAATATAAGGAATAAATTTCATACAAAATGCAAAAGTGACACAAAAACTCTTATGTGTTGCACTCACATGACTTTCTCTACTCTTGTACTAACCATTCTTACAAACTCTTATTACTATATCTTCTTCATGTTAATACAGATATCTGATGTGTTACACTCACATGACTTTCTCTACTCTTGTACTAACCATTCTTATAAACTCTTATTCCTATATCTTCTTCATGTGAATACAGATATCTGATGTGTTACATTCACATGACTTTCTCTACTCTTGTACTAACCATTCTTATAAACTCTTATTCCTATATCTTCTTCATGTTAATACAGATATTAGATGTGTTACATTCACATGACTTTCTCTGCTCTTGTACTAACCATTCTTACAAACTCTTATTACTATATCTTCTTCATGTTAATACAGATATCTGATGCGTTACACTCACATGACTTTCTCTACTCTTGTACTAACCATTCTTACAAACTCTTATTCCTATATCTTCTTCATGTTAATACAGATATTAGATGTGTTACATTCACATGACTTTCTCTACTCTTGTACTAACCATTCTTACAAACTCTTATTACTATATCTTCTTCATGTTAATACAGATATCTGATGTGTTGCACTCACCTGACTTTCTCTACTCTTGTACTAACCATACTTACAAACACTTATTACTATATCTTCTTCATGTTAATACAGATATCTGATGTGTTGCACTCACATGACTTTCTCTACTCTTGTACTAACCATTCTTACAAACTCTTATTACTATATCTTCTTCATGTTAATACAGATATCTGATGTGTTACACTCACATGACTTTCTCTACTCTTGTACTAACCATTCTTACAAACTCTTATTACTATATCTTCTTCATGTTAATACAGATATCTGATGTATTGCACTCACATGACTTTCTCTACTCTTGTACTAGCCATTCTTACAAACTCTTATTACTAAAGCGCGTCTCACCCTTAGAAGACAGTACACGTTAAATGGAGCGCAGTGTTGCAACATGTACTAGTTGCGAATCTTTCTCCGCGAGCGACTCGAGGTGGCCTGAGTCCTGTACTTAGTCCTTCAATTGCTGCTTGAAGAGACGGACACTTTTAACTTTGGCATCCCTGCACGCCTTTGTTACTGTATGACCTAAATTTACAAATGACTCGTCTGTATAAACAATTGATTTCCCCTGGTCCCTAAACCTTTTACGTCTTTTAGTATTTATGTCGCCATCTGATGATATCGATATCGTCTCTTTCTATTAATATGCACTTCTTACCCCTTCTTTCATATTCCAACCCCAAATCATGTAAGAACCGACTAAGAGTTGCCCTTGAGAAATTTGGTAGGGTCTCATCACTGTTGACCCATGACAAAATTATATTCAGCATGGGTGGAATATTTGCAAACAGTAAAGAATGAACAATTCGCCGCACTCCACCTTGCACTATTCAATCATATTGCGTTAACCTAGCGTTTTGTGTAGTCCCGCCCTTTTTGCTTTCTTTTTCGATGGCGTTCTTAGAGGTCCTTTCATTAGTTCCTTTTTAATCATACACACTACTGCTTCTGAACACCCGATAGCCTTAGCTGTTTCTTTTACTACCTTACACGCATTTTACTTCAAAAATAATCTAAGACATTCATAATTATTTGGCGTTCCTTACTTCTTAATTTACCAACATATCGTCTCTTCCTAGCTTCCCCCTCCATAACTACAAATATTTACAAAAATATTAAACAAATAACGCAATAACAGCTCACAGTTACACACACGGCTTCTTTCGAACTAATGCTAGTGCTGCTCCTTATACTATCTTCTGTGTCAGACCTGACGCTGAATAGATGAATACCTTTTGTTTGCCTTACTGAATAAAAGAAAGAGGTTACTGCCTTTTGGTTTATTTTAAAAACTTTCTCCAACCTTCCTCAACATTTGTTCTCGCTGGTTCCCTGATGTAAATTCAATAACAAAAAAGTTTCACACTGCGTAACTTTTGCAGTGCACAGATATAAAACTTTCCGAAAACATTTAATTTAAAAAATTATAACACTTAACTGGGTAAACATAGAGAATTCAAAGTAGGCAGGTAGTAGCACTATAGTTTACCCTACCTAAGAAAAAAATATAGATGCATTCTAGCAGTTAGTTTGTTAGTTAGTGCGTGATGAGTATAGAAACAGCAGATATCGGACTTCTATTGAAAAAAACGTTTTCTGAAGAAATTTGGGCCTATAGAAATGTATAATGACTCTAAAAAGGATATAACCTGATAGAGAAAAGAATTCTGCATAGGATAATGTGTTCAAATGTGAAATTTATAACAAATGAATATTTATACCATGCTATTAGTAATTTGGCAACAGCGCGAGGGTAGAAAAGGACGCGGCTAATGGCAACTTGTATGTGCTAGATAGAGACAGAGATGTCCCATTTAACTCCATACTGTCTTCTAAGATTGAAACGCTATATATATCTTCTTCATGTTAATACAGATATCTGATGTGTAACACTCACATGACTTTCTCTACTCTTGTACTAACCATTCTTACAAACTCTTATTCCTATATCTTCTTCATGTTAATACAGATATTAGATGTGTTACATTCACATGACTTTCTCTGCTCTTGTACTAACCATTCTTACAAACTCTTATTACTATATCTTCTTCATGTTAATACAGATATCTGATGCGTTGCACTCACATGACTTTCTCTACTGTTGTACTAACCATTCTTACAAACTCTTATTACTATATCTTCTTCATGTTAATATAGATATCTGATGCGTTGCACTCACATGACTTTCTCTACTCTTGTACTAACCATTCTTACAAACTCTTATTACTATATCTTCTTCATGTTAATACAGATATCTGATGTGTTACACTCACATGACTTTCTCTACTCTTGTACTAACCATTCTTACAAACTCTTATTACTATATCTTCTTAATGTTAATACAGATATCTGATGTGTTACATTCACACGACTTTCTCTACTGTTGTACTAACCATTCTTACAAACTCTTATTACTATATCTTCTTCATGTTAATACAGATATCTGATGTGTTACACTCACATGACTTTCTCTACTCTTGTACTAACCATTCTTACAAACTCTTATTACTATATCTTCATGTTAATACAGATATCTGATGTGTTACATTCACACGACTTTCTCTACTCTTGTACTAACCATTCTTACAAACTCTTATTACTATATCTTCATGTTAATACAGATATCTGATGTGTTACACTCACATGACTTTCTCTACTCTTGTACTAACCATTCTTACAAACTCTTATTACTATATCTTCTTCATGTTAATACAGATATCTGATGTGTTACACTCACATGACTTTCTCTACTCTTGTACTAACCATTCTTACAAACTCTTATTACTATATCTTCTTCATGTTAATACAGATATCTGATGTGTTGCACTCACATGACTTTCTCTACTCTTGTACTAACCATTCTTACAAACTCTTATTACTATATCTTCTTCATGTTAATACAGATATCTGATGTGTTACACTCACATGACTTTCTCTACTCTTGTACTAACCATTCTTACAAACTCTTATTACTATATCTTCTTCATGTTAACACAGATATCTGATGTGTTACACTCACATGACTTTCTCTACTCTTGTACTAACCATTCTTACAAACTCTTATTACTATATCTTCTTCATGTTAATACAGATATCTGATGTGTTACACTCACATGACTTTCTCTACTCTTGTACTAACCATTCTTACAAACTGTTATTACTATATCTTCTTCATGTTAACACAGATATCTGATGTGTTACACTCACATGACTTTCTCTACTCTTGTACTAACCATTCTTACAAACTCTTATTACTATATCTTCTTCATGTTAACACAGATATCTGATGTGTTACACTCACATGACTTGTTCTACTCTTGTACTAACCATTCTTACAAACTCTTATTACTATATCTTCTTCATGTTAATACAGATATCTGATGTGTTACACTCACATGACTTTCTCTACTCTTGTACTAACCATTCTTACAAACTCTTATTACTATATCTTCTTCATGTTAACACAGATATCTGATGTGTTACACTCACATGACTTTCTCTACTCTTGTACTAACCATTCTTACAAACTCTTATTACTATATCTTCTTCATGTTAACACAGATATCTGATATGTTACACTCACATGACTTTCTCTACTCTTGTACTAACCATTCTTACAAACTCTTATTACTATATCTTCTTCATGTTAATACAGATATCTGATGTGTTGCACTCACATGACTTTCTCTACTCTTGTACTAACCATTCTTACAAACTCTTATTACTATATCTTCATGTTAATACAGATATCTGATGTGTTACACTCACATGAATGTCTCTACTCTTGTACTAACCATTCTTACAAACTCTTATTACTATATCTTCTTCATGTTAATACAGATATCTGATGCGTTACACTCACATGACTTTCTCTACTCTTGTACTAACCATACTTACAAACTCTTATTACTATATCTTCTTCATGTTAATACAGATATCTGATGTGTTACACTCACATGACTTTCTCTACTCTTGTACTAACCATTGTTACAAACTCTTATTACTATATCTTCTTCATGTTAATACAGATATCTGATATGTTACACTCACATGACTTTCTCTACTCTTGTACTAACCATTCTTACAAACTCTTATTACTATATCTTCTTCATGTTAATACAGATATCTGATGTGTTGCACTCACATGACTTTCTCTACTCTTGTACTAACCATTCTTACAAACTCTTATTACTATATCTTCTTCATGTTAATACAGATATGTGATGTGTTGCACTCATATGACTTTCTCTACTCTTGTACTAACCATTCTTACAAACTGTTATTACTATATCTTCTTCATGTTAATACAGATATCTGATGTGTTACACTCACATGACTTTCTCTACTCTTGTACTAACCATTCTTACAAACTGTTATTACTATATGTTGTTCATGTTAATACAGATATCTGATGTGTTACACTCACATGACTTTCTCTACTCTTGTACTAACCATTCTTACAAACTCTTATTAATATATCTTCTTCATGTTAATACAGATATCTGATGTGTTACATTCACACGACTTTCTCTACTCTTGTACTAACCATTCTTACAAACTCTTATTACTATATCTTCTTCATGTTAATACAGATATCTGATGTGTTACACTCACATGACTTTCTCTACTCTTGTACTAACCATTCTTACAAACTGTTATTACTATATCTTCTTCATGTTAATACAGATATCTGATGTGTTACACTCACATGACTTTCTCTACTCTTGTACTAACCATTCTTACAAACTCTTATTACTATATCTTCTTCATGTTAATACAGATATCTGATGTGTTACATTCACACGACTTTCTCTACTCTTGTACTATCCATTCTTACAAACTTTTATTACTATATCTTCTTCATGTTAATACAGATATCTGATGTGTTACACTCACATGACTCTCTACTCTTGTACTAACCATTCTTACAAACTCTTATTACTATATCTTCTTCATGTTAATACATATATCTGATGTGTTGCACTCACATGACTTTCTCTACTCTTGTACTAACCATTGTTACAAACTCTTATTACTATATCTTCTTCATGTTAATACAGATATCTGATGTGTTGCACTCACATGACTTGCTCTACTGTTGTACTAACCATTCTTACAAACTCTTATTACTATATCTTCTTCGAGTTAATACAGATATCTGATGTGTTGCACTCACATGACTTTCTCTACTCTTGTACTAACCATTCTTACAAACTCTTATTACTATATCTTCGTGTTAATACAGATGTCTGATGTGTTACACTCACATGACTTTCTCTACTCTTGTACTAACCATACTTACAAACTCTTATTACTATATCTTCGTGTTAATACAGATGTCTGATGTGTTACACTCACATGACTTTCTCTACTCTTGTACTAACCATACTTACAAACTCTTATTACTATATCTTCTTCATGTTAATACAGATATCTGATGTGTTACATTCACATGACTTTCTCTACTCTTGTAGTAACCATTTTTACAAACTCTTATTACTATATCTTCTTCATGTTAATACAGATATCTGATGTGTTACACTCACATGACTTTCTCTACTCTTGTACTAACCATTCTTGCAAAGTCTTATTACTATATCTTCTTCGTGTTAATACAGGTATCTGATGTGTTAGACTCAGATGACTTTCTCTACTCTTGTACTAACCATTGTTACAAATTCTTATTCCTATATCTTCTTCGTGTAAGTTGAGATAAACATTTAGTTGAGATAAACATTTGCACAAATTATCTTATTGTTTATTTCCTTGTAGGTACAATCGGAATATGAGAATACAGTCGGCTTTGAGCGATAGTCATATGTTTTTAAGTTTTAAGATTCCGTTCTCTTTGCACTGCTAACATAAAAAAGTGAACAACGATGTTCCATTTCACGAAACTTTTCCGAAACTGCCACAAATAAGAAGGAATATCTCCGAAATACCTCACTCTACAAAAAAGTTTATTTTGACATAAATTGTGTGTTTTAGCAAGATCTACATTTTTTGTACAGTAAGATTTGGTCTATGTCTTACAGTTTACCAGTTATACAAAATTCATCCAGAGTAAACAGCAGTACATAGACTATAGCCAGAAAATGTAACATATTCATTTCATTTGGCATAAAAAGATCTGAAACATATGGCATTTTAGTCAAAATCGTTAGAGCAATTTTTGAGAAAATAAAAATTTTCGAAAAGTTTTCCATCTAAAGAGTAGTATAGGGTAGAACAATTTTCTTCAAATTCTTCGTGTCGTATCCTTAGATGTTAAACTTAAATATCAACTTTCGTATTCTACCAACTTTTCGTTTTAAAGTTATGCTGCCCATAGGTAGACGGACCTTTTTCTGAAAACTTTTTTTGATGGCCTCAAAACATATTTTCCGTGAAATCTCGACATCGAATTTTTGGGTGGAATACAATACTTACTATACGTATTAGAGAAAGTGAAATAGTTGAAAATTTGAAAACAAATATTTGCCATTTCTAACGTGAAAGTGTAGGTTAAGTTGTCATTCTGTTTTGAAGCTCCCGCAATTGGAAACAAATGAGCGACGATATCCCGTGTTTCAGCCTGAAGTGAGGAAGATTACCGCATGATTAAGTCCTTCAAGCGTACGAGAGAAACAGTGAAGTTAAGAACATGAGATTTGACTGCTTGATGAAACGCCACGTAGGTATCTGTTCCAGTATATTTTCGCTCAAGGACTAGCACGACAGTGGTGTAGCGGTTAGCATTGGCAGTTTGAGGAAGAAAGTTTAGCCAAAGGGAAGTGGCGCTCTGGTGCGGTCATACAACATGGAAGGGGAAAGTTTGACGTATCTCCGGGAAACTGTCTTTTGTCCCACCCACGTCTGTTTCAAACTCTGCCTGGGGTGCTATTGGCTATTAAAGACGATGTGTACAAACTGGGCATCTGCGTCACATTCGCCACCCACTGTCGCCATGGCGTTTTCACGGTTTGTCTAGGTCGGTAGCTGACCTTTCCATCATTGCCCTTTTCTTCTCATCTTCAAGTATGCTTCTACCACCGATGTACAACGTTTCTGAAAGAGGGGAGTTTGGATTTACCTCCTTCCACCGTACAGCCGGCTGCAAATGTTTTGCGATGGACTAGAGGGTGTAGGGGAAAGAGACGTAACATTTTCTTATGAATTACTTGCGCCTGGTCCGACCGGCCCAGCGATGGCTTCACCCGAGTTATTTACTTTTGTGTGTGTTCCTCTGATGTGTGGTCAGCACGGAGCAAACAAGAAGTTAAATAATCAATTTTATTTTATCCAAACAAAAAATCAGCACATTCGTTTTTTCACATATTTAAACAAGTAACATTGCTTTTCTGTGTTAGCATTAACGGCGTTTAAGAAATATGTTTAGACAATTCCTTAAACAAAGATAATGCCTCTGATGTATTCCTCGTTAATAGCAATAATGACGATCATAACTACAATAACAACAACAACAACAACAATAATAATAATAATAATAATAATAATAATAATAATAATAATAATAATAATAATAATAATAATAATAATAATAATAATAATAATAATAATACATAAACCAGTTGATATTTAAAGGGTGATAGACAAGGGTGAAAGTTGAGGGAGTGGGGGAAGCTACGTCGTGACGTAACTTACAGAGGTTGATGTTGAAACATGCTCTTTTGTGATTTGCAGTAGTTCTATTACTTGTTTTACACTAAACTTTCACTTGTCTTCGAAGTTCTGTTTTCCTGCTATTTCCTACAAATAGACATTCAATGTTTTAAACTTCGATATGAAATTTCACGTCAAATACACGATTTCATGTTTACTGAATAAAACCAACTTGCAAATTTTACAGCGCGCATGCGTGTCTCCATTAATAGCTTAAAAAATGTGGTATTGTAAAATTATTTAAATGTTTTAAATATAATTTCATTATAGAGTTATATGACGTCTCTAATGTTGAATATTTAGTTTCCATTCTCGCTGCGAGTTCGTTCTGGATTTATAATGTTAATGTTGTTTTGTTTACATTGAGATTAGTTTCTTACGGCCAAGTCTGAGAGAAATGTTGGAATGATACTCTCTTTGGACTTACAATCACGTTACGCTCTTCACTCTTGTAGACAGGTATGAGCTGGCAAGCCGACCTTTGAGACACCTGGCATAACTAATAGATAAGCCATCCTGGCTTCCCCCCGCGACTAGGACCATGGGAGTCGGAAAACATTTAAAGCCAGCTATATGCCGACTTTGCCACTCTTTAGAGATAGACAAAAGTTTTGTACATAAAAATGTAGATCTCGTTATAACCGCAATGAAAACACATCTTGTAGAGTTAATAATTTGCAAAATATTCCTTGTAAACGGTTTCAGTTTTCCATTAGCTACACTTTTCTGAATCAGAAAGTGATTTATGTGCTAATTTGTATGTGCCTTGATCTAGCAAAGAGAATATGAGTGCAAAGTCATTATATACTTACCAGCTCTTAAAATATTTGACTATTGTTTAAAGTCTACTGTATTCCCTTATTCACATTATAGCTACAACGAAACATTTAATGGAATAATTTCTATAAACTTTTTGTCCATTAATACGAAGTAGATTGAAGAATAAGCATTTGTACAATAGTGAGTAGAGAAAGTCATCTGAATGCAACAGCTGACATTTTAAAAATAATTGCTATAAATTTTAATCAAAAGATGAAATTATTTTTCTTTTCTTCATAAGCAAATTTATTGTATAAAAGTATATATAAGACATATATGTACATTCTGTTGAAGGTTCAGTCTGATACCTTACATAGTTCAGGAATTTAGTGACTTTAATACCTCACCTTAAGCTCGCCACGCAAATATCAGTTTCCATGCACCAGTGTTGCCAATTTTTGCGCTTAAGCTAGACAAGGACGGAAGTAGTTTCTCTTTTATTGCCCTGTACATGTCTCTGTTGTACAAACAGAAACGAATCGGACGTCAGACGTGAGATACTCGGTGCTTGAAAATATTTGTTTTTTGTTTTTTTCAGTCTGTTCACTTTATGACATGAGCGTTGTAAGATACCACAGCTCATGTTTCCAAGGTTGCAGTAGCCACTAGAAACAGCAGAATGCGATCCCGTAACAAGCTTAAGGAATAGTCAGAAGATTCTTATGTTTTATAGGATTTTGCCGAAGTTAAACATGACACGTTCGTTGCACCGAGAGAAAGAGAGTGAGAGGAGCGGAGACATAAGACTAACAGTTCCTGGCACAAATGTAACCAGTCAGCACAACGATGAATAATTCTAGGTACACAGTGATATCTGAAACTGGCCTGTGCTTTTGGTTGCACATAATATAAGTGCAATCAGAACATGAGCCCAGCTTCAGATATCACTGTGTACCTAGAATTATTCATCGTTGTACTGACTTGTTACATTTGTGCGAGGGACCGTGAGATGGTGAAACTTTACATTACTTTCTCTACCTATAATGTACGTTTATAATAATCAGCACCCGAGTTTTGAAGACCTAGTAAATGTTTGGAAAATGACCTACAAAGTGACTAAAATTTCCAAAACAATGACATAATTGTTACTAAACTTTACCCAAAATCTAAGATTTATCCAAAAAAAATTAGGTGTAGAAAGTTACAAAGTAATTTATACATGTGTATAACAGCCATACAAGAAGAAAAATTACATTTGTTTCATTCATCTGACTTTCTCTGCACATTCTTCTACAAACCATACTCGTAAATAAACATTAAAGTTTTATTTTATATTTTCTTATATCAAATATTTTAACAGCTGGTCACTATGCGAAGGCTTTGAAAACCTGTTCTCTTGCTTGAGAATTTTGCAAAATATATCTGTAATTAGATACACTAACACGGTCGTTTCTATTCATAGTAAATTGATTTTTGTTTGTAAACTAGAACTGCATTGTTGCATCTTGCGAAAACAGCATTCAAGTGTTTCGTAATAAAAATCGCTTGCTAGAAAATAAGAAAGGACAAACGTGTCTAAAATGTCAATAATGTACTCAGTGTAAGTACAACAAAGTAACCAAAGATATATAAAAGGCACAAGAATAACAAAAAATAAGATAAGGGCTCAGTCCCAAGAGGTGAGGGGAGACAGCAGTTACGACAGAACAGAGGGCAGGGTTCCGGTCAGATACAGATTAAATTTCTCCGCCGGCGTATAGTGCAACCAGCAACCATTGCCAGGCTCGGAAACAGTCCCACCGGGGGACATAGGTTTTATATAGAGCATCCTTTTTCCCCGCCATACAGCACCGACACAGCTGTCGACACGTTCCAACCGTAAAATAACCTAAGTGGCTAAAAGGTGAGCTGAATTAGAGACACAGGAAATTCTGGGGATGATAGGTACGTTTCCAGCATATGCCTGGCGGAAAAACCCAAGGGTCAGGAAAGCCGAAAACGGGGATCGAACCTATGGCCTCCCGAATGCGAGTCACGGTGCTACCGCATGCGCCACCTCGCTTGGCAAAAATATAACGAAATAATCAGATAAAATCAAACTAAAAGGTCCTAAAAATAAGAAATCTTATGCGTTGCATTCACATGACCTTCTCTACTCTTGTATTAACCATTCTTAGAAACTGTTATCTATTCCTCAAGGAGGATATCGGAATACAGTAGACTTTGAGCGATAGTCAAACTTTTTAAAGCTTTGAGATCCCGTTCTCTTTGCACGCTTAACATACAAACAAATGAACAACAATGTTCCATTTCACAGAAGTATATGTTCTCCAAAACTCACACAAATAACAAGGAATATTTCCGAAATGGTTCACTGTACAAAAACTTTTATTCAGGCATAAATTGTGTATTTTAGCAAGATCTACATTTTTCTATAGCAAGATTTGGTCTATCGCTTACGGTTTACCAGTTATGCAAAAGTCATCCTGAGTAAATACGACTACAGGGGCTATAGCCAGAAAATTCAAGATATACATTTTGTTTGTCATAAACATATCTCAAACATATGTCATTTTAATCAAAATCGTTGGTCTTTTCCGAGAAAATCAGAATTTCCGAAAACTTTTCCACGTAAACGGTAGTTTGAGGTGAAGCAATTTTCTTCAAAATCTTCGTGTCGCATCCTTGAAAGACATTGAACTTGAATACCAACTTTCGTTTTAACCGACTTTTCGTTTTTGACTTATACTCTCCACAGACTGACACAGACACGGACCTTTTTCTAATTTTTTTTTTTTTTTTAAGTTGATTCAAGGGTCCTCAGAACATATTTCTGGTGAAATCTCGACATCGAATTTTTGGGTGGAATACAATACTTCCTTCTACTTACTAGTAGAGAAAGTAAATAAATGGCATAAAATGACTAGAAAGAGCCAAACAAATGTAAATGTTCATAGTCTGGAACCCACGATAATGCATGTGATGCAACAATTAAAAGATGACGTCATCAGAATCCGGATCCTGGCTATAATTATGTTCTGCCAGTGATAAAGTGCGGACTTTGCTCTGCTCACGTTTGATAAACAATCTTGAGACGTAATCTGGAACTCCAGCATAAGTTTTTCTTATCAGTGCTTGTCATTGTGTTAATCTTCTATCATTCTTAGAAATGCAGATCCAATTCTCTTGTCATTAAACTGTAAATTCTGGTCTGTTGTCACTGTGGGGTTTGCAGTCCAACCAGACGAACTGGCAAGAAGGGGCATTCTTGAAATTACAATAAAAACTAATGATATACATCGATGGTTTAATTACTTTCTCAATAAGCTCTACCCAAAGTATCTAAGTATTGTATTTTACCCCAAAAATTAGAATCGAAATTTCACGAACTGTTTTGAGACTTCCTGAATTCCCTTTTTAGAAAAAGGTCCGCGTGTGTGTCTGTGTGTCAGTCTGTGTGTCAGTCTGTAGACAGCATAACTCAAAAACGAAAAGTGGGTTAAAAACCAAAGTTGGTATTTAAGTTTAATGTCGTTCAAGGATGCGACACGAAGATTTTGAAGAAAATAGCCCCACGCTAAACTACCCTTTACATGGAAAATTTTTATTTTCTCAAGAATGGAACAAAAGATTTTGATTAAAATGTCACATGTTTGAGATATTTTTATGACAAATGAAATGTATATCTTGAATTTTCTGGCTATAGCCCATGTAGTCGTATTTACTCTGGACGACTTTTGTATAAATGGTAACCAGTTAGAGATAGAGCAAATCTTACTATACAAAAAATGTAGATCTTGCTAAAATACACAATTTATGTCTCAATAAATTTTCTTGTAGAGTGAACCGTTTCGGAGATATTCCTTGTTATGTGTGTGAGTTTCAGAAAACTTAGAACTTTCGTGAAATGGATCATCGTTGTTCATTTTTTTATATGTTAGGCGTGCAAAGAGAACGGAATCTCAAAGCTTTAAAACATTTGACTATCGCTCAAAGCCTACTGTATTCTAATATTCCCCTTGTACCTACAAGGAAATAAGCAATAAGATAATTTGTACGAATGTTTATCTCAACTAACACGAAGAAGATATAGTAATAAGAGTTTGTAAGAATGGTTAGTACAAGAGTAGAGAAAGTCATGTGAGTGTAACACATCAGATATCTGTATTAACATGAAGAAGATATAGTAATAAGAGTTTGTAAGAATGGTTAGTCCAAGAGTAGAGAAAGTCATTTGAGTGTAACACATCAGATATCTGTATTAACATGAAGAAGATATAGGAATAAGAGTTTGTAAGAATGGTTAGTACAAGAGTACAGAAAGTCATGTGAGTGTACCACATCAGATATCTGTATTAACATGAAGAAGGTATAGTAATAAGAGTTTGTAAGAATGGTTAGTACAAGAGTAGAGAAAGTCATGTGAGTGTAACACATCAGATATCTGTATTAACATGAAGAAGATATAGTAATAAGAGTTTGTAAGAATGGTTAGTACAAGAGTAGAGAAAGTCATGTGAATGTAACACATCAGATATCTGTATTAACATGAAGAAGATATAGTAATAAGAGTTTGTAAGAATGGTTAGTACAAGAGTAGAGAAAGTCATGTGAGTGCAACGCATCAGATATCTGTATTAACATGAAGAAGATATAGTAATAAGAGTTTGTAAGAATGGTTAGTACAAGAGTAGAGAAAGTCATGTGAGTGCAACGCATCAGATATCTGTATTAACATGAAGAAGATATAGTAATAAGAGTTTGTAAGAATGGTTAGTCCAAGAGTAGAGAAAGTCATGTGAGTGTAACACATCAGATATCTGTATTAACATGAAGAAGATATAGGAATAAGAGTTTGTAAGAATGGTTAGTACAAGAGTACAGAATGTCATGTGAGTGTACCACATCAGATATCTGTATTAACATGAAGAAGGTATAGTAATAAGAGTTTGTAAGAATGGTTAGTACAAGAGTAGAGAAAGTCATGTGAGTGTAACACATCAGATATCTGTATTAAGATGAAGAAGATATAGTAATAAGAGTTTGTAAGAATGGTTAGTACAAGAGTAGAGAAAGTCATGTGAATGTAACACATCAGATATCTGTATTAACATGAAGAAGATATAGTAATAAGAGTTTGTAAGAATGGTTAGTACAAGAGTAGAGAAAGTCATGTGAGTGCAACGCATCAGATATCTGTATTAACATGAAGAAGATATAGTAATAAGAGTTTGTAAGAATGGTTAGTACAAGAGTAGAGAAAGTCATGTGAATGTAACACATCAGATATCTGTATTAACATGAAGAAGATATAGTAATAAGAGTTTGTAAGAATGGTTAGTACAAGAGTAGAGAAAGTCATGTGAATGTAACACATCAGATATCTGTATTAACATGAAGAAGATATAGTAATAAGAGTTTGTAAGAATGGTTAGTACAAGAGTAGAGAAAGTCATGTGAATGTAACACATCAGATATCTGTATTAACATGAAGAAGATATAGTAATAAGAGTTTGTAAGAATGGTTAGTACAAGAGTAGAGAAAGTCATGTGAGTGCAACACATCAGATATCTGTATTAACATGAAGAAGATATAGTAATAAGAGTTTGTAAGAATGGTTAGTACAAGAGTAGAGAAAGTCATGTGAATGTAACACATCAGATATCTGTATTAACATGAAGAAGATATAGTAATAAGAGTTTGTAAGAATGGTTAGTACAAGAGTAGAGAAAGTCATGTGAGTGCAACACATCAGATATCTGTATTAACATGAAGAAGATATAGGAATAAGAGTTTGTAAGAATGGTTAGTACAGGAGTAGAGAAAGTCATGTGAATGTAACACATCAGATATCTGTATTAACATGAAGAAGATATAGTAATAAGAGTTTGTAAGAATGGTTAGTACAAGAGTAGAGAAAGTCATGTGAGTGCAACACATCAGATATCTGTATTAACATGAAGAAGATATAGTAATAAGAGTTTGTAAGAATGGTTAGTACAAGAGTAGAGAAAGTCATGTGAATGTAACACATCAGATATCTGTATTAACATGAAGAAGATATAGTAATAAGAGTTTGTAAGAATGGTTAGTACAAGAGTAGAGAAAGTCATGTGAGTGCAACATGTCAGATTTTTAGGATGAACACAGCATTGGTAAGCGACAGAGCAAATAAAGAAGTGTGAATTAAATTACTCGCCAAACGTTGCATGTTAGTGTTGTGTTAAAAATGCAACTGTCTGAGATTAGGCAGTGCGGGGAGGCCTTGTTATTTTTATCGAAGTCTAATTCGCCGTCAATTACACAGCAGTAACAGCAAGGGTTTCAGTACTTGTTCCAAAGAAGCCAACGTTCTCCGCAGTTGGTGCTTACGTACAACCATGGAAAAACATGATCTGAGGGCATTGGAAGAGCAGCTGTATGTGCTTCAAGACACACTGTGTCGGACATATAGAACACAGGCTACCAGTTAACTCAGCTGCATGTTGCAAATATCGACTTGTGCAACACCACCTGGGACTTTGCTCTCCTAATGCACTCAGTCATTTTTACTTTCTCTACTACGTATAGTAAGTAGAGGAAGTATTGTATTCCACCCAAAAATTCGTTGTCTCATGTGCTGCACTCACATGACTTTCTCTACTCTTGCACTCACCATTCTTACAAACTCTTATTCCTATATCTTCTTCGTGTTAGTTAAGATAAACACTTGTACAAATTATCTTACTGGTTATTTCCTTGTAGGTACAAGGGGAATATTAGAATACAGTAGGCTTTGTGCGATAGTCAAATCTTTTAAAGCTTTGATATTCCGTTCTCTTTGCACACTTAACATATAGATGAACAACGATGTTCCATTTCACGAAAGTTTTGTTTTCCAAAATTCACACACATAACAAGGAATATCTCCGAAATGGTTCACCCTACAAGAAAATTTATTTGCACATAAATTGTGTATTTTAGCAAGATCTACATTTTTTGTGTAGTATGATTTGGTCTATCTCAAACGGTTTAGCAGTTATACAAAAGTCGTCCAGAGTAAATACGACTACAGGGGCTATAGCCAGAAAATTCAAGATATATATTTCATTTGTCATCAAAATATCTCAAACATGTGACATTTTAATTAAAGTCGTTAGAGCCATTTTCAAAAAATCTACATTTTCGAACAATTTTCCATGTAGAGGGTAGTTTAGGATGTAAGGAATTTTCTTCAAAATATTCGTGTCTCATCCTTAAAGGACATTAAACTTAAATACCAACTTTGGTTTTTAACCGACTTTTCGTTTGTGAGTTATGCTGTCCACAGACTGACAGACAGACACAGACACACACACGGACCTTTTTCTAAAAATGCTTTTTTTTTATATTCAGGGGTCTCAAAACATATATTTCCAGTGGAATCTCGTCATCGAATTTTTGGGTGGAATACAATACTTCCCCTACTTACCAGTAGAGAAAGTAAAAAGGTCCTCTGTGTGTGTGTGTGTGTGTGTGTGTGTGTGTGTGTGTGTGTGTGTGTGTGTGTGTGTGTGTGTGTGTGTGTGTGTGTGTGTGTGTGTGTGGACAGCGTAACTCAAAAACTGAAAGTCGCTTAAAAACCAAAGTTGGTATTTAAGTTTAATGTCCTTTAAGGATGAGACACGAAGATTTTGAAGAAAATTCCTTACATCCTAAAGTACCCTTTACATGGAAAATTTTTCGAAAATTTTGATTTTCTTGAAAATGGCTCTAACGACTTTGATTAAAATGTCATATGTTTGAGATATTTTGATGACAAATGAAATGTATATCTAGAATTTTCTGGCTATAGCCCCTGTAGTCGTATTTACTCTGGACGACTTTTGCATAATTGGTAAACCGTTAGAGATAGACCAAATCATACTGTAGAAAAAATATAGGTCTTGCTAAAACACACACTTTATGTCCAAGTACATTTTTTTCTACAGTGAACCATTTCGGAGATATTCTTTGTTACTTGTGTGAGTTTTGGAGAACTATACTTCTCTCAAATGGAACATCTTTATTCATTTTTTATGTTAAGCGTGCAAAGAGAACGGAATCCGAAAGCTTTTAAAAAATTTGACTATTGCTCAGAGTCTACTGTATTCTCATATTCCCATTGTACCTACAAGAAGATAAATAAAAAGATAATCTGTACAAATGCTTATCTCAACTAACACGAAGAAGATATAGGTGTAAGTGTTTGTATGAAAGGTTAGTACAAGAGTAGAGAAAGTCATGTGAGTGCAAGACACCAGATTTTTTCCATGGCTGTACTAATGTTGGCACAGAAGGTATTGCATTAAACACACACGTTCGATATGAAGATTGTACCGGAAATATATGTGTTTTGAGGCCCCTGAATAAAAAAAAAAAAGCATTTTTAGAAAAAGGTCCGTGTGTGTGTCTGTGTGTTAGTCTGTGGAATGAAATTTGAAATTGCTATGGTTATGTTGGTTCATTTCAAGCCATGGGCGTCGCGAATGGGGGGCAAAGGGGGGCCACGCCCCCCCCCCCCCCCCTGTAAGTTAGTCAACTTAATGTGCAATCAATTACTCACTATTAAGGGACACTGGAATTGAAATTTTGGTCAAAATTGGTAAAAAGTCGAAAATTGTTTTTTACCTTAAAATGTTGCTGGAACACCTGTGCATTTGGATCAGCTAACATTTTTCATATCCCCCACTCCACGTGGTCATTACGGCCCAGTGCTCTTCCCTTAACGTACACAGCATGTTCCTATATAAAAGCCTGCTTTTCTCAAAACTACATTTCTGCACATTCCAAAAGAAGGTCGCGCCTGAGTTTTGCTTCAAATTCAATGAAAATTTCCAAAAGTATTCATAAATAGCAGCTAAACAAAACTATGATTCAATATTGATGTTATCATTAACATGAATTCCAAAAACATTTTTTGTATGAAAAGAATCAATAATTTTTAAGATTAAATTTTCTTTGTTATAAAAAAAATATGTACAGCATAATCAACAAACGTATTTGAAATATCTCTTCATACAATTGTTACCCATGTTTTAGAGTATCAGTTCTGCCAATATAAATGAATTTTCAAAAGTCAATAGACGCGAGCTCTATTTTGAAAATGTGCCTATTAAATTCATAAAATACTTTATATATCCTAAACGAATTATCCAATTTTAATGCAATTTGGTGTAGCGCCTATTCTCATATAAATACAAACACAGTAAAAATTTCAGAACAATCTATCAAGAAATGTGGAAGTTTCAAATTTCAATCCCAGTGTCTCTTAAACTATTTTAAAAGATCAATTTTTATTTAGCACAAATTTACATGGTTATAAACAACAAACATTATAAATTTTGACAATAAAATAATGAATTAAAATTATCTGATTGCAAATTTTAAACATGTGCCCCCCCTGGACAAATGTCTGCCGACGCTCATGCATTCAAGGAATAGTTAAAGAAACAGCCGTTGCGGTGAGCGGGGTAGCCTTGTTCCATACGCAGCTTGCAATACTTGACGTTACGTTCGTGTTATGACTAAGCACGCGCAATTGTCCTAGTGTCAGCATCCTTGTTTATACACATATACTTCCTGCATGATTCCGAGAAATCCTAACGATTGCAGTTGTGTGGTTCTAATTCCGACTGTATACATTGGCTTCTTGGACATGCACAAGAATGGCTGGGGGGCGCTGTAAGAAGATTAACGGTTGTGACCATAAAATAAAAATTGTGAGTCTGGGTTTGCGACCCCTTGGCGACGAGGGCTGTTAGCATATTGTGACAAACAGGGGGAGCGATATTGGTATCTTAGCACATCACTATTTCCTCTTCCTCCTCCTCTTCTTCTTCTTCTGCCTTTCCCCCTTGCTTTCACGTCATTCTGTTTATCGTT
This sequence comes from Tenodera sinensis, assembly GCA_030765045.1. Lineage (NCBI taxonomy): Eukaryota > Metazoa > Arthropoda > Insecta > Mantodea > Mantidae > Tenodera > Tenodera sinensis. The sequence goes on along the minus strand of CM060964.1, from coordinate 373,688,265 downwards.
TTCGTTTTTCATCATGTTTTGCCACCTTCCTTTGTTTTCTTCCTTGGATACAGTCCCATTTTCCAGTCAGCACACAGACAATTTCAGTATACATCACAGAATCAACCTAACATTAAATAAAAATCTGATGTGTTACATTCACATGACTTTCTCTACTCTTGTACTAACCATTCTTACAAACTCTTATTGCTATATCTTCTTCATGTTAATACAGATATCTGATGTGTTACACTCACATGACTTTCTCTACTCTTGTACTAACCATTCTTACAAACTCTTATTGCTATATCTTCTTCATGTTAATACAGATATCTGATGTGTTACACTCACATGACTTTCTCTACTCTTGTACTAACCATTCTTACAAACTCTTATTCCTATATCTTCTTCATGTTAATACAGATATCTGATGTGTTACATTCACATGACTTTCTCTACTCTTGTACTAACCATTCTTACAAACTCTTATTGCTATATCTTCTTCATGTTAATACAGATATCTGATGTGTTACACTCACATGACTTTCTCTACTCTTGTACTAACCATTCTTACAAACTCTTATTGCTATATCTTCTTCATGTTAATACAGATATCTGATGTGTTACACTCACATGACTTTCTCTACTCTTGTACTAACCATTCTTACAAACTCTTATTGCTATATCTTCTTCATGTTAATACAGATATCTGATGTGTTACACTCACATGACTTTCTCTACTCTTGTACTAACCATTCTTACAAACTCTATACCTATATCTTCTTCATGTTAATACAGATATCTGATGTGTTACACTCACATGACTTTCTCTACTCTTGTACTAACCATTCTTACAAACTCTTATTGCTATATCTTCTTCATGTTAATACAGATATCTGATGTGTTACATTCACATGACTTTCTCTACTCTTGTACTAACCATTCTTACAAACTCTTATTCCTATATCTTCTTCATGTTAATACAGATATCTGATGTGTTACATTCACATGACTTTCTCTACTCTTGTACTAACCATTCTTACAAACTCTTATTGCTATATCTTCTTCATGTTAATACAGATATCTGATGTGTTACACTCACATGACTTTCTCTACTCTTGTACTAACCATTCTTACAAACTCTTATTACTATATCTTCTTCATGTTAATACAGATATCTGATGTGTTACACTCACATGACTTTCTCTACTCTTGTACTAACCATTCTTACAAACTCTTATTGCTATATCTTCTTCATGTTAATACAGATATCTGATGTGTTACACTCACATGACTTTCTCTACTCTTGTACTAACCATTCTTACAAACTCTTATTACTATATCTTCTTCATGTTAATACAGATATCTGATGTGTTACATTCACACGACTTTCTCTACTCTTGTACTAACCATTCTTACAAACTCTTATTACTATATCTTCTTCATGTTAATACAGATATCTCATGTGTTACACTCACATGACTTTCTCTACTCTTGTACTAACCATTCTTACAAACTCTTATTACTATATCTTCTTCGTGTTAATACAGATATCTGATGTGTTACACTCACATGACTTTCTCTACTCTTGTACTAACCATTCTTACAAACTCTTATTACTAAATCTTCTTCATGTTAATACAGATATCTGATGTGTTACACACACATGACTTTCTCTACTCTTGTACTAAACATTCTTACAAATTCTTATTCCTATATCTTCCTCATGTTAATACAGATATCTAATGTGTTACATTCACATGACTTTCTCTACTCTTGTACTAACCATTCTTACAAACTCTTATTCCTATAACTCACATGACTTTCTCTACTCTTGTACTAACCATTCTTACAAACTCTTATTACTATATCTTCTTCATGTTAATACACATATCTCATGTGTTACACTCACATGACTTTCTCTACTCTTGTACTAACCATTCTTACAAACTCTTATTACTATATCTTCTTCATGTTAATACAGATATCTCATCTGTTACATTCAGATGACTTTCTCTACTCTTGTACTAACCATTCTTACAAACTTTTATTACTATATCTTCTTCATGTTAATACAGATATCTCATGTGTTACACTCACATGACTTTCTCTACTCTTGTACTAACCATTCTTACAAACTCTTATTACTATATCTTCTTCATGTTAATACAGATATCTGATGTGTTACACTCACATGACTTTCTCTACACTTGTACTAACCATTCTTACAAACTCTTATTACTATATCTTCTTCATGTTAATACAGATATCTGATGTGTTACACTCACATGACTTTCTCTACTCTTGTACTAACCATTCTTGCAAACTCTTATTCCTATATCTTCCTCATGTTAATACAGATATCTAATGTGTTACATTCACATGACTTTCTCTACTCTTGTACTAACCATTCTTACAAACTCTTATTCCTATATCTTCTTCATGTTAATACAGATATCTGATGTGTTACACTCACATGACTTTCTCTACTCTTGTACTAACCATTCTTACAAACTCTTATTACTATATCTTCTTCATGTTAATACAGATATCTCATGTGTTACACTCACATGACGTTCTCTACTCTTGTACTAACCATTCTTACAAACTCTTATTACTATATCTTCTTCATGTTAATACAGATATCTGATGTGTTACACTCACATGACTTTCTCTACTCTTGTACTAACAATTCTTACAAACTCTTATTACTATATCTTCTTCATGTTAATACAGATATCTGATGTGTTGCATTCACATGACTTTCTCTACTCTTGTACTGACCATTCTTACAAACTCTTATTACTATATCTTCTTCATGTTAATACAGATATCTGATGTGTTACACTCACATGACTTTCTCTACTCTTGTACTAACCATTCTTACAAACTCTTATTACTATATCTTCTTCATGTTAATTCAGATATCTGATGTGTTACACTCACATGACTTTCTCTACTCTTGTACTAACCATTCTTACAAACTCTTATTACTATATCTTCTTCATGTTAATACAGATATCTGATGTGTTACAGTCACATGACTTTCTCTACTCTTGTACTAACCATTCTTACAAACTCTTATTACTATATCTTCTTCATGTTAATACAGAAATATCTGATGTGTTACACTCACATGACTTTCTCTACTCTTGTACTAACCATTCTTACAAACTCTTATTACTATATCTTCTTCATGTTAATACAGATATCTGATGTGTTACACTCACATGACTTTCTCTACTCTTGTACTAACCATTCTTACAAACTCTTATTACTATATCTTCTTCATGTTAATACAGATATCTGATGTGTTACACTCACATGACTTTCTCTACTCTTGCACTAACCATTCTTACAAACTCTTATTACTATATCTTCTTCATGTTAATACAGAAATATCTGATGTGTTACACTCACATGACTTTCTCTACTCTTGTACTAACCATTCTTACAAACTCTTATTACTATATCTTCTTCATGTTAATACAGATATCTGATGTGTTACATTCACATGACTTTCTCTACTCTTGTACTAACCATTCTTACAAACTCTTATTCCTATATCTTCTTCATGTTAATACAGATATCTGATGTGTTGCACTCACATGACTTTCTCTACTCTTGTACTAACCATTCTTACAAACTCTTATTACTATATCTTCTTCATGTTAATACAGATATCTGATGTGTTACATTCACATGACTTTCTCTACTCTTGTACTAACCATTCTTACAAACTCTTATTACTATATCTTCTTCATGTTAATACAGAAATATCTGATGTGTTACACTCACATGACTTTCTCTACTCTTGTACTAACCATTCTTACAAACTCTTATTACTATATCTTCTTCATGTTAATACAGATATCTGATGTGTTACACTCACATGACTTTCTCTACTCTTGTACTAACCATTCTTACAAACTCTTATTACTATATCTTCTTCATGTTAATAGAGATATCTGATGTGTTACATTCACATGACTTTCTCTACTCTTGTACTAACCATTCTTACAAACTCTTATTACTATATCTTCTTCATGTTAATACAGATATCTGATGTGTTGCACTCACATGACTTTCTCTACTCTTGTACTAACCATTCTTACAAACTCTTATTACTATATCTTCTTCATGTTAATACAGATATCTGATATGTTGCACTCACATGACTTTCTCTACTCTTGTACTAACCATTCTTACAAACTCTTATTACTATATCTTCTTCATGTTAATACAGATATCTGATGTGTTACATTCACATGACTTTCTCTACTCTTGTACTAACCATTCTTACAAACTCTTATTACTATATCTTCTTCATGTTAATACAGATATCTGATGATAGTTACACTCACATGACTTTCTCTACTCTTGTACTAACCATTCTTACAAACTCTTATTACTATATCTTCATGTTAATACAGATATCTGATGTGTTACATTCACATGACTTTCTCTACTCTTGTACTAACCATTCTTACAAACTCTTATTACTATATCTTCTTCATGTTAATACAAATATCTGATGTGTTACATTCACATGACTTTCTCTACTCTTGTACTAACCATTCTTACAAACTCTTATTACTATATCTTCTTTATGTTAATACAGATATCTGATGTGTTACATTCACATGATTTTCTCTACTCTTGTACTAACCATTCTTACAAACTCTTATTACTATATCTTCTTCATGTTAATACAAATATCTGATGTGTTACATTCACATGACTTTCTCTACTCTTGTACTAACCATTCTTACAAACTCTTATTACTATATCTTCTTTATGTTAATACAGATATCTGATGTGTTACACTCAAATGACTTTCTCTACTCTTGTACTAACCATTCTTACAAACTCTTATTACTATATCTTCTTCATGTTAATACAGATATCTGATGTGTTACACTCACATGACTTTCTCTACTCTTTTACTAACCATACATACAAACTCTTATTACTATATCTTCTTCATGTTAATACAGATATCTGATGTGTTACATTCACATGACTTTCTCTACTCTTGCACTAACCATTCTTACAAACTCTTATTACTATATCTTCTTCATGTTAATACAGATATCTGATGTGTTGCACTCACATGATTTTCTCTACTCTTGTACTAACCATTCTTACAAACTCTTATTACTATATCTTCTTCATGTTAATACAGATATCTGATATGTTGCACTCACATGACTTTCTCTACTCTTGTACTAACCATTCTTACAAACTCTTATTACTATATCTTCTTCATGTTAATACAGATATCTGATGTGTTACACTCACATGACTTTCTCTACTCTTGTACTAACCATTCTTACAAACTCTTATTACTATATCTTCATGTTAATACAGATATCTGATGTGTTACATTCACATGACTTTCTCTACTCTTGTACTAACCATTCTTACAAACTCTTATTACTATATCTTCTTCATGTTAATACAAATATCTGATGTGTTACATTCACATGACTTTCTCTACTCTTGTACTAACCATTCTTACAAACTCTTATTACTATATCTTCTTTATGTTAATACAGATATCTGATGTGTTACATTCACATGATTTTCTCTACTCTTGTACTAACCATTCTTACAAACTCTTATTACTATATCTTCTTCATGTTAATACAAATATCTGATGTGTTACATTCACATGACTTTCTCTACTCTTGTACTAACCATTCTTACAAACTCTTATTACTATATCTTATTTATGTTAATACAGATATCTGATGTGTTACACTCACATGACTTTCTCTACTCTTGTACTAACCATTCTTACAAACTCTTATTACTATATCTTCTTCATGTTAATACAGAAATATCTGATGTGTTACACTCACATGACTTTCTCTACTCTTGTACTAACCATTCTTACAAACTCTTATTACTATATCTTCTTCATGTTAATACAGATATCTGATGTGTTACACTCACATGACTTTCTCTGCTCTTGTACTAACCATTCTTACAAACTCTTATTACTATATCTTCTTCATGTTAATACAGATATCTGATGTGTTACACTCACATGACTTTCTCTACTCTTGTACTAACCATTCTTACAAACTCTTATTACTATATCTTCTTCATGTTAATACAGAAATATCTGATGTGTTACACTCACATGACTTTCTCTACTCTTGTACTAACCATTCTTACAAACTCTTATTACTATATCTTCTTCATGTTAATACAGATATCAGATGTGTTACATTCACATGACTTTCTCTACTCTTGTACTAACCATTCTTACAAACTCTTATTCCTATATCTTCTTCATGTTAATACAGATATCTGATGTGTTGCACTCACATGACTTTCTCTACTCTTGTACTAACCATTCTTACAAACTCTTATTACTATATCTTCTTCATGTTAATACAGATATCTGATGTGTTACATTCACATGACTTTCTCTACTCTTGTACTAACCATTCTTACAAACTCTTATTACTATATCTTCTTCATGTTAATACAGAAATATCTGATGTGTTACACTCACATGACTTTCTCTACTCTTGTACTAACCATTCTTAGAAACTCTTATTACTATATCTTCTTCATGTTAATACAGATATCTGATGTGTTACACTCACATGACTTTCTCTACTCTTGTACTAACCATTCTTACAAACTCTTATTACTATATCTTCTTCATGTTAATACAGATATCTGATGTGTTACATTCACATGACTTTCTCTACTCTTGTACTAACCATTCTTACAAACTCTTATTACTATATCTTCTTCATGTTAATACAGATATCTGATGTGTTGCACTCACATGACTTTCTCTACTCTTGTACTAACCATTCTTACAAACTCTTATTACTATATCTTCTTCATGTTAATACAGATATCTGATATGTTGCACTCACATGACTTTCTCTACTCTTGTACTAACCATTCTTACAAACTCTTATTACTATATCTTCTTCATGTTAATACAGATATCTGATGTGTTACATTCACATGACTTTCTCTACTCTTGTACTAACCATTCTTACAAACTCTTATTACTATATCTTCTTCATGTTAATACAGATATCTGATGTGTTACACTCACATGACTTTCTCTACTCTTGTACTAACCATTCTTACAAACTCTTATTACTATATCTTCATGTTAATACAGATATCTGATGTGTTACATTCACATGACTTTCTCTACTCTTGTACTAACCATTCTTACAAACTCTTATTACTATATCTTCTTCATGTTAATACAAATATCTGATGTGTTACATTCACATGACTTTCTCTACTCTTGTACTAACCATTCTTACAAACTCTTATTACTATATCTTCTTTATGTTAATACAGATATCTGATGTGTTACATTCACATGATTTTCTCTACTCTTGTACTAACCATTCTTACAAACTCTTATTACTATATCTTCTTCATGTTAATACAAATATCTGATGTGTTACATTCACATGACTTTCTCTACTCTTGTACTAACCATTCTTACAAACTCTTATTACTATATCTTCTTTATGTTAATACAGATATCTGATGTGTTACACTCACATGACTTTCTCTACTCTTGTACTAACCATTCTTACAAACTCTTATTACTATATCTTCTTCATGTTAATACAGATATCTGATGTGTTACACTCACATGACTTTCTCTACTCTTTTACTAACCATACATACAAACTCTTATTACTATATCTTCTTCATGTTAATACAGATATCTGATGTGTTACATTCACATGACTTTCTCTACTCTTGTACTAACCATTCTTACAAACTCTTATTACTATATCTTCTTCATGTTAATACAGATATCTGATGTGTTACACTCACATGATTTTCTCTACTCTTGTACTAACCATTCTTACAAACTCTTATTACTATATCTTCTTCATGTTAATACAGATATCTCATGTGTTACACTCACATGACGTTCTCTACTCTTGTACTAACCATTCTTACAAACTCTTATTACTATATCTTCTTCATGTTAATACAGATATCTGATGTGTTACACTCACATGACTTTCTCTACTCTTGTACTAACCATTCTTACAAACTCTTATTACTATATCTTCTTCATGTTAATACAGATATCTGATGTGTTGCATTCACATGACTTTCTCTACTCTTGTACTGACCATTCTTACAAACTCTTATTACTATATCTTCTTCATGTTAATACAGATATCTGATGTGTTACACTCACATGACTTTCTCTACTCTTGTACTAACCATTCTTACAAACTCTTATTACTATATCTTCTTCATGTTAATTCAGATATCTGATGTGTTACACTCACATGACTTTCTCTACTCTTGTACTAACCATTCTTACAAACTCTTATTACTATATCTTCTTCATGTTAATACAGATATCTGATGTGTTACAGTCACATGACTTTCTCTACTCTTGTACTAACCATTCTTACAAACTCTTATTACTATATCTTCTTCATGTTAATACAGAAATATCTGATGTGTTACACTCACATGACTTTCTCTACTCTTGTACTAACCATTCTTACAAACTCTTATTACTATATCTTCTTCATGTTAATACAGATATCTGATGTGTTACACTCACATGACTTTCTCTACTCTTGTACTAACCATTCTTACAAACTCTTATTACTATATCTTCTTCATGTTAATACAGATATCTGATGTGTTACACTCACATGACTTTCTCTACTCTTGCACTAACCATTCTTACAAACTCTTATTACTATATCTTCTTCATGTTAATACAGAAATATCTGATGTGTTACACTCACATGACTTTCTCTACTCTTGTACTAACCATTCTTACAAACTCTTATTACTATATCTTCTTCATGTTAATACAGATATCTGATGTGTTACATTCACATGACTTTCTCTACTCTTGTACTAACCATTCTTACAAACTCTTATTCCTATATCTTCTTCATGTTAATACAGATATCTGATGTGTTGCACTCACATGACTTTCTCTACTCTTGTACTAACCATTCTTACAAACTCTTATTACTATATCTTCTTCATGTTAATACAGATATCTGATGTGTTACATTCACATGACTTTCTCTACTCTTGTACTAACCATTCTTACAAACTCTTATTACTATATCTTCTTCATGTTAATACAGAAATATCTGATGTGTTACACTCACATGACTTTCTCTACTCTTGTACTAACCATTCTTACAAACTCTTATTACTATATCTTCTTCATGTTAATACAGATATCTGATGTGTTACACTCACATGACTTTCTCTACTCTTGTACTAACCATTCTTACAAACTCTTATTACTATATCTTCTTCATGTTAATAGAGATATCTGATGTGTTACATTCACATGACTTTCTCTACTCTTGTACTAACCATTCTTACAAACTCTTATTACTATATCTTCTTCATGTTAATACAGATATCTGATGTGTTGCACTCACATGACTTTCTCTACTCTTGTACTAACCATTCTTACAAACTCTTATTACTATATCTTCTTCATGTTAATACAGATATCTGATATGTTGCACTCACATGACTTTCTCTACTCTTGTACTAACCATTCTTACAAACTCTTATTACTATATCTTCTTCATGTTAATACAGATATCTGATGTGTTACATTCACATGACTTTCTCTACTCTTGTACTAACCATTCTTACAAACTCTTATTACTATATCTTCTTCATGTTAATACAGATATCTGATGATAGTTACACTCACATGACTTTCTCTACTCTTGTACTAACCATTCTTACAAACTCTTATTACTATATCTTCATGTTAATACAGATATCTGATGTGTTACATTCACATGACTTTCTCTACTCTTGTACTAACCATTCTTACAAACTCTTATTACTATATCTTCTTCATGTTAATACAAATATCTGATGTGTTACATTCACATGACTTTCTCTACTCTTGTACTAACCATTCTTACAAACTCTTATTACTATATCTTCTTTATGTTAATACAGATATCTGATGTGTTACATTCACATGATTTTCTCTACTCTTGTACTAACCATTCTTACAAACTCTTATTACTATATCTTCTTCATGTTAATACAAATATCTGATGTGTTACATTCACATGACTTTCTCTACTCTTGTACTAACCATTCTTACAAACTCTTATTACTATATCTTCTTTATGTTAATACAGATATCTGATGTGTTACACTCAAATGACTTTCTCTACTCTTGTACTAACCATTCTTACAAACTCTTATTACTATATCTTCTTCATGTTAATACAGATATCTGATGTGTTACACTCACATGACTTTCTCTACTCTTTTACTAACCATACATACAAACTCTTATTACTATATCTTCTTCATGTTAATACAGATATCTGATGTGTTACATTCACATGACTTTCTCTACTCTTGCACTAACCATTCTTACAAACTCTTATTACTATATCTTCTTCATGTTAATACAGATATCTGATGTGTTGCACTCACATGATTTTCTCTACTCTTGTACTAACCATTCTTACAAACTCTTATTACTATATCTTCTTCATGTTAATACAGATATCTGATATGTTGCACTCACATGACTTTCTCTACTCTTGTACTAACCATTCTTACAAACTCTTATTACTATATCTTCTTCATGTTAATACAGATATCTGATGTGTTACACTCACATGACTTTCTCTACTCTTGTACTAACCATTCTTACAAACTCTTATTACTATATCTTCATGTTAATACAGATATCTGATGTGTTACATTCACATGACTTTCTCTACTCTTGTACTAACCATTCTTACAAACTCTTATTACTATATCTTCTTCATGTTAATACAAATATCTGATGTGTTACATTCACATGACTTTCTCTACTCTTGTACTAACCATTCTTACAAACTCTTATTACTATATCTTCTTTATGTTAATACAGATATCTGATGTGTTACATTCACATGATTTTCTCTACTCTTGTACTAACCATTCTTACAAACTCTTATTACTATATCTTCTTCATGTTAATACAAATATCTGATGTGTTACATTCACATGACTTTCTCTACTCTTGTACTAACCATTCTTACAAACTCTTATTACTATATCTTATTTATGTTAATACAGATATCTGATGTGTTACACTCACATGACTTTCTCAACTCTTGTACTAACCATTCTTACAAACTCTTATTACTATATCTTCTTCATGTTAATACAGAAATATCTGATGTGTTACACTCACATGACTTTCTCTACTCTTGTACTAACCATTCTTACAAACTCTTATTACTATATCTTCTTCATGTTAATACAGATATCTGATGTGTTACACTCACATGACTTTCTCTGCTCTTGTACTAACCATTCTTACAAACTCTTATTACTATATCTTCTTCATGTTAATACAGATATCTGATGTGTTACACTCACATGACTTTCTCTACTCTTGTACTAACCATTCTTACAAACTCTTATTACTATATCTTCTTCATGTTAATACAGAAATATCTGATGTGTTACACTCACATGACTTTCTCTACTCTTGTACTAACCATTCTTACAAACTCTTATTACTATATCTTCTTCATGTTAATACAGATATCAGATGTGTTACATTCACATGACTTTCTCTACTCTTGTACTAACCATTCTTACAAACTCTTATTCCTATATCTTCTTCATGTTAATACAGATATCTGATGTGTTGCACTCACATGACTTTCTCTACTCTTGTACTAACCATTCTTACAAACTCTTATTACTATATCTTCTTCATGTTAATACAGATATCTGATGTGTTACATTCACATGACTTTCTCTACTCTTGTACTAACCATTCTTACAAACTCTTATTACTATATCTTCTTCATGTTAATACAGAAATATCTGATGTGTTACACTCACATGACTTTCTCTACTCTTGTACTAACCATTCTTAGAAACTCTTATTACTATATCTTCTTCATGTTAATACAGATATCTGATGTGTTACACTCACATGACTTTCTCTACTCTTGTACTAACCATTCTTACAAACTCTTATTACTATATCTTCTTCATGTTAATACAGATATCTGATGTGTTACATTCACATGACTTTCTCTACTCTTGTACTAACCATTCTTACAAACTCTTATTACTATATCTTCTTCATGTTAATACAGATATCTGATGTGTTGCACTCACATGACTTTCTCTACTCTTGTACTAACCATTCTTACAAACTCTTATTACTATATCTTCTTCATGTTAATACAGATATCTGATATGTTGCACTCACATGACTTTCTCTACTCTTGTACTAACCATTCTTACAAACTCTTATTACTATATCTTCTTCATGTTAATACAGATATCTGATGTGTTACATTCACATGACTTTCTCTACTCTTGTACTAACCATTCTTACAAACTCTTATTACTATATCTTCTTCATGTTAATACAGATATCTGATGTGTTACACTCACATGACTTTCTCTACTCTTGTACTAACCATTCTTACAAACTCTTATTACTATATCTTCATGTTAATACAGATATCTGATGTGTTACATTCACATGACTTTCTCTACTCTTGTACTAACCATTCTTACAAACTCTTATTACTATATCTTCTTCATGTTAATACAAATATCTGATGTGTTACATTCACATGACTTTCTCTACTCTTGTACTAACCATTCTTACAAACTCTTATTACTATATCTTCTTTATGTTAATACAGATATCTGATGTGTTACATTCACATGATTTTCTCTACTCTTGTACTAACCATTCTTACAAACTCTTATTACTATATCTTCTTCATGTTAATACAAATATCTGATGTGTTACATTCACATGACTTTCTCTACTCTTGTACTAACCATTCTTACAAACTCTTATTACTATATCTTCTTTATGTTAATACAGATATCTGATGTGTTACACTCACATGACTTTCTCTACTCTTGTACTAACCATTCTTACAAACTCTTATTACTATATCTTCTTCATGTTAATACAGATATCTGATGTGTTACACTCACATGACTTTCTCTACTCTTTTACTAACCATACATACAAACTCTTATTACTATATCTTCTTCATGTTAATACAGATATCTGATGTGTTACATTCACATGACTTTCTCTACTCTTGTACTAACCATTCTTACAAACTCTTATTACTATATCTTCTTCATGTTAATACAGATATCTGATGTGTTGCACTCACATGATTTTCTCTACTCTTGTACTAACCATTCTTACAAACTCTTATTACTATATCTTCTTCATGTTAATACAGATATCTGATATGTTGCACTCACATGACATTCTCTACTCTTGTACTAACCATTCTTACAAACTCTTATTACTATATCTTCTTCATGTTAATACAGATATCTGATGTGTTACACTCACATGACTTTCTCTACTCTTGTACTAACCATTCTTACAAACTCTTATTACTATATCTTCATGTTAATACAGATATCTGATGTGTTACATTCACATGACTTTCTCTACTCTTGTACTAACCATTCTTACAAACTCTTATTACTATATCTTCTTCATGTTAATACAAATATCTGATGTGTTACATTCACATGACTTTCTCTACTCTTGTACTAACCATTCTTACAAACTCTTATTACTATATCTTCTTTATGTTAATACAGATATCTGATGTGTTACATTCACATGATTTTCTCTACTCTTGTACTAACCATTCTTACAAACTCTTATTACTATATCTTCTTCATGTTAATACAAATATCTGATGTGTTACATTCACATGACTTTCTCTACTCTTGTACTAACCATTCTTACAAACTCTTATTACTATATCTTCTTTATGTTAATACAGATATCTGATGTGTTACACTCACATGACTTTCTCTACTCTTGTACTAACCATTCTTACAAACTCTTATTACTATATCTTCTTCATGTTAATACAGAAATATCTGATGTGTTACACTCACATGACTTTCTCTACTCTTGTACTAACCATTCTTACAAACTCTTATTACTATATCTTCTTCATGTTAATACAGATATCTGATGTGTTACACTCACATGACTTTCTCTGCTCTTGTACTAACCATTCTTACAAACTCTTATTACTATATCTTCTTCATGTTAATACAGATTTCTGATGTGTTACACTCACATGACTTTCTCTACTCTTGTACTAACCATTCTTACAAACTCTTATTACTATATCTTCTTCATGTTAATACAGAAATATCTGATGTGTTACACTCACATGACTTTCTCTACTCTTGTACTAACCATTCTTACAAACTCTTATTACTATATCTTCTTCATGTTAATACAGATATCAGATGTGTTACATTCACATGACTTTCTCTACTCTTGTACTAACCATTCTTACAAACTCTTATTCCTATATCTTCTTCATGTTAATACAGATATCTGATGTGTTGCACTCACATGACTTTCTCTACTCTTGTACTAACCATTCTTACAAACTCTTATTACTATATCTTCTTCATGTTAATACAGATATCTGATGTGTTACATTCACATGACTTTCTCTACTCTTGTACTAACCATTCTTACAAACTCTTATTACTATATCTTCTTCATGTTAATACAGAAATATCTGATGTGTTACACTCACATGACTTTCTCTACTCTTGTACTAACCATTCTTACAAACTCTTATTACTATATCTTCTTCATGTTAATACAGATATCTGATGTGTTACACTCACATGACTTTCTCTACTCTTGTACTAACCATTCTTACAAACTCTTATTACTATATCTTCTTCATGTTAATACAGATATCTGATGTGTTACATTCACATGACTTTCTCTACTCTTGTACTAACCATTCTTACAAACTCTTATTACTATATCTTCTTCATGTTAATACAGATATCTGATGTGTTACACTCACATGACTTTCTCTACTCTTGTACTAACCATTCTTACAAACTCTTATTACTATATCTTCTTCATGTTAATACAGATATCTGATGTGTTGCACTCACATGATTTTCTCTACTCTTGTACTAACCATTCTTACAAACTCTTATTACTATATCTTCTTCATGTTAATACAGATATCTGATATGTTGCACTCACATGACTTTCTCTACTCTTGTACTAACCATTCTTACAAACTCTTATTACTATATCTTCTTCATGTTAATACAGATATCTGATGTGTTACATTCACATGACTTTCTCTACTCTTGTACTAACCATTCTTACAAACTCTTATTACTATATCTTCTTCATGTTAATACAGATATCTGATGTGTTACACTCACATGACTTTCTCTACTCTTGTACTAACCATTCTTACAAACTCTTATTACTATATCTTCATGTTAATACAGATATCTGATGTGTTACATTCACATGACTTTCTCTACTCTTGTACTAACCATTGTTACAAACTCTTATTACTATATCTTCTTCATGTTAATACAAATATCTGATGTGTTACATTCACATGACTTTCTCTACTCTTGTACTAACCATTCTTACAAACTCTTATTACTATATCTTCTTCATGTTAATACAGATATCTGATGTGTTACACTCACATGACTTTCTCTACTCTTGTAGTAACCATTGTTACAAACTGTTATTGCTCTATCTTCTTCATGTTAATACAGATATCTGATGTGTTGCACTCACATGACTTTCTCTACTCTTGTACTAACCATTCTTACAAACTCTTATTCCTATATCTTCTTCGTGTTGAGATAAACATTTGTACAAATTATCTTATGGCTTATTTCCTCGTAGGTACAAGGGGAATATTGGAATACAGTAGACTTTGTGGGATAATCAAATGTTTTAAATTCCGTTCTCTTTGCACGGTTAGAACATTAAAAAAAATGAATAACGATCTTTATTTGACGGAAATATAAGTTTTTCCAAAACTCACACAAACAACAACAAATATCTACGAAATGCTTCAAATGTTAAAAAAAAAAATAAAAAAATAAACATTTAGACATAAATTGTGTGTTTTAGCGAAATCTACTTTTTTGTGAAGTATAATTTGGTCTATCTCTAACGGTTTACCAGTTACGCAAAAGTCGTCCAGAGTAAATACGACTACAGGGGCTATAGCCAGAAAATTCAAGGTGTGCGTTTCATTTGTCATACAAATATCTCAAACATATGACATTTTAATCAAAATCGTTAGAGCCATTTTCAAGAAAATCAAAATCCAGGGGTAGTTTAGAGTGTAGGAAGTTCCTTCAAAATTTTCGTGCCGCATCCTTTGTTTTTTAATTGTTGTTTGACGACGCTGTCAATTGCCAGGATCACATCAGCGTCGCCGGTTTGCCGGAATTGTGTCCCATTCGTGCCGCATCCTTGAAAGACATTAAACTTAAATACGAAGTTTGGATTTTAAGAGACTTTTGTTTTTAGTTTCTCTACTATGTATAGTAAGTAGAGGAAGGATTGTATTCCACCCAAAAATTCGATGTCGAGATTCCACCGGAAATATATATGTTTTCAGACCCTCTGAATCCAAAGAAAGCATTTCTAGAAAAAGGTCCGCGCGCGCGCGTGTGTGTTGTCTGTGTACAGCATAACTCAAAAACGAAAAGTAATTTAAAAACCAAAGTTGGTATTGAAGTTTAATGTCTTTCAAGGATGCGATACGAAATTTTTGCAGAAAATAGCCCCACCCTAAACTACCCTTTACATGGAAAATTTTTCGAAAAATGTTTATGTTCTTGAAACTGGCGCTAACGATTTTGTTTAAAATGCAATATGTTTGAGATATTTATATGACAAATAAAATGTATATCTTGAATTTTCTGGCTATAGCCCCTGTAGTCGTATTTACTCTGGATAACTTTTTACATAACTGGTAAACCGTAAGAGATAGACCAAATTACACTATACAAAAAATGTAGATCTTGCTAAAATACACAATTTATGTCTGAATACATTTTCTTGTAGAGTGAACCATTTCGGAGATATTCCTTGTTATGTGTGTGAGTTTCGGAAAACTTAGAACTTTCGTGAAATGGAACATCGTTGTTCATTTTTATATGTTAAGCGTGCAAAGAAAACGGAATGTGAAAGGTTTAAAACATTTGACTATCGCTCAAAGCCTACAAGGAAATAATAAGATAATTTGTACAAATGTTTATCTCAACTAACACGAAGAAGATATAGGAATAAGAGTTTGTAAGAATGGTTAGTACAAGAGTAGAGAAAGTCATGTGAATGTAACACATCAGATATCTGTATTAACATGAAGAAGATATAGTAATAAGAGTTTGTAAGAATGGTTAGTACAAGAGTAGAGAAAGTCATGTGAGTGTAACACATCAGATATCTGTATTAACATGAAGAAGATATAGGAATAAGAGTTTGTAAGAATGGTTAGTACAAGAGTAGAGAAAGTCATGTGAGTGTAACACATCAGATATCTGTATTAACATGAAGAAGATATAGGAATAAGAGTTTGTAAGAATGGTTAGTACAAGAGTAGAGAAAGTCATGTGAGTGTAACACATCAGATATCTGTATTAACATGAAGAAGATATAGTAATAAGAGTTTGTAAGAATGGTTAGTACAAGAGTAGAGAAAGTCATGTGAGTGCAACACATCACATCCCCCCTTCCCCTGCAGGACGATTCAAAGTATGCATTTCCGAAAGAAATAAGGATATTTTGTGTTTTGTATTCTGTAGGTATCTGACTGTGGACAATTGTTGCAATAAAGAAATGTTGTGCAGTAGTTTGTTGAAGTGTCATGTTATCTGGCTGTAGCTACGAGTTGTCCACGTGAGAAATGCGCAGCATCCGCTCCTCAAGGCGACAAGCAACAGGTTTCGCAAACCCGCTCGCTTCCCGGATTTTCCAATGTCTGGACAGGACCAGCCTGCGACCAACAGGAAAATTACATACTTCATTATGCATACAAGGTGGAGTTTCCACAAAAATATCTATACATTTGTTGCGAGGGCCTCAAAACATGTATCTACGAGGAAATCTCGATATCGAATTCTTGCATGAAGTAGTTAGTCATTCTGTAGCGAGATAAACGTGGGTAGCATAACAAAGAATCACACTATCCAAACATTTATTAACTATAATACCAGGCGAGTCAGCTGCCCCTTGTTTTCCAGTTTTATGCAATGCGCATTTTGGATAACATATTCATGCTAAACGGAATATGTATTTCTGAAGTTCTAGGTGTCTTAGTTCGAACGAGCACATGATTCGTAAGTAAGGTAGAGGCGGTTCGAATCCCCTCCATGTACTAGTTTTTTACCTTTGTAATATTCACTGACTTTGGTTGTACAATTATTGTGTTTAAAGCTGTTATTTTTTTAATTCGTAATGTTTTAGTTCCATTTTATGACGTTGCATATGAGGATATGTCTCCTGGTATAGAAGCTGAGCTGCTTGTGCTTGGCTCGTGCTTCTCCGTGGATCGAAAGCATATCAGTGTACTGTCTGTCGAATACGCTGTGAAGGACTGTCACAAAATATCATGTAACAGCTTACGGGCGAAGAATTGAGTGAGTGGGGTTTAAGGGCCCGTCGACAGGTAGGTCATTTGGGCCCTAGGACAAAATTTAAAATCTAAAAACGCTCATAGATTTTTCAGGCTAAAAGTACAACCCTAAAATGCCAACCAAAAGCGTTAACAGCTAAAAACATCAGCCTACAAATTAGTACGATAAAATAAAACCTTGAAGGACAACGTACTAAAAAGAGGTAAAAGATGAAAGCTAAAAAACTAAAATGCAAAATTGTTAAAACATTAAAAGGTAAAATGTATCCGAGTTAAAAACAGGGTTAAAACCTCAGAAAAGAATTAAAAATGTGTTACACTTGCGTAGCAAAGCCAATCTGGGTAATGAACCGCAGGGTCTTGGCCACAGACACAGGATTGTCACCCAAAATTGAGGCTACTGTAGATCTCAGACCAACGCGAAGAATGGAGCGAGTCGGCGTTCATAAGAACATACTGCATTATGCTAGCACAATGGCGCTGCAGTCATACATATTCTGTTACAAAATGCAGACAACCAAAGACTTTAAATTATAATGTTCTAAATCGTTAGGGACTTTAAAATTAGATTATTCCGAGTTCGGTTTCCAAGTTTTGATGAGCAGAAAAAACAAAAAAATGAGCAATTCCGCGTGTGACTAACTGACCTACAGTTGACTAAAATGTCAGTCATGAAAAGTTTAGCGCTCATTATTAAATAATTGTTTCGCTTTTTAAGGTTTTTATATTCCCTATCACAACCGCCAATGTATTCTTTGTCATCATATGTCGTTAAAATAACATTTTTACACCTATATTGACCATTAGACAGACATTTTAAGAAGAAAATGTAGTGTAAATGTCAGTTAGTCACACGCGGAATTGTAAATTGTACAACATCGAGATGCGAACCCGTGTCCCTGAGATTAGTGCATAGGAGAGCTATAATTTAATCCAGCTATTTGGACGCTTGACTGAAAGCAGTAGACCTGCATGCCAGGCGCTATGCCATTGCCACCTCGCGACTTTTCGTGCATAATTTAGCCCTTTAAGACGACTTTCTGGACGTTTTATTGTTGTTACTGAAATTGCAAAAGCTATTATGCATGCTATTTGAGATGTACGCCATGTGCGTAATGAGCGTGCGGGTCCATGGTGGAAGAGGTTTGTCCTTAATTTCTTGCAATCAACGCAGGCTCTAAGTACAAGAATCCGCCATTTTCTTTTTAGTCGTGCGTTTACTGAATTGCATTCCTATGTATACTGCAAGAAAAAGTTTGTAAAATCGGCTGGAAACCCGGAATTCGATTTTAGTGGCATGTTTTTACTTTCTCTACTGGTAAGTAGGGGAAGTATTGTATTCCACCCAAAAATTCGAGGTCGAGATTTCACCGGAAATATATGTTTTGAGGCCCCCTGAATCCAAAAAAGGCATTTTTAGAAAAAGGTCCGTGTGTGTGTGCTTGTGTGTCAGTCTGTCAGTCTGTGGACAGCATAACTCAAAAACGAAAAGTCGGTTAAAAACCAAAGTTGGTATTTAAGTTTAATGTCTTTCAAGGATGCAACACGAAGATTTTGAAGAAAATAGCCCCACCCTAAACTACCCTTTACGTGAACAATTTTTCGAAAATTTGGATTTTCTTGAAAATGGCTCTAACGATTTTGATTAAAATGCCATATGTTTGATATATTTTGATGACAAATGAAATGTATATCTTGAATTTTCTGGCTATAGCCCCTGTGGTCATATTTACTCTGGACGGCTTTTGCATAACTGGTAAACCGTTAGAGATAGACCAAATCATACTATACAAAAATGTAGATCTTGCTAAAATACACAATTTATGTCTCAATAAATTTTCTTGTAGGGTGAACCATTTCGGAGATATTCCTTGTTATGTGTGTGAGTTTCGGAAAACTTATAACATTCGCGAAATGGGTCATCGTTGTTCATTTTTTTATATGTTACGTGTGCAAAGAGAACAGAATCTCAAAGCTTTAAAACATTTGACTATCGCACAGTCTACTGTATTCTAACATTCGCCTTGCACCTACAAGGAAATAAGCAATAAGATAATTTGTAGAAATGTTTATCTCAACTAACACGAAGAAGATATAGTAATAAGAGTTTGTAAGAATGGTTAGTACAAGAGTAGAGAAAGTCATGTGAGTGTTACACATCAGATATCTGTATTAACATGAAGAAGATATAGTAATAAGAGTTTGTAAGAATGGTTAGTACAAGAGTAGAGAAAGTCATGTGAGTGTAACACATCAGATATCTGTATTAACATGAAGAAGATATAGTAATAAGAGTTTGTAAGAATGGTTAGTACAAGAGTAGAGAAAGTCATGTGAATGTAACACATCAGATATCTGTATTAACATGAAGAAGATATAGTAATAAGAGTTTGTAAGAATGGTTAGTACAAGAGTAGAGAAAGTCATGTGAATGTAACACATCAGATATCTGTATTAACATGAAGAAGATATAGGAATAAGAGTTTGTAAGAATGGTTAGTACAAGAGTAGAGAAAGTCATGTGAGTGTAACACATCAGATATCTGTATTAACATGAAGAAGATATAGGAATAAGAGTTTGTAAGAATGGTTAGTACAAGAGTAGAGAAAGTCATGTGAATGTAACACATCAGATATCTGTATTAACATGAAGAAGATATAGGAATAAGAGTTTGTAAGAATGGTTAGTACAAGAGTAGAGAAAGTCATGTGAGTGTAACACATCAGATATCTGTATTAACATGAAGAAGATATAGGAATAAGAGTTTGTAAGAATGGTTAGTACAAGAGTAGAGAAAGTCATGTGAATGTAACACATCAGATATCTGTATTAACATGAAGAAGATATAGTAATAAGAGTTTGTAAGAATGGTTAGTACAAGAGTAGAGAAAGTCATGTGAGTGTTACACATCAGATATCTGTATTAACATGAAGAAGATATAGTAATAAGAGTTTGCAAGAATGGTTAGTACAAGAGTAGAGAAAGTCATGTGAGTGTAACACATCAGATATCTGTATTAACATGAAGAAGATATAGTAATAAGAGTTTGTAAGAATGGTTAGTACAAGAGTAGAGAAAGTCATGTGAATGTAACACATCAGATATCTGTATTAACATGAAGAAGATATAGTAATAAGAGTTTGTAAGAATGGTTAGTACAAGAGTAGAGAAAGTCATGTGAATGTAACACATCAGATATCTGTATTAACATGAAGAAGATATAGTAATAAGAGTTTGTAAGAATGGTTAGTACAAGAGTAGAGAAAGTCATGTGAATGTAACACATCAGATATCTGTATTAACATGAAGAAGATATAGTAATAAGAGTTTGTAAGAATGGTTAGTACAAGAGTAGAGAAAGTCATGTGAATGTAACACATCAGATATCTGTATTAACATGAAGAAGATATAGTAATAAGAGTTTGTAAGAATGGTTAGTACAAGAGTAGAGAAAGTCATGTGAGTGTAACACATCAGATATCTGTATTAACATGAAGAAGATATAGTAATAAGACTTTGTAAGAATGGTTAGTACAAGAGTAGAGAAAGTCATGTGAGTGCAACACATCAGATTTTTGAGGTGTGCTTTCGCGAGGAGTACGGCCTGTCCCTTATACTGCTGTTCCTCTAAATGTTGCGCATTCGTCTCTAGGAACGTCAAGCAATACGGTTTAGTAAGCGCAAAACTGGACTAAAGTGCACATGCCGTATGATGGGTGGTCTACATTCGTAAAAACTAGGGGGCGGCTGACTCAGCTGGTATAGGAATACAAAGAACAGATAGTCACTTAAAATATCCTCCTTTGGAGACCACACAAGCTTTCAAACGTCGCCGGCAGTTATCTATAGCAGGAAGTATTTAATTTATGTCCAAATTCTGCACTGTTTGTTTCAAACCTTGGTTTAGGACCTCGTGACCAGCAAAGTTTACTGTCGATGATGTCCTATAGTTGGTAATTCAGATTTGGACTTCCCGATGGACAATCTTGGTGCACTATTAACTCGGAAACTTAACTCACTGTTGCACGTGTTTAGCCTTATGCAGGTTTGTTGACAAGCCCAGAGGTGTTCGGCATGGAGGCTATTGCTTCGGCCATAGTTAATCACGACTTCTACATCATGAGTACGGCTAGAAGTTTGATAGCCTATAAAATACTAAACAATGCAGCTAAATTTAAAAAAGTGCCCTTAAAATTGAAAACACAAAATGTGATGTGTTGCACTCACATGACTTTCTCTACTCTTGTACTAACCATACTTACAAACTCTTATTACTATATCTTCTTCATGTTAATACAGATATCTGATGTGTTACACTCACATGACTTTCTCTACTCTTGTACTAACCATTCTTACAAACTCTTATTACTATATCTTCTTCATGTTAATACAGATATCTGATGTGTTACATTCACATGACTTTCTCTACTCTTGTACTAACCATTCTTACAAACTCTTATTACTATATCTTCTTCATGTTAATACAGATATCTGATGTGTTACACTCACATGACTTTCTCTACTCTTGTACTAACCATTCTTACAAACTCTTATTACTATATCTTCTTCATGTTAATACAGATATCTGATGTGTTTCACTCACATGACTTTCTCTACTCTTGTACTAACCATTCTTACAAACTCTTATTACTATATCCTCTTCATGTTAATACAGATATCTGATGTGTTACATTCACATGACTTTCTCTACTCCTGTACTAACCATTCTTACAAACTCTTATTACTATATCTTCTTCATGTTAATACAGATATCTGATGTGTTACATTCACATGACTTTCTCTACTCTTGTACTAACCATTCTTACAAACTCTTATTACTGTATCTTCTTCATGTTAATACAGATATCTGATGTGTTACACTCACATGACTTTCTCTACTCTTGTACTAACCATTCCTACAAACTCTTATTACTATATCTTCTTCATGTTAATACAGATAATTGATGTGTTACACTCACATGACTTTCTCTACTCTTGTACTAACCATTCTTACAAACTCTTATTACTATATCTTCTTCATGTTAATACAGATATCTGATGTGTTGCACTCACATGACTTTCTCTACTCTTGTACTAACCATTCTTACAAACTCTTATTACTATATCTTCTTCATGTTAATACAGATATCTGATGTGTTACACTCACATGACTTTCTCTACTCTTGTACTAACCATTCTTACAAACTCTTATTACTATATCTTCTTCATGTTAATACAGATATCTGATGTGTTACATTCACATGACTTTCTCTACTCTTGTACTAACCATTCTTACAAACTCTTATTACTATATCTTCTTCATGTTAATACAGATATCTGATGTGTTACATTCACATGACTTTCTCTACTCTTGTACTAACCATTCTTACAAACTCTTATTACTATATCTTCTTCATGTTAATACAGATATCTGATGTGTTACACTCACATGACTTTCTCTACTCTTGTACTAACCATTCTTACAAACTCTTATTACTATATCTTCTTCATGTTAATACAGATATCTGATGTGTTGCACTCACATGACTTTCTCTACTCTTGTACTAACCATTCTTACAAACTCTTATTACTATATCTTCTTCATGTTAATACAGATATCTGATGTGTTACACTCACATGACTTTCTCTACTCTTGTACTAACCATTCTTACAAACTCTTATTACTATATCTTCTTCATGTTAATACAGATATCTGATGTGTTACATTCACATGACCTTCTCTACTCTTGTACTAACCATTCTTACAAACTCCTTACAAACTCTTATTACTATATCTTCTTCATGTTAATACAGATATCTGATATGTTACACTCACATGACTTTCTCTACTCTTGTACTAAACATTCTTACAAACTCTTATTACTATAACTTCTTCATGTTAATACAGATGCCTGATGTGTTACATTCACATGACTTTCTCTACTCTTGTACTAACCATTCTTACAAACTCTTATTACTATATCTTCTTCATGTTAATACAGATATCTGATGTGTTACACTCACATGACTTTCTCTACTCTTGTACTAACCATTCTTACAAACTCTTATTACTATATCTTCTTCATGTTAATACAGATATCTGATGTGTTACACTCACATGACTTTCTCTACTCTTGTACTAACCATTCTGACAAACTCTTATTACTATATCTTCTTCATGTTAATACAGATATCTGATGTGTTACATTCACATGACTTTCTCTACTCTTGTACTAACCATTCTTACAAACTCTTATTACTATATCTTCTTCATGTTAATACAGATATCTGATGTGTTACATTCACATGACCTTCTCTACTCTTGTACTAACCATTCTTACAAACTCCTTACAAACTCTTATTACTATATCTTCTTCATGTTAATACAGATATCTGATATGTTACACTCACATGACTTTCTCTACTCTTGTACTAAACATTCTTACAAACTCTTATTACTATAACTTCTTCATGTTAATACAGATACCTGATGTGTTACATTCACATGACTTTCTCTACTCTTGTACTAACCATTCTTACAAACTCTTATTACTATATCTTCTTCATGTTAATACAGATATCTGATGTGTTACACTCACATGACTTTCTCTACTCTTGTACTAACCATTCTTACAAACTCTTATTACTATATCTTCTTCATGTTAATACAGATATCTGATGTGTTACACTCACATGACTTTCTCTACTCTTGTACTAACCATTCTGACAAACTCTTATTACTATATATTCTTCATGTTAATACAGATATCTGATGTGTTGCACTCACATGACTTTCTCTACTCTTGTACTAACCATTCTTACAAACTCTTATTCCTATATCTTCTTCATGTTAATACAGATATCTGATGTGTTACACTCACATGACTTTCTCTACTCTTGTACTAACCATTCTTACAAACTCTTATTACTATATCTTCTTCATGTTAATACAGATATCTGATGTGTTGCATTCACATGACTTTCTCTACTCTTGTACTAACCATTCCTACAAACTCTTATTACTATATCTTCTTCATGTTAATACAGATATCTGATGTGTTCCATTCACATGACTTTCTCTACTCTTGTACTAACCATTCTTACAAACTCTTATTACTATATCTTCTTCATGTTAATACAGATATCTGATGTGTTGCATTCACATGACTTTCTCTACTCTTGTACTAACCATTCTTACAAACTCTTATTACTATATCTTCTTCATGTTAATACAGATATCTGATGTGTTGCACTCACATGACTTTCTCTACTCTTGTACTAACCATTCTTACAAACTCTTATTACTATATCTTCTTCATGTTAATACAGATATCTGATGTGTTACATTCACATGACTTTCTCTACTCTTGTACTAACCATTCTTACAAACTCTTATTACTATATCTTCTTCATGTTAATACAGATATCTGATGTGTTACATTCACATGACTTTCTCTACTCTTGTACTAACCATTCTTACAAACTCTTATTACTATATCTTCTTCATGTTAATACAGATATCTGATGTGTTACACTCACATGACTTTCTCTACTCTTGTACTAACCATTCTTACAAACTCTTATTACTATATCTTCTTCATGTTAATACAGATATGTGATGTGTTACAGTTACATGACTTTCTCTACTCTTGTACTAACCATTCTTACAAACTCTTATTACTATATCTTCTTCATGTTAATGCAGATATCTGACGTGTTACACTCACATGACCTGCTCTACTGTTGTACTAACCATTCTTACAAAGTCTTATTGCTATATCTTCTTTATGTTAATACAGATATCTGATGTGATGCACTCACATGACTTTCTCTACTCTTGTACTAACCATTCTTACAAACTCTTATTCCTATATCTTCTTCGTGTTAGTTGAGATAAACATTTGTACAAATTATCTTATTGCTTATTTCCTTCTAGGTACAAGGGGAATATTAGAATACAGTAGGCTTTGAGCGATGGTCAAATATTTTAAAGCTTTGAGATTCCGTTCCCTTTGCACGCTTAACATATAAAAAATGAACAACGATATTCCATTTCACGGAAGTTTTAAGTTTCCCGAAACTGTCACACGTAACAAGAAATATCTCCGAAATGGATCACTCTACTAAATAAATTATCCAGACATAATTTGTGTATTTTAGTGAGATCTACATTTTTGTATATTAAGAATTTGTGTATCTCTCACGGTTTAGGAGTTATTCAAAAGTCATCCAGAGTAAACTAGACTACATGGGCTATAGCCAGAAAATTCAAAATATACGTTTCATTTGTCATACAAATATATCAAACATATGACATTTTAATCAAAATCGTTAGAGCCAATTTCAAGAAAATCGAAATCTTCGAAAAATTTTCCATGTAAAGGGTAGTTTAGGGTGGGGCTATTTTCTTGAAAATCTTCGTGTCGCATCCTTGAAAGACCCTAAACTTAAATACCAACTTTGATTTTTAACCGACTTTTCGTTTTTTGGTGACACACACAGAAATTTTTCTACAAATGGATTTTTTTACTTTCTCTACTGGTAAGTAGGGGAAGTATTGTATTCCACCCAAAAATTCGATGTCGAGATTTCACCGGAAATATATGTTTTGAGGCCCCCTGAATCCAAAAAAAGCATTATTTGAAAAAGGCCCGTGTGTGTGTGTGTCTGTCAGTCTGTGGACAGCATAACTCAAAAACGAAAAGTCTGTTAAAAAACAAAGTTGATATTTAAGTTTAATGTCTTTCAAGGATACGACACGAAGATTTTCAAGAAAATAGCCCCACCCTAAACTACCCTTTACATGGAACATTTTTCGAAAATTTTGATTTTCTTAAAAATGGCTCTAACGATTTTGATTAAAGTGTCATATGTTTGAGATATTTTGATGACAAATGAAATGTATATCTTGAATTTTGTGGCTATAGCCCCTGTAGTCGTATTTACTCTGGATGACTTTTGCATAACTGGTAAACCGTTAGAGATAGACGAAATCGTACTATACAAAAAGTGTAGATCTTGCTAAAATACACAATTTATGTCTTAATAAATTTTCTTGTAGAGTGAATCATTTCGGAGGTATTCCTTGTTATGTGTGTGGGTTTCGGAAAAGTTAGAACTTTCCTTAAATGGATCATCGTTGTTCATTTGTTTATATGTTAAATGTGCAAAGAGATCGAAATCTCAAAGCTTTAAAGGATTTGACTATCGCTCAAGGCCTACAATATTCTTACATTCCTGTTGTACCTACAACGAAATAAGCAAACAAGATAATTTGTACAAAGGTTTTTCTCAACTAATACGAAGAAGATAAAGGAATAGAAGTTTATAAGTATGTTTAGTACAAGAGTAGTGAAAGTCATGTGAGTGCAACACGTCAGAATTTTTTTGGTTTTAGGGGGTCTAAAAACATATATTTCCGGTGAAATCTCGACATCGAATTTTTGGTTGGCAGAGAAAGTAAAAAAAGGATATTCTATAAGCAATTGTTTTATTTTGCGGGAAAGTACAGTGTTTATTTCGTCAGTCCTGAATTGCAATCTTAAGAAACACCATTTGTATATTTTCAAATGTACAAAAGACCAGTCCTTTAATGAAAGTTTGAACTTAAGGAGGTCCATTAAAGGATCGTTATTACACTTATAATTAATAAATATAGGTATGGTCAAGCATAAAATACCTAAGACTTTGCCATTTTGTCCTTTGGATTTCAATTGTTTAAAAATCCGTCTCATTTGCAATAAAGTGGCAAAAGTAGCATGTTATATCCATATTCAATGAAATGGGATTTAAATTTGTTGACCAAACATGCCGCCTATAGGGTTTTCAACTGTGAAAGAATTAACAAAGTAGGTTGAGTGGTTTATTGAAACCCGCACCGCACACATTTCCTCGCTTTGCAAAATTGGTGTACCTATATAAAAGTTACGGAGGGAATTGCAAATTATTTAATGGTATAAGATAGTAAAGTTGGCTGTTTTGTCGATTTAATGTTTCGTTGAATGAGGGGTAAATAAAGCAGAAAGTGGTAAATGCGCTTCGCTCACCTAGTGACCCAGTTTCTGTTCTGTTCTCCCAATACGTACATATAAATAACATTTGGAGAATCAGCTGGGTGGTCTCCAGGAAAAGCGAGAGTTTCCACGACCCTGGCCACATTTAGAGTTCGCGTAAAGCCTGGTGGAATGTTGGGCATTTCCTGCCGCAGTGCATTGTCCCCCTTCACACCTTGCATCGGTAACACGGCGTATGATTCCTATTGAGTAGGTCCCGGCGACCGCTCACACTCACCCTGGGTTTTTCCTAGTTTCCCCTGGTCGGTAGGCTAATGCTGGGGTAGTTCCTGTGCTACCCGTCGTTTCCGTCATTGTCAGGGTTGTAGTACCAGGTGGCGGTGTCCGCTGTGTTGCGGCTGGGCGGTGGATGTACGCTCTGTAAAGGCTTCTTCCGTAAGGACTCACTTCTACTGGGAACGTTAGAGACCCCGTCCATGCTTGTGCCCGTCTGTCCCCTTACAGTAGAAGCACAAAGGGCGCGTGGACCTTGCTCTGCCCCTCCGTAGTATGCACCTAATGCAGGCATGGGCACCAGAGGAGAAATAGGGATTGAACTTGCCTTACCCACCCCACATTCTCTTGCCGAGTGACGAAGGTTGTTTTGATACAACACGTGCAGTTGACCACAGATCTTCAGGTCGAAACCTATTTTCCTTTTGTTAGGTACCTACAAAAGAAACGTTTTGTATATTTTTTATCCTTATCCATGACTATTAAAGCCAGTTTTATAGCACCTAAAAATGCATATTTAGGCGCTGGAGACTATTTTGGCCTGTTTTATGCTAAATCAATTCAATCTTAATTTTAATGTATTTTAAACGAAAATGTAACAACATTGTTGGGTTCAAAATAATCTAGAAAGACAATGGGATGCTCAGACCAAGATACAAATATGTTTGGGCAATTAAAAGTGGACAACATTGTTCCAAACAAATTTCAGTCTCTCTCCTTTTGGCAATTGCGAAGGACACGTCTTTTGTTTAAGGGTTGCTGACCATCCACTCTTAGTTGAACCAGGCTCAAGTTCATTTCTATTAGGCCAGTTGATGTGGAATGTTCCTTCTAATTTTAAGTGACAAATGCCAGAGTTTCACTATGGAAAATATAAAAAAAGGCTTGTTACCTATTGTGCACCTAATTGTAGAAAAGTGTACAAATACAAAACCAAGCCCCCCCCCCTACACACACACACACACACACACACACACACACACACACACACACACACACACACACACACACACACACACACACACACACTAAAACTAAAGTGAACTTAAAAGTGCGTTTATATTAGACTTTCTCGGTCATTGACTTCACTAAGTGTTTGGATTATGTATTTCTTTTAACATGGCTTAACCCGAAGAAGCTTTAATGGTTAAATTACATATTTTATTGATTTTGTATGCATGCATTGCATGACTCATAATTTTAGTAAGCTATTAATAAAATGTTTGAATTGCTTTGACAGTGAATTTCAGAGTAGTTTCAGAACCTATTTTACAACCTGTAGAGCATAAACCAAGTGTTTTAAGTGCCTGATTTAGGCACCAAAAAGTTAGGTTTTTAGAACCTAAAATCCACAGTCTATTTATAATGTTCCACTGGTTCATCTGAATACGAAAAATTCCATGCATTTTATCTTTAAGTTTTGTAAACAAACAAAAAACTCACAAGGTGTTAGGTCTGGGCTGTATGGTGGAGGATGCATGGTGCTGATCTTTAGGGCATCCAGATAGTCACTTGTTAGTTTTACTGTACTTTTAAAAATGTTTCGGTAGCAAATTTTTGTAGCAGTTGGCACTAATGCTACGTCTATCTTGTAATGTTTTATTGAGTAGCAATGCGGGCCCTTTTAGAAAGAAAGGCAGGAACTAAGAACCAGCTTGTTATCAGTACTGCGAATTCGTCGGAATTTGTAGGGTTAGGTTCTGTCCGAAAGACTCATTGAGCCCTTCACTTTTTAGGATCATAACAATAAATCCAAGAAGATCAAATATAAATTGCCGCCTTGGACTTTTTCCAGAGCTATTTTGCATCATCAGTGCGTTGTTTTTCAACGGAAGTCAGTTTATTTGGTAAATATGGACAATAAAGTTCCCCCACGTCTAACTGTTGACGTGAAATATTTTTAATTTGACTCATAATTAGGGACCGGATATATATGGCATGTCCTAGATTTTGTTTGTAGTTTGTTTTCATGGAAAATATAAGGGAAGCACGATTTTACCAACGGTGATTTTGGCTTTTATAACTTTTTTTTTTTTACCATTTTCTATGTTATAGTTATACTTTCTCTTAAATATTGGTATTTTTGTGATATTTGTATATTTCTATTGCAGTTCTGCATATGTGCTTGCAGTCGTCCCAAAGACGATTTTTCACATCTCCTAATTCTTGTCACAAAACTATTTTAAAGGTGGCAAAAAGGCAAGCATATTAATAATACTTCAAAATGGCGCCCAACATGGGGCTAGAGTCACAAAACACAGACAAGTATATTAATCTACTGCAAAATGGCACAAAACGTTTATGGCTCTCAAATAAGTTTCGCAAAATAAACAAATCAGATAATATCATAAAAGAACAGTTCTGTCTACTAGACCTTCTAGGACTTCAAGAACTTCAAGACCGTCAGAATTAATCTAGGATTAACACAAGTTGCAGGAGAAACAAATGCACCCAAGGGGCGAGGAGGATAGAAGAGAAGAAAGAAGAGGTCCCTGACGTCGAGAACTCCACCAAAATAAGTAGAATATAAACACTTTGTAGCAATCATAAATATATTTTATGCATGTCAGTACCAAATCTACTAAATAGAATATAAATCGTATTATGTTTGTTTGAAAAGTGGTAGGGTTGTAGAAAGAAGATCTAAAAAGATGAATAGGGAAACAGAAGTAAATATAAGGGTAATAAAAGGTAAGTTGGTTAGTTCTGAACGTAACAGTACAAACCAGAAACATCTGAACATCATAATGTTACTGAGGCAGATGATTCTGGAGGCCATAGATTATCAAAAAGAGGTGTCGGAAAAGCAGGAAAGGACAGCACAAATGTAAAGTGAGGAAATTGTAACGTTAGCACGTCACTGAGAAGCAAAATCAAATAGTCAGTGATCAGCAATAGATATATAGGGATTGCTAAGGGAAATGGAAATAGCCATTGTAATCTTAACCAAACAAACTCAGTGTGCTACTGAATTAAAACAGGACCAGAGTCAGTTAGCTGCTGAGTTAAATTTCAAAATTAATGACATTAAAGCAGAAAACAACTAATGTCTTCAGGAATTAAATTGTTGTAGCAGAAGGAAATTGCATTATCATAAACTTAACTGTAGCTAAAGAGATGGAACAGTTAAGGATAGGAGAAGTAAGACTAGTTAGTAAACAACTGGACATTGTATGAGAACGGAGATGTGTACACAACAGGAGTTGGTTATCAAAATAGCTAATAACTAGGGCTCGGAAAAACACTGAAATATGCATGCATATATGCTCTTAAAAACTTGAAAATATGCCAAGAAATATGCACTATTTAATTAAAACAATTAATGTCCCTTTGCAGTGGACAAGACGAGTTAGTATAAATAATAAATAAAGTTAGTTATCTTATTCCTTAGAGGTTGAAGCAGAAGTGGTCCCGCTGCTAGTATTAACTGCTAAATTGCAGTTCACAATTCAACGTTTTACACAAATTTTCAACTGTAAAACATCGTCTGTTGTCTCGCAAAACACTTTTGTAACGTGAAACACTTTTCTCCACTTCACAAGATGTTATCGGGACATATTTAAATGATGTTAAGTGGCTCACAGAGAGAGTCAAGTCTCTTGGTGTGATAGATCTTTCGAGGATGTCTCGAATACCGCACATCTGTTTATAACCAGAATTTTTTGAAATTACATAATTCCCTCTCTCTTTCACTTTTTGTCCTATGCTACCAGGAACCGATCTTTTTCAAAGACAGTAAGTGATTCATGCAAAGGAGATCCTACAGCTTCCAATGCCTTTATGGCTGTTGGTAAGAAAGAAAAATGGGCAGATATGAAACCAAGATCCTCTTTTAACCCAGTGCCTGACAGAATATTTTGCACAGTTTCTATTGATGAAGCATCTTTCGAGTCCAATGATTTAACAACCTCTTCGGCTATTTCTATGTGCTCAGCATAATATAAAACTACATCGATCCATGTTCCCCATCGATTAACACTGGTGCAGGAGGAAGTCGGATGTTAGGTGCCTCTTGATCTAAACAGCTGAACATAGATTTAGATTTAACAAAAATTCTCTTTGTACTGGACACAAATCTATCTACCAATGGGAAAGAATCATTGTCTCAGAAATGCTACCAATATGAAAAGTATTATACAGATGAAAAAAAGCATGAAAAAAGCTTAAAAAAGCACAAAAATCATTAAAATATGCAATATAGGGGCTATAACATTGAAATAATATGCCTTTATCAAAAATCAAGAAAATATGCAGTTATATGCACCATAAAATCATGTCCAAATAACTGAAAATTCCGTAATTCGTGCACATAATGTAAAAGCATACATTTTTAACCCCTGTAAAAAAACATGCAAATGCATGAACTTCCTAGCCCTAGTGATAACCAATATCTAGAATTGAGGAATCATTTGAGATGCAAGTTCCAGAGCTCAATGACAAAATAAATAAATCAAACCAAAAGCCAAACAAGTTGTGAACACATTTCAGGTTCAAAATGTAATTGATAATATGAGGATGTAGCTAATGATGTAATTAATGAAGTATATACCAAATATGGGTCAAACCAAACTTATGGAATCTACTGTGAAAATATGAACACAAACACTGCTTTCATGCTAGAACCTCGAAGCATCTTATGTTGGAAATAGTGGCACAAACCTTCGATGAGAAGCAGTTAGATAATCCGGAAGGTTTCTTCAGGGAAGTAGAAGAGTATTTCAGGGATATTTGTGGTGTGATAGGTTAGCTAACCGTTTTTTAGAGTAACGAGAAGCAACGGGACACTAATAGAACAAATAACGAAAATAGGCAAACTCACGAAAGTAAACAAAAGCAGCTACCACTTAGTGGAGGTTACCAAGGCAACATCACAACCAAAATTGCAGAAGGAAAGAGAGGTACCGAAACTATCAGTCCACAAACGAGGCTGCAATAACATGCCCCGTACAGATGAAATGAACAACCAAAGATTTTGCCCTCCTCAGAATAACAATGAGTGTGGGGGACCTCCTGCTGGACCTTACTTATGGAAACCACACTATGGCGGTACTAGATCCGTGTTGCCAGGCTTTTGGTAGCGAAAATCCCCATATAAGCCTTCAAAATCCATAAAAATTAGGATAATTCCCTTTTTAACTTTCTCTACTGGTAAGTAGGGGAAGTATTGTATTCCACCCAAAAATTCGATGTCGAGATTTCACCAGAAATACATGTTTTGAGGCCCCCTGAATCCAAAAAAAGCATTTTTAGAAAAAGGTCCGTGTGTGTGTGTCTGTCAGTCTGTGGGCAGCATAACTCAAAAACGAAAAGTCGCTTAAAAACCAAAGTTGGTATTTAAGTTTAATGTCTTTCAAGGATGTGACACGAAGATTTTGAAGAAAATAGCCCCACCCTAAACTACCCTTTACATGGAAAATTATTCCAAAATTTTTCTTTTCTTGAAAATGGCTCTAACGATTTTGATTAAAATGTCACATGTTTGAGATATTTTTATGACAAATGAAATGTATATCTTGAATTTTCTGGCTATAGCTCCTGTAGTTGTATTTACTCTAGACGACTTTTGCATAACTGGTAAACCGTTAGAGATAGACTAAATCATACTATACAAAAAATGTAGATCTTGCTAAAATACATAATTTATGTCTCAATAAATTTTCTTGTAGGGTGAACCATTTCGGAGATATTCCTTGTTATGTGTGTGAGTTTCGGAAAACTTAGAACTTTCGCGAAATGGGTCATCGTTGTTCATTTTTTTATGTTACGTGTGCAAAGACAACAGAATCTCAAAGCTTTAAAACATTTAACTATCGCAGAAAGCCTACTGTATTCTAACATTCCCCTTGCACCTACAAAGAAATAAGCAATAAGATAATTTGTACAAATGTTTATTTTAACTAACACGAAGAAGATATAGGAATAAGAGTTTGTAAGAATGGTTAGTACACGAGTAGAGAAAGTCATGTGAATGTAACACATCAGATATCTGTATTAACATGAAGAAGATATAGTAATAAGAGTTTGTAAGAATGGTTAGTACAAGAGTAGAGAAAGTCATGTGAGTGTAACACATCAGATATCTGTATTAACATGAAGAAGATATAGTAATAAGAGTTTGTAAGAATGGTTAGTACAAGAGTAGAGAAAGTCATGTGAGTGCAACACATCAGATATCTGTATTAACATGAAGAAGATATAGTAATAAGAGTTTGTAAGAATGGTTAGTACAAGAGTAGAGAAAGTCATGTGAGTGTAACACATCAGATATCTGTATTAACATGAAGAAGATATAGGAATAAGAGTTTGTAAGAATGGTTAGTACAAGAGTAGAGAAAGTCATGTGAGTGTAACACATCAGATATCTGTATTAACATGAAGAAGATATAGTAATAAGAGTTTGTAAGAATGGTTAGTACAAGAGTAGAGAAAGTCATGTGAGTGCAACACATCAGATATCTGTATTAACATGAAGAAGATATAGTAATAAGAGTTTCTAAGAATGGTTAGTACAAGAGTAGAGAAAGTCATGTGAGTGCAACACATCAGATATCTGTATTAACATGAAGAAGATATAGTAATAAGAGTATGTAAGAATGGTTAGTACAAGAGTAGAGAAAGTCATGTGAGTGTAACACATCAGATATCTGTATTAACATGAAGAAGATATAGTAATAAGAGTTTGTAAGAATGGTTAGTACAAGAGTAGAGAAAGTCATGTGAGTGCAACACATCAGATATCTGTATTAACATGAAGAAGATATAGGAATAAGAGTTTGTAAGAATGGTTAGTACAAGAGTAGAGAAAGTCATGTGAGTGTAACACATCAGATATCTGTATTAACATGAAGAAGATATAGTAATAAGAGTTTGTAAGAATGGTTAGTACAAGAGTAGAGAAAGTCATGTGAGTGCAACACATCAGATATCTGTATTAACATGAAGAAGATATAGGAATAAGAGTTTGTAAGAATGGTTAGTACAAGAGTAGAGAAAGTCATGTGAGTGTAACACATCAGATATCTGTATTAACATGAAGAAGATATAGTAATAAGAGTTTGTAAGAATGGTTAGTACAAGAGTAGAGAAAGTCATGTGAGTGTAACACATCAGATATCTGTATTAACATGAAGAAGATATAGGAATAAGAGTTTGTAAGAATGGTTAGTACAAGAGTAGAGAAAGTCATGTGAGTGCAACACATCAGATATCTGTATTAACATGAAGAAGATATAGGAATAAGAGTTTGTAAGAATGGTTAGTACAAGAGTAGAGAAAGTCATGTGAGTGTAACACATCAGATATCTGTATTAACATGAAGAAGATATAGTAATAAGAGTTTGTAAGAATGGTTAGTACAAGAGTAGAGAAAGTCATGTGAGTGCAACACATCAGATATCTGTATTAACATGAAGAAGATATAGGAATAAGAGTTTGTAAGAATGGTTAGTACAAGAGTAGAGAAAGTCATGTGAATGTAACACATCAAATATCTGTATTAACATGAAGAAGATATAGGAATAAGAGTTTGTAAGAATGGTTAGTACAAGAGTAGAGAAAGTCATGTGAATATAACACATCAAATATCTGTATTAACATGAAGAAGATATAGGAATAAGAGTTTGTAAGAATGGTTAGTACAAGAGTAGAGAAAGTCATGTGAGTGTAACACATCAGATATCTGTATTAACATGAAGAAGATATAGTAATAAGAGTTTGTAAGAATGGTTAGTACAAGAGTAGAGAAAGTCATGTGAGTGTAACACATCAGATATCTGTATTAACATGAAGAAGATATAGTAATAAGAGTTTGTAAGAATGGTTAGTACAAGAGTAGAGAAAGTTATGTGAGTGTAACACATCAGATATCTGTATTAACATGAAGAAGATATAGTAATAAGAGTTTGTAAGAATGGTTAGTACAAGAGTAGAGAAAGTCATGTGAGTGTAACACATCAGATATCTGTATTAACATGAAGAAGATATAGTAATAAGAGTTTGTAAGAATGGTTAGTACAAAAGTAGAGAAAGTCATGTGAATGTAACACATCAGATATCTGTATTAACATGAAGAAGATATAGTAATAAGAGTTTGTAAGAATGGTTAGTACAAGAGTAGAGAAAGTCATGTGAGTGTAACACATCAGATATCTGTATTAACATGAAGAAGATATAGTAATAAGAGTTTGTAAGAATGGTTAGTACAAGAGTAGAGAAAGTCATGTGAGTGCAACACATCAGATTTTTATTTATAAAACCTTGCTATTGTTGACTTACTCTCATATAACCTGCCGGGATAGCTCAGGCGGTAACGCCTATGGCCCACATTCGGGAGGTCGTGGGTTCGATCCCCGTGGCTGCGCACTCTCACATGGGTTTTTCCGTGGTTTCCCCATGTCACTTAGGCGACTGCTGATGTGCATTATTTCATACCACGGTTTAGTTTCCATCATTTCCCTTCATTCCATTTCCGTATCATCTTTCTCTACTCTTGTACTAACCATTCTAACAAACTCTTATTCTTCTATCTTTTTAGTGTTAGTTGAGATAAACATTTGTACAAATTATATTATTGTTTATTTCCTTGTAGGTACCTACATATTTATATTTACGTTCTTGCCATCATGATTAAATTGATATTCTGTGGAAGTCAATCGTAGCCAAGTTCACGGATATTAATAAATGGTTATGAAACGCAATTCAGTGTTGTTATTGTTTACTCCAGAGAGACGCTACATGTTGAATTGATAATTCGCAGAAGAGTGCTTTTACGTGGCGGTTTTGTTGGGGTAGGTATATCCTGGACTGTGCCTGGAGGTAGCTTTAGTACGTCTGTGACGTATTTTCCACAGAAGTGACAGTCGCAGAATTCAGCCCGAACTGTGTCGTAATGCAAGCAAGTTTACCGCGAACAGGGTTTCCAAACTGTTTTTGTTTTGTTTTGTCATCATTCCTGGAACCTCTAGAGACAAAGTCCGCCTTCCTTATTCCAGAGTTGCCAGTTGTGCACTGTTTACGAACCGCTTCCTCGCTTATTACCTACTCACTGTTATCAAAAACGTTACACAGCTGAAGCCATAATGTTTCCAACAAATTCTGTTATTAAATTTCGACAGTAAGAGTATTTTATAAGTGATATTGTGGCAAATACTAAACAACTGATCCGTTGAATCAAATTGCAATTGAACTGCTGTGTGACAACTCACAAACGAACTCTATTTGGCACTGTTTACTGCACTCAACTCAGTTCAACTGTCAACTCAACCCTCGCTGGGCCCGAATACAAGGGGAACGTTCTAGGAAAGGAACCTACTCGAAGCGGCCAGGGAGCGGGGAAGGTGCACACAGTGACTGTAATTTTGCACTGGTTATTGTTCAGCCAAGGGGACCGACCATTAGCCCCCCCCCCCCAAGTAGACGCGCCGGACGCGCTGGCAACCTCACGTCCCGGTCACAACTGATAAATGTTTATTTCTCTACTACTCGCCTAATCGAGCGGGATGGCTTAGGCGGTAAAGTCTGTGGACTGCATGCAGGAGTTCGCGCATTCGATCTCCAAAAATCTGATGTGTTACACTCACATGACTTTCTCTACTCTTGTACTAACCATTCTTACAAACTCTTATTCCTATGTCTTCTTCATGT
The DNA here is from genome assembly GCA_030765045.1 of Tenodera sinensis. Classification (NCBI taxonomy): domain Eukaryota; kingdom Metazoa; phylum Arthropoda; class Insecta; order Mantodea; family Mantidae; genus Tenodera; species Tenodera sinensis. The sequence goes on along the minus strand of CM060964.1, from coordinate 373,649,853 downwards.
TAATACAGATATCTGATGTGTTACACTCACATGACTTTCTCTACTCTTGTACTAACCATTCTTACAAACTCTTATTACTATATCTTCTTCATGTTAATACAGATATCTGATGTGTTACACTCACATGACTTTCTCTACTCTTGTACTAACCATTCTTACAAACTCTTATTACTATATCTTCTTCATGTTAATACAGATATGTGATGTGTTACACTCACATGACTTTCTCTACTCTTGTACTAACCATTCTTACAAACTCTTATTACTATATCTTCTTCATGTTAATACAGATATCTGATGTGTTACAGTCACATGACTTTCTCTACTCTTGTACTAACCATTCTTACAAACTCTTATTACTATATCTTCTTCATGTTAATACAGATATCTGATGTGTTACACTCACATGACTTTCTCTACTCTTGTACTAACCATTCTTACAAACTCTTATTACTATATCTTCTTCATGTTAATACAGATATCTGATGTGTTACAGTCACATGACTTTCTCTACTCTTGTACTAACCATTCTTACAAACTCTTATTACTATATCTTCTTTCTTGTTAATTGAGACAAACATTTATACAAATTATCTTATTGCTTTTCTCCTTGTAGGTGCAAAGGGAATGTTAGAATATAGTAGGCTTAGTGCGATAGTCAAATGTTTGAGATTCTGTTGTCTTTGCACACCTGACATATAAAAAAATGAACAGCGATGATCCATTTCACGAAAGTTCTAAGTTTTCCGAAACTCACACACATAACAAGGAATATCTCCGAAATGGTTCAACCTACAAGAAAATTTATTGCAACATAAATTGTGTATTTTAGCAAGATTTACATTTTTTGTACAGTATGATTTGGTCTATCTCTAACGGTTTACCGATTATGCAATTGTCGTCCAGAGTAAATACAACTACAGCGGCTATATCCAGAAAATTCAAGATATACATTTCATTTGTCATCAAAATATCTCAAACATATGACATTTTAATCAAAATCGTTAGAGCCATTTTTAAGAAAATCAACATTTTCGAAAAATCATCCATGTAAAGGGTAGTTTAGCGAGGGGCTATTTTCTTCAAAATCTTCGTGTCGCATCCTTGAAAGACATTAAACTTAAATACCAACTTTGGTTTTTAACCGATTTTTCGTTTTTGAGTTATGCTGTCCACAGACACACAGACACACAGACACACACACACACACACACACACACACACACACACACACACACACACACCGACCTTTTTCTAAAAATGCTTTTTTTGAATTCAGGGGGCCTCAAAACATATATTTCTGGTGAAATCTTGACATCGAATTTTTGGGTGGAATACAATACTTCCCCTACTTACCAGGAGAGAAAGTAAAAAGGGTAAGTATTCCAATAAAAAATTCGACGTCGAAATTAAAAAGTAATACTCGTTTTAACGACACATGACCCTAACGATAATTATTTTTAAAAAAGGCCCTATATGCCTGTGGACAGAATAAATACTCTGAAATATTGCACTCACATGATTTTCTCTACTCTTGTTCAAGCTATTGTCACAAACGTTTATTCCATTATCTCTTATCTACTTCTTTAATCGAGACAACATTCATAGAAATTGTGTTGTTGGATATATCCTTGTAGGTAAAAGGACAATAAGGAACTGCAGTAGGCTTAAGTGATAGATGCTTTAAGAGCTGGTAGCCATGTGGTGACTTTGAAATTCCATTTTCTTTGCATGACCAAAACATATAAAAGGTCTAAATATTTCAAAACTGTAACCGATAACAAGAAACATCTGGAAAATGTTTTAACTCTACAAAACATTTTATTTGACATAAATTGTGTGCTTTATCGACATCTACATTTTTTGTGTTGAGATTTATTAACGAAAATTCGAAAATTTCGATTTCTCAAAAATAGTTGTAATTATTTTGATTAAACTGCCATATGTTTAAGATATTTTTGTGACAAATGAAATGTATATCTTGAATTTTTTCTGGCTATAGCCCATTTAGTTCTGTTTACTTTGGATGACTTTTGGATAACTGGTAAACCGTAAGATATAGACAAAATCTTACTGTACAAACATGTAGATCTTGTTAAAACATGCAATTTATGTCCAAATGCATTTTTTGTAGAGTGAAGCATTTCAGGATATTTCTTTTTATTTGTCTTGAGTTTTGCAATAAAACTTTTCTCAGATGCAAGGGCGTTGTTAACTTTTTTATGTCTTTGCCCTGCAAAGAGAACGGAATTTGAAAGCTTACTGTATTCTCATATTCCCCTTGTACCTACAAGGAAATAAGTAATAAGATAATTTGTACAAATGTTTACCTCAACTAACACGAAGAAGATATAGGAATAAGAGTTTGTAAGAATGGTGAGTACAAGAGTAGAGAAAGTCATGTGAGTGCAGCACATCAGATATCTGTATTAACATGAAGAAGATATAGTAATAAGAGTTTGTAAGAATGGTTAGTACAACAGTAGAGAAAGTCATGTGAGTGCAGCACATCAGATATCTGTATTAACATGAAGAAGATATAGTAATAAGAGTTTGTAAGAATGGTTAGTACAACAGTAGAGAAAGTCATGTGAGTGTAACACATCAGATATCTGTATTAACATGAAGAAGATATAGGAATAAGAGTTTGTAAGAATGGTGAGTACAACAGTAGAGAAAGTCATGTGAGTGTAACACATCAGATATCTTTATTAACATGAAGAAGATATAGTAATAAGAGTTTGTAACAATGGTTACTACAAGAGTAGAGAAAGTCATGTGAGTGTAACACATCAGATATCTGTATTAACATGAAGAAGATATAGTAATAAGAGTTTGTAAGAATGGTTAGTACAAGAGTAGAGAAGGTCATGTGAATGTAACACATCAGATATCTGTATTAACATGAAGAAGATATAGTAATAAGAGTTTGTAAGAATGGTGAGTACAACAGTAGAGAAAGTCATGTGAGTGTAACACATCAGATATCTGTATTAACATGAAGAAGATATAGTAATAAGAGTTTGTAAGAATGGTTAGTACAAGAGTAGAGAAAGTCATGTGAGTGCAACACATCAGATATCTGTATTAACATGAAGAAGATATAGTAATAAGAGATTGTAAGAATGGTTAGTACAAGAGTAGAGAAAGTCATGTGAGTGTAACACATCAGATATCTGTATTAACATGAAGAAGATATAGTAATAAGGGTTTGTAAGAATGGTTAGTACAAGGGTAGAGAAAGTCATGTGAGTGCAACACATCAGATATCTGTATTAACATGAAGAAGATATAGTAATAAGAGTTTGTAAGAATGGTTAGTACAAGAGTAGAGAAAGTCACGTGAGTGTAACACATCAGATATCTGTATTAACATGAAGAAGATATAGTAATAAGAGTTTGTAAGAATGGTTAGTACAAGAGTAGAGAAAGTCATGTGAGTGCAACACATCAGATATCTGTATTAACATGAAGAAGATATAGTAATAAGAGTTTGTAAGAATGGTTAGTACAAGAGTAGAGAAGGTCATGTGAATGTAACACATCAGATATCTGTATTAACATGAAGAAGATATAGTAATAAGAGTTTGTAAGAATGGTGAGTACAACAGTAGAGAAAGTCATGTGAGTGTAACACATCAGATATCTGTATTAACATGAAGAAGATATAGTAATAAGAGTTTGTAAGAATGGTTAGTACAAGAGTAGAGAAAGTCATGTGAGTGCAACACATCAGATATCTGTATTAACATGAAGAAGATATAGTAATAAGAGATTGTAAGAATGGTTAGTACAAGAGTAGAGAAAGTCATGTGAGTGTAACACATCAGATATCTGTATTAACATGAAGAAGATATAGTAATAAGGGTTTGTAAGAATGGTTAGTACAAGGGTAGAGAAAGTCATGTGAGTGCAACACATCAGATATCTGTATTAACATGAAGAAGATATAGTAATAAGAGTTTGTAAGAATGGTTAGTACAAGAGTAGAGAAAGTCACGTGAGTGTAACACATCAGATATCTGTATTAACATGAAGAAGATATAGTAATAAGAGTTTGTAAGAATGGTTAGTACAAGAGTAGAGAAAGTCATGTGAGTGCAACACATCAGATATCTGTATTAACATGAAGAAGATATAGTAATAAGAGTTTGTAAGAATGGTTAGTACAAGAGTAGAGAAAGTCATGTGAGTGTAACACATCAGATATCTGTATTAACATGAAGAAGATATAGTAATAAGAGTTTGTAAGAATGGTTAGTACAAGAGTAGAGAAAGTCATGTGAGTGCAACACATCAGATATCTGTATTAACATGAAGAAGATATAGTAATAAGAGATTGTAAGAATGGTTAGTACAAGAGTAGAGAAAGTCATGTGAGTGTAACACATCAGATATCTGTATTAACATGAAGAAGATATAGTAATAAGAGTTTGTAAGAATGGTTAGTACAAGAGTAGAGAAAGTCATGTGAGTGTAACACATCAGATATCTGTATTAACATGAAGAAGATATAGTAATAAGGGTTTGTAAGAATGGTTAGTACAAGGGTAGAGAAAGTCATGTGAGTGCAACACATCAGATATCTGTATTAACATGAAGAAGATATAGTAATAAGAGTTTGTAAGATTGGTTAGTACAAGAGTAGAGAAAGTCATGTGAGTGTAACACATCAGATATCTGTATTAACATGAAGAAGATATAGTAATAAGAGTTTGTAAGAATGGTTAGTACAAGAGTAGAGAAAGTCATGTGAGTGCAACACATCAGATATCTGTATTAACATGAAGAAGATATAGTAATAAGAGTTTGTAAGAATGGTGAGTACAACAGTAGAGAAAGTCATGTGAGTGTAACACATCAGATATCTGTATTAACATGAAGAAGATATAGTAATAAGAGTTTGTAAGAATGGTTAGTACAAGAGTAGAGAAAGTCATGTGAGTGCAACACATCAGATATCTGTATTAACATGAAGAAGGTATAGTAATAAGAGTTTGTAAGAATGGTGAGTACAACAGTAGAGAAAGTCATGTGAGTGTAACACATCAGATATCTGTATTAACATGAAGAAGATATAGTAATAAGGGTTTGTAAGAATGGTTAGTACAAGGGTAGAGAAAGTCATGTGAGTGTAACACATCAGATATCTGTATTAACATGAAGAAGATATAGTAATAAGAGTTTGTAAGAATGGTTAGTACAAGAGTAGAGAAAGTCATGTGAGTGTAACACATCAGATATCTGTATTAACATGAAGAAGATATAGTAATAAGAGTTTGTAAGAATGGTTAGTACAAGAGTAGAGAAAGTCATGTGAATGTAACACATCAGATATCTGTATTAACATGAAGAAGATATAGGAATAAGAGTTTGTAAGAATGGTTAGTACAAGAGTAGAGAAAGTCATGTGAATGTAACACATCAGATATCTGTATTAACATGAAGAAGATATAGGAATAAGAGTTTGTAAGAATGGTTAGTACAAGAGTAGAGAAAGTCATGTGAATGTAACACATCAGATATCTGTATTAACATGAAGAAGATATAGGAATAAGAGTTTGTAAGAATGGTTAGTACAAGAGTAGAGAAAGTCATGTGAATGTAACACATCAGATATCTGTATTAACATGAAGAAGATATAGGAATAAGAGTTTGTAAGAATGGTTAGTACAAGAGTAGAGAAAGTCATGGAGTGCAACACATCAGATTTTTATACCTACAACGAAATGCGTAATAAAAGGTTGCCTGTATTAATGAGCAGAGAAAAGAAGGTTTTGCAATAATGTATAGAAGAGTGTGTAGAGAAGGTGTTGTGAATGGAAGCCAGGAGGTTAAGACAGTGGCGTTTTGCAGCTATGCATGCAACAATAGGTACAATGTTGGTTACCGCCCGCTCCAACAGTTGACGTCAATGCAACCAATTTCTGTCTGGACCACGTGACCTTATGTTGGAGACCTTGGTTTCAACTTGCGGTCTCAAAATATCAAGTGTTGTCGCTTTAAACAAAGGAAAACAAAAAATCCTTTCAATGATTCAAAAATAGAACTATACCATGTACAGTTAATAGCGTGTAACAGTCACTCGACTGTAGCTAACGTGCCTGTAGCTGAATTTTGGCCAAATTTTTCCAAAAGTCGAATCTTCAGCTTCAGTTATATGCCATGGTGTTTATTTGTAAGGCCTTTAGGTGGGCATTTAAAAGGCCAGAAGCACACGGCCTAGTGACCTGTATTTACTGTGAATACCCAACAAGGTGGCGCAGGCGTTAGCCCGTGTGACTCCTATTGGGTGGTCGTGGGTTCGAGGGTCCCCTGACCCGTGGGAAGGATAATTCCAATCCCACATTTCCTGTCTCTATTTCACCTCACTTTTCTTTTCATTGGCTGTAAGTATAGCCTCTGCATGACAGGGAAAAAGGATGCTCTATGTAAACCTCCGTTTCTCGAACATGGTCTCAACGAATTAAGTGTTTTATAATTCTATAGCTCCATACACTGAATTTTCTGCATGGCAAACCTCGTAACAATCCTTATACAACAAAATTTTGCTTAATTTTCTTTGCATTTATATTGTAATCCATTCGATATTTAGAAGTGCTAACTAATTGTATAAAGAGAGAAAACTGTTAACATTAGAAGTGAATAAACATGTATTTTATAGTAAAGCAAAACCTCGTTTATGCGGATCAGATTTATAGATACATTTTTACTTTCTCTACTATTAAGTAGGGGAAGTTTTGTATTCCACCCAAAAATTCGAAGTCGAGATTTCACCGGAAATACATGTTTTGAGGCCCCCTGAATCCAAAAAAAAGCATTTTTAGAAAAAGGTCCGTGTGTGTGTGTGTCTGTGTGTCTGTCAGTCTGTCAGTCTGTGGACAGCATAGCTCAAAAACGAAAAGTCGGTTAAAAACCAAAGTTGGTATTTAAGTTTAATGTCGTTCAAGGATGTGACACGAAGATTTTGAAGAAAATAGCCCCACCCTAAACTACCCTTTACATGGAAAATTTTTCGAAAATTTTGATTTTCTTGAAAATGGCTCTAACGATTTTGATTAAAATGTCATATGTTTGAGAAATTTTTATGACAAATGAAATGTATATCTTGAATTTTCTGGCTATAGCCCCTGTAGTCGTATTTACTCTGGACGACTTTTGCATAACTGGTAAACCGTTAGAGATAGACCAAATTATACTATACAAAAAATGTAGATCTTGCTAAAATACACAATTTATGTCTCAATAAATTTTCTTGTAGGGTGAACCATTTCGGAGATATACCTTGTTATGTGTGTGAGTTTCGGAAAACTTGGAACTTTCGTGAAATGGTTCATCGTTGTTCATTTTTTTATATGTTACGTGTACAAAGAGAACGGAATCTCAAAGCTTTAAAAGATTTGACTATCGCACAAAGTCTACTGTATTCCAATATTCCCCTTGCACCTACAAGGAAATAAGCAATAAGATAATTTGTACAAATGTTTATTTTAACTAACACGAAGAAGATATAGGAATAAGAGTTTGTAAGAATGGCTAGTACAAGAGTAGAGAAAGTCATGTGAGTGCAACACATCAGATTTTTTATGCTTAATGTTCACATTAGATAACAAATTTAACCATGATGGCAAGAACGGAAATATAAGTATGTACGCCAAATATTCGCTTTTTAGTTCCTGTATAAATCGTAACATATACGTACTGTAAAATGCTACCTGTTGAGTTTAAGAAAGATTTAGTAGTGTCACACGGTGCTGACGCGGTATGTCTCACCAGCTATAAATAGCGCCGGAAGAAAGCGTTGACCCTGATAACTACACCTCCCTCAATCTCCCCAATTTTCAAACTGCACGTGTCATTAAGTTTATTGTGTGTTTTTCAACCGGATAGTTTTTATCTCTTATCAAAATGTTTAGGAGTGAAATTCAGTATACAAGTTTAAAATGACGTCAGAGCGAAAGAGGATCGTGATTTAAGTGCATACAAATTTGGATGCAATTAATCGAATAGATAAAGGAGAAACATTGAAGAAAATAGCTGCTGAATTGGGAGTTGCTGACAAACATGGCGTACTTGGAGCGTCAGCCCGAACCACTCCAGCTGAAATATTAATGATATAGCGTTTTGTGACCGCACTTCGTTCAAACGCCACACGTGTTTTAAACAGTAGACTGGGTCAATTCTTTGTTGAGATATGATGTGATTTTATGTGATTAAGATTTTATATTTGTCAATGTTTTGTAAACAACATATACTAGACAGTGTACATAATTGTGTTACAAGACATAGTTTTTTATGGTCATAAAGGAAAGTCTGCTTATTTAAGGATTTTAGAATTTTGTTTTGTTGTTACGCATATTACCGGATAAACGAGATTTTACTGTAATTGAGAACATGATTGTTCTTGATGTTTTACAAAGATGGCTTGAGGGTGCAAAATCTTCGTTGTATATGTTAGGGGAATCTCCCTATATGAAAGATATGTAGGTTTTATGTTATTAAATAAATTAGGTAACAAAAACAAGATACAAAGATTGAAAGATGAAGGTACTAAAAAATTATTGCATCATTACGACCAAGGGTTCTTCAGGGGACAAATGCAGCGCTTCCAGAACTTGGAAGACTGTCGGGGAAACGTCACACGTTCTGTCGATATTCTACATCCTTGTGGATCAGGGGATCTTTCATTCGTTATTTGGAATAGTTGGGACGTCACGAAATTACAAGTATACAATTACAACAGATAAAGGGGAGGATTGAGTAACAACCTCTAGACCAGGCATCGGCAAACATGTACTCAATGAGGTATCAGTATGACGTCTCAACATGCAACCTGCAATACACATGACGTAATGTAGAACAGGGGATGGCATTGACCTTCGTTCAGAGTCAGTGCTGGACTCACTCGCTACAGAGTACAATAAGGAATAGTACACATACTTTAATACAGCTATTTTGGTCTGCGATACTTTAGATAGGCCTAGATATTTGAGCAATATATTTCAATTCACTTCTATTTGCAATGTACCATGAAAATCTAGTGATATATCACAAGTAGCCACTCTCAGTATAGCACGCAAATTATCATCTGTTAATCGCAATACAAGATTTTTTGGATTCAGTTTCTTTCCTTCTACACATTTCTTAAATGCTTGAGATAATTCTGTCCCTGTTGTATGTTCCCTAAGTGGAATGACTTCAAGCATATATTCTTGTATCGAGAGGTTGTTAGTGACTCCACGAGTGAAAATTACCAATTGTGCTGTGTCAAAGTTGTCAGTGCTTTCATCCAACGCGAGAGAAACGGGTATAAATTCATGGACCTTGGTTTGTAGTCTTTTTTGGTTTATTTCTGCTATTTTATGTATCCTTCTCTGTATGGTTCGTGGTGATAAAACTATCATATTAATCAGGGAAAATTATGTTGGCAACTTTACTCTCACATTTTTTATGAAATCTCCATCACTAAAACACCTCAGTGACTGAGCAATCTCCAAAGCAACAGCATAGCTGGCGTGAAGTTGTCTATCAGTTGTAATATTTGAATTAATATTAGGTGTATTATCTGAATATTGCTCTTTGACCTGTTGCAGTTGGTTAGTACAATCTAGACCTGAAAAAAAAATGATTAAGGGCACTACGTCAGTGTTATGCTACTTTAAATCGTATTGTAAATTTATGAATACACGCTTGTCTATAATTGTATGGTGATCTTATGACATGTATCATAATGCCGCTTGATGTTCCATTGATGAGTGCCTTTTTGAAGTTTACACATTTATCTTCGTACATTCTTGTGGAATTACGCATCCAATTTGGAACAAAAACTACTTATTTTTTCGAAATCGGCTGATCAAAGAACCAAATGCCATTAGAGTTGTTTGTTTGTAACGCTTGTATGAAGCAGATATTAGAAGGAATATAATGACTTCCCTTCCACCCTGGATTTTGAATCAATTCACACTGTTATGAAGGGGGATGTTATCAGTAATCAGACATACGCAACCCCTCTCTCACGTGAAACCTTGCTGTAAATTACTGTAATGGAACACATACATACACCTTCAATTGTCAATTCTTGACGCCTAGATTAAAACGACAAATGATTGCCATATTCATAACAGCAATTTTTACTTTCTCTACTGGTAAGTAGGGGAAGTATTGTATTCCACCCAAAAGCTCGATGTCGAGATTTCACCGGAAATACATGTTTTGAGGCCCCCTGAATCCAAAAAAAAAAAAGCATTTTTAGAAAAAGGCCCGTGTGTGTCTGTGTGTCAGTCTGTCAGTCTGTGGACAGCATAGCTCAAAAACGAAAAGTCGGTTAAAAACCAAAGTTGGTATTTAAGTTTAATGTCTTTCAAGGATGCGACACGAAGATTTTGAAGAAAATAGCCCCTCGCTAAACTACCCTTTACATGGATGATTTTTCGAAAATGTTGATTTTCTTAAAAATGGCTCTAACGATTTTGATTAAAATGTCATATGTTTGAGATATTTTGATGACAAATGAAATGTATATCTTGAATTTTCTGCCTATAGCCCGTGTAGTCGTATTTACTCTGGATGACTTTTGCATAACTGGTAAACCGTTAGAGATAGACCAAATCATACTCTACAAAAAATGTAAATCTTGCTAAAATACACAATTTATGTTTCAATAAATTTTCTTGTAGGTTGAACCATTTCGGAGATATTCCTTATGTGTGTGAGTTTCGGAAAACTTAGAACTTTCGTGAAATGGATCATCGCTGTTCATTTTTTTATATGTCAGGTGTGCAAAGACAACAGAATCTCAAACATTTGACTATCGCACTAAGCCTACTATATTCTAACATTCCCTTTGCACCTACAAGGAGAAAAGCAATAAGATAATTTGTATAAATGTTTGTCTCAATTACCAAGAAAGAAGATATAGGAATAAGAGTTTGTAAGAATGGTTAGTACAAGAGTAGAGAAAGTCATGTGACTGTAACACATCAGATATCTGTATTAACATGAAGAAGATATAGGAATAAGGGTTTGTAAGAATGGTAAGTACAAGAGTAGGGAAAGTCATGTGAGTGCAACACATCACATATCTGTATTAACATGAAGAAGATATAGGAATAAGAGTTTGTAAGAATGGTTAGTACAAGAGTAGAGAAAGTCATGTGAGTGCAACACATCAGATATCTGTATTAACATGCAGAAGATATAGGAATAAGAGTTTGTAAGAATGGTTAGTACAAGAGTAGAGAAGGTCGTGTGAGTGTAACACATCAGATATCTGTATTAACATGAAGAAGATATAGTAATAAGAGTTTGTAAGAATGGTTAGTACAAGAGTAGAGAAAGTCATGCGAGTGTAACACATCAGATATCTGTATTAACAAGAAGAAGATATAGGAATAAGAGTTTGTAAGAATGGTTAATACAAGAGTAGAGAAAGTCATTTGAATGTAACACATCAGATATCTGTATTAACAAGAAGAAGATATAGTAATAAGAGTTTGTAAGAATGGTTAGTACAAGAGTAGAGAAAGTCATGTGAATGTAACACATCAGATATCTGTATTAACAAGAAGAAGATATAGTAATAAGAGTTTGTAAGAATGGTTAGTACAAGAGTAGAGAAAGTCATGCGAGTGTAACACATCAGATATCTGTATTAACATGAAGAAGATATAGTAATAAGAGTTTGTAAGAATGGTTAGTACAAGAGTAGAGAAGGTCGTGTGAGTGTAACACATCAGATATCTGTATTAACATGAAGAAGATATAGTAATAAGAGTTTGTAAGAATGGTTAGTACAAGAGTAGAGAAAGTCATGTGAATGTAACACATCAGATATCTGTATTAACATGCGGAAGATATAGGAATAAGAGTTTGTAAGAATGGTTAGTACAAGAGTAGAGAAAGTCATGTGAGTGCAACACATCAGATATCTGTATTAACATGAAGATATAGGAATAAGAGTTTGTAAGAATGGTTAGTACAAGAGTAGAGAAGGTCGTGTGAGTGTAACACATCAGATATCTGTATTAACATGAAGAAGATATAGTAATAAGAGTTTGTAAGAATGGTTAGTACAAGAGTAGAGAAAGTCATGCGAGTGTAACACATCAGATATCTGTATTAACAAGAAGAAGATATAGGAATAAGAGTTTGTAAGAATGGTTAGTACAAGAGTAGAGAAAGTCATGTGAATGTAACACATCAGATATCTGTATTAACAAGAAGAAGATATAGTAATAAGAGTTTGTAAGAATGGTTAGTACAAGAGTAGAGAAAGTCATGTGAATGTAGCACATCAGATATCTGTATTAACATGAAGAAGATATAGGAATAAGAGTTTGTAAGAATGGTTAGTACAAGAGTAGAGAAAGTCATGTGAGTGTAACACATCAGATATCTGTATTAACATGAAGAAGATATAGTAATAAGAGTTTGTAAGAATGGTTAGTACAAGAGTAGAGAAAGTCATGTGAGTGTAACACATCAGATATCTGTATTAACATGAAGAAGATATAGTAATAAGAGTGTGTAAGAATGGTTAGTACAAGAGTAGAGAAAGTCATGTGAATGTAGCACATCAGATATCTGTATTAACATGAAGAAGATATAGTAATAAGAGTTTGTAAGAATGGTTAGTACATGAGTAGAGAAAGTCATGTGAATGTAACACATCAGATATCTGTATTAACATGAAGAAGATATAGGAATAAGAGTTTGTAAGAATGGTTAGTACATGAGTAGAGAAAGTCATGTGAGTGTAACACATCAGATATCTGTATTAACATGAAGAAGATATAGCAATAAGAGTTTGTAAGAATGGTTAGTACAAGAGTAGAGAAAGTCATGTGAATGTAGCACATCAGATATCTGTATTAACATGAAGAAGATATAGTAATAAGAGTGTGTAAGAATGGTTAGTACAAGAGTAGAGAAAGTCATGTGAGTGTAACACATCAGATATCTGTATTAAGATGAAGAAGATATAGTAATAAGAGTTTGTAAGAATGGTTAGTACAAGAGTAGAGAAAGTCATGTGAGTGTAACACATCAGATATCTGTATTAACATGAAGAAGATATAGTAATAAGAGTTTGTAAGAATGGTTAGTACAAGAGTAGAGAAAGTCATGTGAATGTAACACATCAGATATCTGTATTAACATGAAGAAGATATAGGAATAAGAGTTTGTAAGAATGGTTAGTACAAGAGTAGAGAAAGTCATGTGAGTGTAACACATCAGATATCTGTATTAACATGAAGAAGATATAGTAATAAGAGTTTGTAAGAATGGTTAGTACAAGAGTAGAGAAAGTCATGTGAGTGTAACACATCAGATATCTGTATTAACATGAAGAAGATATAGTAATAAGAGTTTGTAAGAATGGTTAGTACAAGAGTAGAGAAAGTCACGTGAGTGTAACACATCAGATATCTGTATTAACATGAAGAAGATATAGTAGGTAATACGAGTTTGTAAGAATGGTTAGTACAAGAGTAGAGAAAGTCATGTGAGTGTAACACATCAGATATCTGTATTAACATGAAGAAGATATAGTAATAAGAGTTTGTAAGAATGGTTAGTACAAGAGTAGAGAAAGTCATGTGAGTGTAACACATCAGATATCTGTATTAACATGAAGAAGATATAGTAATAAGAGTTTGTAAGTATGGTTAGTACAAGAGTAGAGAAAGTCATGTGAATGCAACACATCAGATATCTGTATTAACATGAAGAAGATATAGGAATAAGAGTTTGTAAGTATGGTTAGTACAAGAGTAGAGAAAGTCATGTGAATGTAACACATCAGATATCTGTATTAACATGAAGAAGATATAGTAATAAGAGTTTGTAAGAATGGCTAGTACAAGAGTAGAGAAAGTCATGTGAGTGTAACACATCAGATATCTGTATTAACATGAAGAAGATATAGGAATAAGAGTTTGTAAGAATGGTTAGTACAAGAGTAGAGAAAGTCATGTGAGTGTAACACATCAGATATCTGTATTAACATGAAGAAGATATAGTAATAAGAGTTTGTAAGTATGGTTAGTACAAGAGTAGAGAAAGTCATGTGAGTGCAACACATCAGATATCTGTATTAACATGAAGAAGATATAGTAATAAGAGTTTGTAAGTATGGTTAGTACAAGAGTAGAGAAAGTCATGTGAGTGCAACACATCAGATATCTGTATTAACATGAAGAAGATATAGTAATAAGAGTTTGTAAGTATGGTTAGTACAAGAGTAGAGAAAGTCATGTGAGTGCAACACATCAGATATCTGTATTAACATGAAGAAGATATAGTAATAAGAGTTTGTAAGTATGGTTAGTACAAGAGTAGAGAAAGTCATGTGAGTGTAACACATCACATATGTGTATTAACATGAAGAAGATATAGTAATAAGAGTGTGTAAGAATGGTTAGTACAAGAGTAGAGAAAGTCATGTGAATGTAGCACATCAGATATCTGTATTAACATGAAGAAGATATAGTAATAAGAGTTTGTAAGAATGGTTAGTACATGAGTAGAGAAAGTCATGTGAATGTAACACATCAGATATCTGTATTAACATGAAGAAGATATAGGAATAAGAGTTTGTAAGAATGGTTAGTACATGAGTAGAGAAAGTCATGTGAGTGTAACACATCAGATATCTGTATTAACATGAAGAAGATATAGGAATAAGAGTTTGTAAGAATGGTTAGTACAAGAGTAGAGAAAGTCATGTGAATGTAGCACATCAGATATCTGTATTAACATGAAGAAGATATAGTAATAAGAGTGTGTAAGAATGGTTAGTACAAGAGTAGAGAAAGTCATGTGAATGTAGCACATCAGATATCTGTATTAACATGAAGAAGATATAGTAATAAGAGTTTGTAAGAATGGTTAGTACAAGTGTAGAGAAAGTCATGTGAATGTAACACATCAGATATCTGTATTAACATGAAGAAGATATAGTAATAAGAGTTTGTAAGAATGGTTAGTACAAGTGTAGAGAAAGTCATGTGAGTGTAACACATCAGATATCTGTATTAACATGAAGAAGATATAGTAATAAGAGTTTGTAAGAATGGTTAGTACAAGAGTAGAGAAAGTCATGTGAATGTAGCACATCAGATATCTGTATTAACATGAAGAAGATATAGTAATAAGAGTTTGTAAGAATGGTTAGTACAAGTGTAGAGAAAGTCATGTGAATGTAACACATCAGATATCTGTATTAACATGAAGAAGATATAGCAATAAGAGTTTGTAAGAATGGTTAGTACAAGAGTAGAGAAAGTCATGTGAGTGTAACACATCAGATATCTGTATTAACATGAAGAAGATATAGGAATAAGAGTTTGTAAGAATGGTTAGTACAAGAGTAGAGAAAGTCATGTGAGTGCAACACATCAGATTTTTCTCAAATGGTAAGTCATTTTCTTTTCTCGTGTTGTTGCGTTATTTCAAAGCCACCACATAGCGGAATATTTTGCATAAGTGGGTTGTGAAGTTGGTGTCTAGTTGAGGAAGTAGGTGAAACAGAAGCAGATATGAAGTTACCTATGTTCTGTATTCCGATGCATCCAGGAACGCAGCTATTTATAGCACAGAACTCTATTTTGGTCACGTTATTATTAGAGGTGGTAAATTTTAGCACTTTGAAAGTTAGGCGACAGATGCAAGATACGATCAGCAGCCGTAACTCTTATTTTCGTGTCCTGTGACGAAATGAATTGAGATTGGCGCACGCGACGATCCTTGGTGTTCCCTGGATATAGGTAATGTGTCAATTTACCAACGCTGATGTACTCACACCAGGGTTGCCAACATTTGAAAGTAAAATTATCGTACCAGCCACTCAAAATTATAGATTTGGATTCAAAATTATCGTACATCATAAAGCAAACGCTACAACAATAAAAATATCAGCACTTTATGTCATTGATTAGCTGTAGAAGTTGGAATGTTCTTTGTTGAAAAGTATGCACCGAGGAGCATTATTTACATAAGCTTACAAAAATAAAAATAAAAAAATTAAAAAAAAACTATTCAAGATATAAAGTTTAAACTCATAATATTGTTTTAACTCTGAGCAACAAGCCTATCCCCAAAATTTGAGAAGAATTGGACGAAAAATGGCGATTTTTCAAATTTCACAGATGGGTTACCTTAACGTATAGCGTATTTTTTTGCAATAAAAATCCCAAAATCGATTTTTCTGACCAAACAGGCTAAAATATCACTTCGCTATTCCCTTAAGGAGTTTTTTAAGCACAGATAATGGGAAGAAAAACTGCGTGTATGTACGTTAAACGAGAAGTTGGAAAGGAATTAGAATTGGAAACGGATTCACAAACAAGACTCAAAACAGGGAAATAAGCAAAAGTCAGTGAAAATACCAACCAGTTTTGCGTTTGCTGGAGGTAACAAATGCTTTTCTACAACTCAGGTTCCGGATGCAGAGTTCATAGCTGTCAACTGTCCCTATGGCTCTACAATTTCCTTGGGACACATTTCGTGCCGTTTTGACGTCCTCTTTAATTTATCTTAAAGGTACGGATGACTGACTGACCGCAAAACTGCAGGAAATCCTCTTGCATATTCACACTACTCATCATACGAATAACTGCAATTGTTTTAAACGCTGGAGATATGGCGACGGACCCGTCAGGGGAACAGTTAACCTCCCAGGATTCATCATTGCACCATTCGTCACGTGTTCACAGAAACCTTAGTGCTAGACAACTGTACCGCTTCTATACGTGACGGGCACATGGCATTAGGGTGCCGAGTACAGCTGCTTACACCTGTGGATACAGAGCATATTCGCTATCCCCTGAATAAAAAAAAGCATTTTTAGAAAAAGGTCCGAGTGTGTGTGTGTGTGTGTGTGTGTGTGTGTGTGTGTGTGTGTGTGTGTGTGTGTGTGTGTGTGTGTGTGTGTGTGTGTGTGTGTGTCAGTCTGAGGACAGCATAACTCAAAAACGAAAAGTCGGTTAAAAACCAATGTTGGTATTTAAGTTTAATGACTTTCAAGGATGCGACACGAAGATTTTGAATAAACTGGCTCCACCCTATACTGCCTTTAAATGGAAAATTTTGATTTTCTCGCGAATGGGTCAAACGATTTTGATTAAAATGCAATATGTTTGAGATATTTTTATGACAAATGAAATGTATATCTTGAATTTTCTGGCTTAAGCCTGTAGTTATATTTACTCTGGATGACTTGCATAACTGGTAAATCGTTTTTTACTTTCTCTACTGGTAAGTAGGGGAAGTATTGTATTCCACCCAAAAATTCGATTTCGAGATTTCACCGAAAATATATGTTTTGAGGCCCCCTGAATAAAAAAAAAAAAGCATTTTTAGAAAAAGGTCTGTATGTGTGTGTGTCTGTATGTCAGTCTGTGGACAACATAACTCACAAACGAAAAGTCGGTTAAAAACCAAAATTGGTATTTAAGTTTAATGTCGTTCAAGGATGCGACACGAAGATTTTGAAGAAAATAGCCCCACCCTAAACTACCCTTTACATGGAAATTTTTTCGAAAATTTTGGTTTTCTTGAAAATGGCTCTAACGATTTTGATTAAAATGTCATATGTTTGAGATATTTTTATGACAAATGAAATGTATATCTTGAATTTTCTGGCTATAGCCCCTGTAGTTGTATTTACTCTGGACGACTTTTGCATAACTGGTAAACCGTTAGAGATAGATCAAAATATACTATACAAAAAATGTAGACCTTGCTAAAATACACAATTTATGCCTGAATAAATTTTCTTGTAGGGTGAACCATTTCGGAGATATTCCTTGTTATGTGTGTGAGTTTCGGAAAACTTAGAACTTTCGTGAAATGGAACATCGTTGTTCATTTTTTTATATGTTACGTGTGCAAAGAGAACGGAATCTCAAAGATTTAAAAGATTTGACTATCGCACAAAGCCTACACTATTCCTATATTCCCCTTGCACCTACAAGGAAATAAGCAATAAGATAATTTGTACAAATGTTTATTTTAACTAACACGAAGAAGATATAGGAATAAGAGTTTGCAAGAATGTTTAGTTCAAGAGTAGAGAAAGTCATGTGAGTGCAACACATCAATTTTTTTTCCTTAAGCATCGAGAAAGAATGTGGATCATTTTGCTCTTGCCGCTTCTCGTCTGTGTTTTACTTCGGCAGAAGGAACACTACTCCGCGATGATAAGCTGACTGCTTTTCAAACTGCATACAAGTGTTCTATTGTTTTCGAGCCACGCGAGATAAGAGGAAATACTGTCTTAAATATCAGAAGTAACTCATGCACGATGAACAATAACAACTGAATCTCAGACACCTACTTTGTTCTGAGATTCGTGTCCTGTACAAGCGTTTCGTTAGTAATGCAATTTAGGCTGCAAATCATTTAATTCATAATGTATAACTGCGTCTGTCTATCGTAAACATTCCTTTTATAATTCACTACCCTAAAATATGTGAATATGCAGATACAAAGAAATGAGTCTAAACATTTGTACACTTCTCCCTCCATAAAATTAATTCACGCTGAACAGTGATTAGAAAACTACCTACAAAGGTATTTTTAGACGTGGCGAGTGACCTTGGTAGGATCTGCGCAAATGACTCGTGCAGACTGATGGTTCAGGTAACATCTCTTGTTTCCTTCCTTGAAATGAACAAGAG
Organism: Tenodera sinensis; assembly: GCA_030765045.1. NCBI lineage: Eukaryota > Metazoa > Arthropoda > Insecta > Mantodea > Mantidae > Tenodera > Tenodera sinensis. The sequence continues at coordinate 373,631,173 of CM060964.1, read as the reverse complement.
TGGGCTAGTGCTGTTTCCGATGTTTACTACACGGAAGTCGGAGACATACTAACTTGACACCTCTATGGTCTTATAAATACAAAAGTGCATTCGACCATTAGCCTCTACGCAGCTATAGGCCACTCGCCACGTCTAAAATACCTGTGTACAACGTTGTACTTCTCAGACGTGTTTATTAACGATACAAAATAAAAGAAAACACCTATTCCACCAATCAGTGGCCTAAGAGTGTTCCTTTAAAGTGTTCTCATTCTCTCCTACCATATGTTTATAACATTCAGTGGCGGCTCGTGACTTGTTACAGTGGGCGTGCAGTATATTACACCCTTTCCACCTTCAGTCTCTTTCTCTCTCTGACACACACCACACAATTTTAGTTCACAATTAATATGGGCAATTGGGCTATCATGTTTTGTTCTTTTTTGTTTTAAATCACCAATATCACAACAACCATTATTTGTCGAAATACCGTTTCTCTCACACGCAAACAATAAGAACGGAAAACAACTTCTCTTATAAAAATAAACCCGAAAGATTTATCTCCTCCAGTTGTGCCATGTTATTCATTTCCACACTTTGATAGTTTCAAATTTCCTGCTATGAGCAGACACAATTGCATGCAATTTGCTGCCAGAAACACCAACATAACAAACAATAATAAACACAGTAACAAAATAACTATTCCAAACTGAAATACTGGCATTAGTAAATTATATGAAGTTCACATGCATTTATAATGGTTTAATAAAAATAGGTGTAATTGTGTTTACAACACTCAGAGATTACGAGGAAACAAAAGAAGCAGAATAGAGCCAATAGAATCAGTGATCAGTGTAATATACCTAGATTCCAGTCACTAAATGGCAACATACGTTTTGTGAATGGAACACATTCGTGCAATTTAGGTCAGATACACGCTAGGTCTAGATAATTAGGGTTACCATTAGCTCAATGTGTTCCTGGAATTCAGTTGTATGTCAAACGTTGCAACATACGTAATTAAAGTTCTGAAAATTATAATGGGCAACGGCGAAGCTTCGATTTTAGGAGGTGTAGGATTGGCAGCTGGTAGGGGTAGCGATTAATAATAATAATAATAATAATAATAATAATAATAATAATAATAATAATAATAATAATAATAATAATAATAATAATAATAATAATAATAATAATAATAATAATAATAATGGTGCCGAGGTGCAACGGCCCTTGTCGGACCGAGGCCTACCGCCAAACCGCTGCGTCCCCCACCTCTGCACATCACAGGCGTCATAAGTGGGGTGCAGTACTGGAGGTGGGACGTGGTTAGCGCCCCGGGCCTTCACGGCTGGTATATGCGGTCTTTGCAATCAGGAGCCTCTACTTCTCAATCAAGTACCTCCTGAATTGGCCCGTCAGGGACCTAACAAGGCTGAGTGCATCCCGAACCAGGTCTCCCAACGGATTATTATTATTATTATTATTATTATTATTATTATTATTATTATTATTATTATTATTATTATTATTATTATTGTTGTTGTTGTTGTTGTTGTTGTTGTTATTTAAAACTGTTATTTTTAAACCGCAAAGTGTTGATATGTCAGGAGATAGGACATAAGTATATAATATATAACATTCAGAAACTGTTTAAATTCTTCAACATCAAAGAGTTGACAACTAACTTTAAATAGATGATCATTGACCTTCATTAAGTTTATCAGTGAAGTTAACTGGTGTTGTTTAAGCTGAAACTGGACCACGGTCTCACACTTCAGTGCTTGGAACAGCTATCAGCAGATAAACTGGAGACGGCGCCAAAGGTACTGTTGTTTGTCACCTTCTATTTCTGCACATGTTCATTTCATATCCGTCTTCTCATTACTGAATCGTTTACCGGTTGCGACGCTGGCAATTTTTGTTTCTGCTTCGCTAACGTCGTTTCGATGCGCGAACTGTGGTAAGTGGCTGGTAAAGTTGCCCTAGGCAAGCATTGCTCAGTTTGGTGAAACGGCTGTTTTACCAAAACGTGGTTTTAACACCTTTACCCGAGTTAAATATGATAATTAGGGCTCGGAAGTTCATGGCCTAAAAACACTGAAATATGCATGCATATATGCTCTTAAAGATTTGAAAATATGCCAAGAAATATGCACTACTTAACTAAAACAATATCCCTTTGCAGTCGACAAGACGAGTTAGTATAAATAATAAATAAAGTTACCTTATTCCTTAGCCTTAGAGGTTGAAGCAGAAGTGGTCCCGCTGCTAGTATTAACTGCTAAATTGCAGTTCACAACCAACACTTTGCACAAATTTTCAACTGTAAAACATCGTCTGTTGTCTCGCAAAACACTTTTGTAACGTGAAAAACTTCTCTCCACGTCACAAGATGTTATCGGGGCATATTTAAATGATGTTAACTGCTTCACAGAGAGAGTCAAGTCTCTTGGTGAGACAGATGGTTTTCTTTCGAGGATGTCTCGAATATCGCACATCTGGTTATAACCAGAATTTTTTGAAATTACACAATTTACTTTCTCTTTCACTTTTTGTTTCTATGCTACCAGGAACCAAACTTAGACCAGATATTGTTTTTTCAAAGACAGTAAGTGATTCATGCAAAGGAGATCCTGCAGCTTCCAATGCCGTTATGGCTGTTGGTAAGAAAGAAAAATGCGCAGATATGAAACCAAGACCCTCTTTTAACTCAGTGCCTCACAGAATATTTTGCACAGTTTCTATTGATGAAGCATCTTTCGAGTCCAATAAATTAACAACCTCTTCGACTATTTCTATGTGCTCAGCATAATATAAAACTGCATCGATCCATGTTCCCCATCGAGTTAACACTGGTGCAGGAGGAAGTCAGATATTAGGTGCTGTTGATCTAAACAACTTAACTCTTTTAGGAGATTTAACAAAAATTATCTTTGTACTGGACACAAATCTATCTACCAATGGGAAAGAACCATTGTCTCAGAAATACGATGAAGAGCGTGTGCCAAACAAAATAAAAAACCATAGAAATCATTAAAATATGCAATATAGGGGCTATAGTATTGAAATAATATGCATTTATCAAAATCAGGAAAATATGCAGTTATATGCATCATAAAATCATGTGCAAATAACTGAAAATTCCGTAATTCGTGCACATAATGTAAAAGCATACATTTTTAACCCCTATGAAAAAACATGCAAATGCATGAACTTCCTAGCCCTAATGATAATCGTTGGTGAAGTCGGCGCTTAAGGTATAACTTTGTCCTGTATCTCTTAACTGTCACCTCTTATTGGCTGCTGGCGTACAATGTAAAACACCGTGCGTTCTCAGAGAGACCGGGCCAGCGCGCTCTCCGTCAGAGTTGCGCGTAAAGGACCGGCAAGTCATGGCTACGGAACACTTAAGGGACACTGGGAGTGAAATTTTGGTCAAAATTATCAAAAAGTCGAAAATTTTTTTTTACTTTAAAATGTTCCTGGAACATCGGTGCATTTGGATCAGCTAACATTTTTCATATACCCCACTCCACGTGGTCATTACGGCCCAGTGCTCTTCCCTTAACGTACACAGGATGTTCCTATATAAAAGCCTGTTTTTCTCAAAACTACATTTCTGCACATTCCAAAAGAAGGTCGCGCCTGAGTTTTGCTTCAAATTCAATGAAAATTTCCAAAAGTATTCATAAATAGCAGCTAAATAAAACTATGATTCAATATTGATGTTATCATTAACATGAATTCCAAAAACATTTTTTTTGTATGAAAAAAATCAATAAATTTTAAGATTAAATTTTCTTTGTTATTAAAAGATATGTACAGCATAATCAACAAACGTATTTGAAATATCTCTTCATAAAATTGTTACCCATGTTTTAGAGTATCATTTCTGTCAATATAAATGAATTTTGAAAAGTCAATAGACGCGAGCTCTATTTTGAAAATGTGCCTATTAAATTCATAAAATACTTTATATATCATAAACGAATTATCAAATTTTAATGAAATTTGGTGTACCTCCTATTCTCATATAAATACAAACAGTAAAAATTCCAGAAAATCTATAAAAAAATGTGGAACTTTCAAATTTCACTCCCAGTGTCCCTTAACTACTGCACCATAAAAATTGCCGACTTTAGTTTTGAAACATTTGAAGTGTGAACAGCGAGGTATTACGTGACATTCATATTGGTCTGCTTTGACTTGCCGCTCGCTCCCTTTGCACTGTGAGCCAAGACAGCCAACTCCAGGATATCCTCGACTTCTCCCATGATACAGACAAGGAAGATGCGAACATGAACTTGCGCAAAGGAAATAGACATCGACAATACTAAATATTGTAAATAAGCTAGCTAAAGCATAAAAAAGAGAAATAGGACAAATAGATTATGCAAAAATATAAATTAATACGAATTAAAACAAAAAAATAATAATAATATTAAAAAAGAAAGAATGTTATGTAAAATAAGCAAAAATCCGAGTCCTGCCCTTAATAATAAAAACAAAGAAATACGCCTAGACGCAGCCTTGAGTGACATAAACCCAGAATCTCCGTACTTAATAAAATAAATAAATAAAAATAAAAGTAACCTGTTTTATCGGTTTCCAAGTTTCACTACCTGACTTACGGGATATCTTGAGCGACCTTGATTTTTACTTTCTCTACTACGTATAGTAAAGTAGATGAAATATTGTATTCCACTCAAAAATTCGATGTCGAGATTTCACCGGAAATATATGTTTTGAGGCCCTCTGAATCCAAAAAGAGCATTTTTCGCAAAAGGTACGCACGCGCGCGTGTGTGTTTGTGTCTGTGGACAGCATCACTCAAAAATGAAAATTCGGTTAAAAACCAAAGTTGGTATTTAAGTTTAATGTCATTCAAGATGCGACACGAAGATTTTGAAGAAAATAGCCACACCCTAAACTACCCTTTACGTGGAAAATATTTCAAAAATTTTGATTTTCTTGAAAATGGCTCTAAAGATTTTGATTAAAATGTCATATGTTTGACATATTTTTATGATAAATTAAATGTATATGTTGAATTTTCTAGCTATAGCTCTGTAGTCGTAATTATTCTGGACGACTTTTGCATAACTGGTAAACCGTTAGAGATAGACCAAATCTTACTATACAAAAATTGTAGATCTTGCTAAAACACACAATTTATGTCTCAATAATTTTTTTTGTACAGTGAGACATTTCGGACATAAGCTTTGTTATTTGTGTAAGTTTTGGAGAACTTAGAGTTCCGTCAAATGGAAAATCGTTATTCATTTTTTTATGTTAATCGTGCAAAGAGAACGGAATTTAAAACATTTGACTATCGGTAAAAGCCTATTGTAATCTCATATTATCGTTTGTACGTACAAGAAGATAAGCAATAAGATAATTTGTACAAATGTTTATCTCAACTAACACGTAGAAGATATAGGAATAAAGAATGGTTACTGCAAGAGTAGAGAAAGTCATGTGAGTGGAACAGAGCAGATTTTTTATGTACTAAACATTGTTGTGAGTGCAAGCGCTTTAGGCGTTTGCGCTCTGTGAGCATCAGTTGCCCAGCCCTGAAATAACGTTTAGGGAGATTCTACTATGCAGCAAGGCTAGCGTAAACAACTGCTTTGCTGTTGCGTGGAGTTACGATTGTGCCGTGTTTGTATGCAACATGCTGTACCAAAGCGTTCCGCGAAGGGTCGTGTGAATATCCAAGCAGGCGTACGCTGTCCTAACAATTATTTCCAGATGCTGACAACCCCTGCACTAAGTGCTATTTATTCAGGGGCGGCGGGGGCGGGGGCAACTTATGCTGCTTATCACGACCGGGAATCGAACCTCAAACACTCCACAACATTTGCCAACTCGCACATACATTGGCACAGGATAATTTAGGATTTTAAGTGCACAGAGTATTTAAACCAAAATTCGCTACATAGTAAAAAGCATTATGTATAACGGTCATGCGATTTTCTGTATAATTTATCATTGACTTTTATAACATTTTACATTGTATTCATTAAGTTTTCTCCTTTTTACTTTCTCTACTGGTAAGTAGGGGAAGTATTGTATTCCACCCAAAAATTCGATGTCGAGGTTTCACCGGAAATATATGTTTTGAGGCCCCCTGTATCCAAAAGAAAACAATTTTTAGAAAAAGGTCCGTGTGTGTGTCAGTCTGTCAGTCTGTGGACAGCATAACTCAAAAACGAAAAGTTGGCTAAAAGCCAAGCTTGGTATTTAAGTTTAATGTCTTTCAAGGATGCGACACGAAGATTTTGAAGAAAATAGCCCCACCCTACAGTACCCTTTACATGGAAGATTTTTCGAAAATTTTGATTTTTTTGAAAATGGCTCTAACGATTTTGTTTAAAATGTAGTATGTTTGAGATATTTTAATGACAAATAAAATGTATATCTTGAATTTTCTGGCTATAGCCACTGTAGTCCTATTTACTCTGGACGACTTTTGCATAACTGGTAAACCGTTAGAGATAGACCAAATCATACTATACAAAAAATGTAGATCTTGCTAAAATACACAATTTATGTCTCAATAAATTTTCTTGTAGGGTGAACCATTTCGGAGATATTCCTTGTTATGTGTATGAGTTTCGGAAAACTTACAACTTTCGTGAAATGGATCATCGTTGTTCATTTTTTTATATGTTAAGTGTGCAAAGAGAACGGAATCTCAAACATTTGACTATCGCACAAAGCCTACTGTATTCTAACATTCCCGTTGTACGTGCAAGGGAATAAGCAATAAGATAAGTTGTACAAATGTTTATCCTAACTAACACAAAGAAGATATAGGAATAGGAGTTTGTAAGAATGGTTAGTACAAGAGTAGAGAAGGTCATGTGAGTACAACACATCAGATTTTTGTCTTTCCTTCTGTATCACGAAGATATTAGGTGGAGAAGCTATTGCATTCCAACAACAAATTCGATACCGAGATTTTACTGTAAATACACGTTTTGAAATCCCATTACTCAATTTTTTTTAATACAAAAACATCTTAGTATTTAAGTGATGCATGTACATCCATGAGAAAAAGGATCGAGTGCATTAGGAGAGCAGAATATTTCTAAGTGCCACGCCTCGTTACAGCGTGGTGTACACAAGCCGATATAGCCAACACACAGCTCAATTTATGGCTAGTCTGTTCTATATGTTAAGGTCTGTTGGACATACAAATAGGCTGTGTCTTGAATCACCACTCATATTTGTGTACATACTCGCAAATAAATAGTCATAAATACTTGCAAATAATAAAATAAGGGTAAAGGGTAAAGGTACAGAGAGACACAGAGGGGACACCTCGCTCACTTTGACCTACACAGATATATTGTGGCTACCATCCCCCAGGAGACAAGGATGAAATGAGGGAACCGAAGGTACCACACAGGGTCGTAGGCCACAGAGACGCGCGGAAGCCCCTAACAAGTGCTGAGATCTCTTCTTGCCGGTACCAAGCAGCCATTACACCGCGGTTCTGGTGTTGCACTAGGCATCCCCCGGACAAACGCCACCTAGCGCCGAGAACAGCAGTTAACATGCGCAATCATCCGCGCCATCTGCCCGGTACTGCCAACACTACACACTTGAATGTGCACCTGAAACATGATAAGGACAGGGAATGAAGGGAAATGATGGAAAAGAAACCATGGTATGAAATAATGCACTCCAGCATTTGCCTAACATGGGGAAACCCATGTGAGAGCGTGCGGCCACGGGGATCGAACCCGGAACCTCCCGAGTGCGGGCCACAGAGTTACCGCCTGAACTCGTTAATTGCCAATGATAAAATCTGTTTATTATGAAGTAAACTTGTGCCTATTTCTTACGGTTTACAAGTTGTGCAAAAGTTATTCAGAATGAAGAAAACTTCAGTACCTATTTCCAAAATATTCAATATATACATTTCATTTGTCATGAAAATATACTAAATATGTAGTATTTTAATAGAAATGCTTAATCATTTTTGAGAAATCAAAAATAACTAAAAATATTCCATGTAAACAATTGTTTGGGGTGGGAGAATTTTCTTAAAATCTTTGTGTCGCACTCAAGGGAATATGCAACTGAAAATCTGATTTTCTAAAGTTTTCAGCCAATTTAGCCGAAAATTTATTTTCAGTGTTGTCTTATGTCAACATTGGATTCAATATGATACCTCTTTTAGTTTCCAAGTTATCAACTGTTAAATCTGGATTTTATCATCCTATGTCAAATGCTCCACAAGATTTAATTTTAAAAATTACTGTTTTTTAAATTATATTATATTTAACTGATTATAACGTATATATTTGTCGTATAATTGTTTTACTAGCCTAACTAGTTCAAAAGAAAGTGATTTTTGAATTTTGTCACTTGAAGCTTGTAGTTTTATTTAAGTGTTATGTAGTTTTAAAAATTAATAACTCAAAAACTGTTCAAAAGAAAAGAAAATTATGACATTTAATTGTTTGTGTTTTGGGAATCTGTATGATAAATTACAGAAGAATTACATGAAGACTGTGTTGTGTAGGATATTTTCAAAAAGTGAATATGTGGAAAAGGTTTTACAAAATGCTTAAATTTTAGAGTGAAAGGCATTTTATTTTATATTTTTAACTACAATATATAAATATAGGTATTTGTAGTATAAAAGGTCAAAAACCTTTTGAATTTGTGGTCTCTAGGTATTTTTAAAGTCATGGAATACAAATGTCAAATTTTGAAGGATTTGTACTGAATTTCAGTTGTTCATTGTCTTCAATACCAGCTTTGGTATTTGTCCGATGCTATACAGTGTAGAGTCACAGCACAAAAATGCGCTCAAAGCATATGATAAAACATTTTATAGTGCATTATTGCATCTTTGATGACATCTAAGTGTGAGATAACTTCTCTGATAAACGTTATACTCGCCATAACAACTTTTATCACACGTGTGACTCAATAGAAGAGAATGGCAGACTGCCTCTATACTAACCTTCAAGCACAGAGGTTTGATTCCCACCTGCACGGTGCGATTATTCGTCATTCCCCTACAGTATGCAAGTATAAATAAATAAATAAACAAAGAGACAGACAGACAAATTAAATAAATAAATAAACAAAGAAACAAAGAGACAGACAGACAAATAAATAAATAATCAAAGAAGCAAAGAGACAGACAGACAAATAAATAAATAATCAAAGAAGCAAAGAGACAGACAGACATTAAATAAATAAATAAAGAGACAAACAGACAAATAAATAAATAAGCAAAGAAGCAAAGAGACAGATAGACAGACAGATAAATAAATAATAAATAAATAAACAAACAAAGAGACAGACAGACAAATAAATAATCAAAGAAGCAAAGAGACAGATAGACAGATTAAATAAATAAATAAACAAAGAAACAAAGAGACAGACAGACAAATAAATAAATAAATAATCAAAGAAGCAAAGAGACAGACAGACATTAAATAAATAAATAAATAAAGAGACAAACAGACAAATAAATAAATAAATAAATAAGCAAAGAAGCAAAGAGACAGATAGACAAACAGACAGATAAATAAATAAATAATAAATAAATAAACAAAGAGACAGACAGACAAATAAATAATCAAAGAAGCAAAGAGACAGATAGACAGATTAAATAAATAAATAAACAAAGAAACAAAGAGACAGACAAATAAATAAATAAATAATCAAAGAAGCAAAGAGACAGATAGACAGACAGATTAAATAAACAAATAAATAAATAAATAAACAAAGAAACAAAGAGACAGACAAATAAATAAATAAGCAAAGAGACAGATAGACAGATAGGCAAACAGACAGATAAATAAATAAATAAATAAATAAATAAATAAATAAATAAATAAATAAATAAATAAATAAATAAATAAATAAATAAATAAATAAATAAATAAATAAATAAATAAATAAATAAATAAATAAATAAATAAATAAATAAATAAATAAATAAATAAATAAATAAATAAATAAATAAATAAATAAATAAATAAATAAATAAATAAATAAATAAATAAATAAATAAATAAATAAATAAATAAATAAATAAATAAATAAATGTGTGTGTTTGAATTTAATGTAGTAGCCAAAATTAACCCAAACCCCAATATTAAGAGCGCAGTAAGGGAGTATCCTGTTCAGCAATGGTTGCAAAGGTATAAGGGCGGGATATAAATGCGGCAGTAAAAAAATTAAAAAATAAAAATAAATAAATTTGTGGGCAGGTATAGCTACAAGTTTGTTCACTAGCTCGTGGTCCCTGGGAGGAATGCAGCGAGCCAGTACGTCAGTAAACAATTCTGATATCTGATGCAGCGGTCCACGCTTACGATAATGGTGCCAACCTTGGAATGCGTATTCTGCATTTTCTGGCTATAGTCCATGTAGTCTTGTTTACTCTTGATGACTTTTGCATAACTGGTAAACCGTAAGAGATAGATCAAATCTTACTATAGAAAAAATGTTGTTGTTAGCTAATGCTGGATTTCTGACAATGAAGTCATTAATCCTCTTGCTCTCCAATATTTTTCACTGATGGATGGGGCACTAGAAGTGGCCGGGCACATTTGAAGGTGGTCTCGGTCCATTTCCTCTTGCAGATCACATAGAGGACAGAGTGGTGAAGAATATATCCCAATTCTGTTTAAATGTTTTGCCAGACAATCATGTCCTGTAATCAACCTGAAGATTGCAACTGCTGTTTTTCGAGGATACTCAGGAATTACTGTTTGAATGTTTGGTAGTTCCCAACTTTTATTCTTTGATTTTTCATAGTAATATTTTGCAATAATTTTTTTTAATTCAGAGTTGACTAATCTTTTAGCTGCATAAAATGGTAGATTACCTATAGATTTTTGTACACCGCTGGTACCTTTTTTGCAAGAAAATCGGCTTTCTCATTACCACTCAGTCCACAGTGAGCTGGTACCCATTGGAAGACTAGGTGTTTTTGAAGTGCAATTAGGTGGGTAAGGATTTTCCAACATTCTATAATTGTTTGGTTTTTTGGTGACAACTTGGAAGTAATTGCTATAATTGCTGCCCTGGAATCTGAGAGAGTAACTGCTTGCTGAAAATGTGAAATTCTGTACAAAAGATTTTGTAGGGCCATTCGAATTGCTTCAATTTCTCCATCAAAGTTCGTAGTTCCATAACTTAAAGATTTGTAATAGGAAAAGAGGTGACATGTGACTCCAGCACCTGCTCCATCTTGGTTTGATATCCATGATCCATCAGTATAAATATGGAGCCATTCGTATTCTGGAAATCTAGTATGGATTGTCTCTAATGCCAATAATTTTAGAACACTAGTTGGAGTATCACTTTTCTTAACTTCTTCTGTCAGGTGTATGATGTCTAATGTATGTGTTGGATTGGCTTTAGATATGAAGTTTTCCTTTGAATTAGGAAGGTATACATTCTTCCTGATGTCTTGAATTTTGGAAAGAAAGCTCTCCTGAGTCTTTAGTGTATGTGTAAAATTTCTCTTGTGCCATGTATTGAATGGGAGTCTGATCAACTTTTTGTGTTGAATAAAAGCCGCTTTTTCTATTTCATATTCAATGGGGTATTGGTTGGTTAATATTTCCATAGCTGCTATTGGTGTGGTTTTGATAGCACCTGTAATTAATCTCAGACTTTGGTTTTGAAAGATTTGAATTATAGAAAAAATGTAGATCTTGATGAAACACACAATCTGTGTTCAATTTTTTTTTTTTTTTTTTTTTTTTTTTTTTTTTTTTTTTTTTTTTTTTTTTTGTAGAAGAACCATTTTGGAGACATTCGTTATTATTTGTCTCAAAGCTTTAAAAGATTTGACTTCGCACAAAACCTACTGTATTCCCATATTGCTCTTGCACCTACAAGGAAATAAGCAATAAGATAATTTGTACAAATATTTAGGTATCTTAACTAACATCAAGATATAGTTATGTGAGTGCAACACGTCAGATTTTTGTCTTTAAATTCTTATTTACCATTAACAGAATAACTGTTATTTCACTTACAATTCCAGCACATGTTGTTGACTGTTGCGTATCCGATTTAAAAGTTTTATCACAGAAATGTGATAGTATAATACAGACATTAGTGTAAGTACGCTTAGAGAGTGTGAAAACAAGCAATTGTATGAATAGTTTGTGGAAAGTAGTAAGTAGAGAAGGTGATGTGAATGTAACACAGATATTGCACACATACGTTGTCTGTGCGCCTGATTCCCTCTGCGAAGTTCCCATTTGCATCGGTCCTGTTCTCCTCTCTTCTGCCATGGCAACAATTTAATTACTGTATGAGGGAGACAGCAACAGATTTGGTTACCATGGTAACACCAGTGCACGGGAAGTAGAGTTTGCAACCTGGCACTATCGTACACAACGCCCATCACCTGCTCATTTACTTCCTTTACTCGAACATTCGAAACTGCTTATTTTCAATATGCCATCTTTAAGGCAATGTAGGTATCTATGAAAATTGCCCAACATTTTCATTTTTACCTTTCGCATTTTTATTATGCTTTTACTTTGTACTTTAATGGAACCCTACTGGCAAGTAGGGGAAGTATTGCATTCCACCCAAAAATTCGATGTCGAGATTTCACCGGAAATATATGTTTTGAGGCCCCCTGAATCCAAAAAAAAGCATTTTTAGAAAAAGGTCCGTGTGTGTGTCTGTGTGTCAGTATGTGTGTGTGTCTGTCAGCCTGTGGACAGCATAACTCAAAAACGAAAAGTCGGTTAAAGGCCAAACTTGGTATTTAAGGTTAATGTCCTTCAAGGATGCGACACGAAGATTTTGAAGAAAATAGCCCCACCCTAAACTACCCTTTACATGGAAGATTTTGATTTTCTTGAAAATGACTCTAACGAGTTTGATTAAAATATCATATGTTTGAGATATTTTGATGACAAATGAAATATATATCTTGAATTTTCTGGCTATAGTCCCTGTAGTCGTATTTACTCTAGACGACATTTGCATAACTGGTAAACCGTTAGAGATACACCAAATTATAGTATACAAAAAATGTAGATTTTGCTAAAATACACAATTTATGTCTCCATAAATTTTCTTGTAGGGTGAACCATTTCGGAGATATTCCTTGTTATGTGTGTCAGTTTCGGAAAACTTAGAACTTTAGTGAAATGCAACAACGTTGTTCATTTTTTTATATGTTAATCGTGCTAAGAGAACGGAATCTCAAAGGTCAAAAAGATTTGACTGTCGCACAAAGCCTTCTGTATTCTAATATTCCCCTTGCAGCTACAAGGACATAAGCAATGAGATATTTTGTACGAATGTTTATGTCAACTAACATGAAGAAGATATAGGAATAAGAGTTTGTAAGAATGGTTAGTACAAGAGTAGAGAAAGTCACGTGAGTGTAACACATCAGATATCTGTATTAACATGAAGAAGATATAGTAATAAGAGTTTGTAAGAATGGTTAGTACAAGAGTAGAGAAAGTCATGTGAGTGTAACACATCAGATATCTGTATTAACATGAAGAAGATATAGGAATAAGAGTTTGTAAGAATGGTTAGTACAAGAGTAGAGAAAGTCATGTGAGTGTAACACATCAGATATCTGTATTAACATGAAGAAGATATAGGAATAAGAGTTTGTAAGAATGGTTAGTACAAGAGTAGAGAAAGTCATGTGAGTGTAACACATCAGATATCTGTATTAACATGAAGAAGATATAGTAATAAGAGTTTGTAAGAATGGTTAGTACACGAGTAGAGAAAGTCATGTGAGTGCAACACATCAGATATCTGTATTAACATGAAGAAGATATAGTAATAAGAGTTTGTAAGAATGGTTAGTACAAGAGTAGAGAAAGTCATGTGAGTGTAACACATCAGATATCTGTATTAACATGAAGAAGATATAGGAATAAGAGTTTGTAAGAATGGTTAGTACAAGAGTAGAGAAAGTCATGTGAGTGTAACACATCAGATATCTGTATTAACATGAAGAAGATATAGGAATAAGAGTTTGTAAGAATGGTTAGTACAAGAGTAGAGAAAGTCATGTGAGTGCAACACATCAGATATCTGTATTAACATGAAGAAGATATAGGAATAAGAGTTTGTAAGAATGGTTAGTACAAGAGTAGAGAAAGTCATGTGAGTGCAACACATCAGATATCTGTATTAACATGAAGAAGATATAGGAATAAGAGTTTGTAAGAATGGTTAGTACAAGAGTAGAGAAAGTCATGTGAGTGTAACACATCAGATATCTGTATTAACATGATGAAGATATAGGAATAAGAGTTTGTAAGAATGGTTAGTACAAGAGTAGAGAAAGTCATGTGAGTGTAACACATCAGATATCTGTATTAACATGAAGAAGATATAGGAATAAGAGTTTCTAAGAATGGTTAGTACAAGAGTAGAGAAAGTCATGTGAGTGCAACACATCAGATATCTGTATTAACATGAAGAAGATATAGGAATAAGAGTTTGTAAGAATGGTTAGTACAAGAGTAGAGAAAGTCATGTGAGTGCAACACATCAGATATCTGTATTAACATGAAGAAGATATAGGAATAAGAGTTTGTAAGAATGGTTAGTACAAGAGTAGAGAAAGTCATGTGAGTGCAACACATCAGATATCTGTATTAACATGAAGAAGATATAGGAATAAGTGTTTGTAAGAATGGTTAGTACAAGAGTAGAGAAAGTCATGTGAGTGTAACACATCAGATATCTGTATTAACATGATGAAGATATAGGAATAAGAGTTTGTAAGAATGGTTAGTACAAGAGTAGAGAAAGTCATGTGAGTGTAACACATCACATATCTGTATTAACATGAAGAAGATATAGGAATAAGAGTTTGTAAGAATGGTTAGTACAAGAGTAGAGAAAGTCATGTGAGTGCAACACATCAGATATCTGTATTAACATGAAGAAGATATAGGAATAAGAGTTTGTAAGAATGGTTAGTACAAGAGTAGAGAAAGTCATGTGAGTGTAACACATCAGATATCTGTATTAACATGAAGAAGATATAGTAATAAGAGTTTGTAAGAATGGTTAGTACACGAGTAGAGAAAGTCATGTGAGTGCAACACATCAGATATCTGTATTAACATGAAGAAGATATAGTAATAAGAGTTTGTAAGAATGGTTAATACAAGAGTAGAGAAAGTCATGTGAGTGTAACACATCAGATATCTGTATTAACATGAAGAAGATATAGGAATAAGAGTTTGTAAGAATGGTTAGTACAAGAGTAGAGAAAGTCATGTGACTGCAACACATCAGATATCTGTATTAACATGAAGAAGATATAGGAATAAGAGTTTGTAAGAATGGTTAGTACAAGAGTAGAGAAAGTCATGTGAGTGTAACACATCAGATATCTGTATTAACATGAAGAAGATATAGGAATAAGAGTTTGTAAGAATGGTTAGTACAAGAGTAGAGAAAGTCATGTGAGTGCAACACATCAGATATCTGTATTAACATGAAGAAGATATAGGAATAAGAGTTTGTAATAATGGTTAGTACAAGAGTAGAGAAAGTCATGTGAGTGCAACACATCAGATATCTGTATTAACATGAAGAAGATATAGGAATAAG
This sequence comes from Tenodera sinensis, assembly GCA_030765045.1. Taxonomy (NCBI): domain Eukaryota; kingdom Metazoa; phylum Arthropoda; class Insecta; order Mantodea; family Mantidae; genus Tenodera; species Tenodera sinensis. Next base: position 373,615,582 of record CM060964.1, on the reverse strand, counting down.
AGTTTGTAAGAATGGTTAGTACAAGAGTAGAGAAAGTCATGTGAGTGTAACACATCAGATATCTGTATTAACATGATGAAGATATAGGAATAAGAGTTTGTAAGAATGGTTAGTACAAGAGTAGAGAAAGTCATGTGAGTGTAACACATCAGATGTCTGTATTAACATGAAGAAGATATAGGAATAAGAGTTTGTAAGAATTGTTAGTACAAGAGTAGAGAAAGTCATGTGAGTGCAACACATCAGATATCTGTATTAACATGAAGAAGATATAGGAATAAGAGTTTGTAAGAATGGTTAGTACAAGAGTAGAGAAAGTCATGTGAGTGCAACACATCAGATATCTGTATTAACATGAAGAAGATATAGTAATAAGAGTTTGTAAGAATGGTTAGTACAAGAGTAGAGAAAGTCATGTGAGTGTAACACATCAGATATCTGTATTAACATGAAGAAGATATAGGAATAAGAGTTTGTAAGAATGGTTAGTACAAGAGTAGAGAAAGTCATGTGAGTGTAACACATCAGATATCTGTATTAACATGATGAAGATATAGGAATAAGAGTTTGTAAGAATGGTTAGTACAAGAGTAGAGAAAGTCATGTGAGTGCAACACATCAGATATCTGTATTAACATGAAGAAGATATAGGAATAAGAGTTTGTAAGAATGGTTAGTACAAGAGTAGAGAAAGTCATGTGAGTGCAACACATCAGATATCTGTATTAACATGAAGAAGATCTAGTAATAAGAGTTTGTAAGAATGGCTAGTACAAGAGTAGAGAAAGTCATGTGAATGTAACACATCAGATATCTGTATTAACATGAAGAAGATGTAGTAATAAGAGTTTGTAAGAATGGTTAGTACAAGAGTAGAGAAAGTCATGTGAGTGTAACACATCAGATATCTGTATTAACATGAAGAAGGTGTAGTAATAAGAGTTTGTAAGAATGGTTAGTACAAGAGTAGAGAAAGTCATGTGAGTGTAACACATCAGATATCTGTATTAACATGAAGAAGATATAGTAATAAGAGTTTGTAAGAATGGTTAGTACAAGAGTAGAGAAAGTCATGTGAATGTAACACATCAGATATCTGTATTAACATGAAGAAGATATAGTAATAAGAGTTTGTAAGAATGGTTAGTACAAGAGTAGAGAAAGTCATGTGAGTGTAACACATCAGATATCTGTATTAACATGAAGAAGATATAGTAATAAGAGTTTGTAAGAATGGTTAGTACAAGAGTAGAGAAAGTCATGTGAGTGTAACACATCAGATATCTGTATTAACATGAAGAAGATGTAGTAATAAGAGTTTGTAAGAATGGTTAGTACAAGAGTAGAGAAAGTCATGTGAGTGTAACACATCAGATATCTGTATTAACATGAAGAAGATATAGTAATCAGAGTTTGTAAGAATGGTTAGTACAAGAGTAGAGAAAGTCATGTGAATGTAACACATCAAATATCTGTATTAACATGAAGAAGATATAGTAATAAGAGTTTGTAAGAATGGTTAGTACAAGAGTAGAGAAAGTCATGTGAGTGTAACACATCAGATATCTGTATTAACATGAAGAAGATATAGTAATAAGAGTTTGTAAGAATGGTTAGTACAAGAGTAGAGAAAGTCATGTGAGTGTAACACATCAGATATCTGTATTAACATGAAGAAGATATAGTAATAAGAGTTTGTAAGTATGGTTAGTACAAGAGTAGAGAAAGTCATGTGAATGTAACACATCAGATATCTGTATTAACACGAAGAAGATATAGGAATAAGAGTTTGTAAGAATGGTTAGTACAAGGGTAGAGAAAGTCATGTGAATGTAACACATCAGATATCTGTATTAACATGAAGAAGATGTAATAAGAGTTTGTAAGAATGGTTAGTACAAGAGTAGAGAAAGTCATGTGAATGTAACACATCAGATATCTGTATTAACACGAAGAAGATATAGGAATAAGAGTTTGTAAGAATGGTTAGTACAAGGGTAGAGAAAGTCATGTGAATGTAACACATCAGATATCTGTATTAACTTGAAGAAGATGTAGTAATAAGAGTTTGTAAGAATGGTTAGTACAAGAGTAGAGAAAGTCATGTGAGTGTAACACATCAAATATCTGTATTAACATGAAGAAGATATAGTAATAAGAGTTTGTAAGAATGGTTAGTACAAGAGTAGAGAAAGTCATGTGAGTGCAACACATCAGATATCTGTATTAACATGAAGAAGATATAGTAATAAGAGTTTGTAAGAATGGTTAGTACAAGAGTAGAGAAGGTCATGTGAATGTAACACATCAGATATCTGTATTAACATGAAGAAGATATAGTAATAAGAGTTTGTAAGAGTGGTTAGTACAAGAGTAGAGAAAGTCATGTGAGTGTAACACATCAGATATCTGTATTAACATGAAGAATATAATGGAATAAGAGTTTGTTAGAATGGTTAGTACAAGAGTAGAGAAAGTCATGTGAGTGTAACACATCAGATATCTGTATTAACATGAAGAAGATATAGTAATAAGAGTTTGTAAGAATGGTTAGTACAAGAGTAGAGAAAGTCATGTGAATGTAACACATCAGATATCTGTATTAACATGAAGAAGATATAGTAATAAGAGTTTGTAAGAATGGTTAGTACAAGAGTAGAGAAAGTCATGTGAGTGCAACACATCAGATTTTTTCAATATCAGTCATTTTTAAAGCTCCAGGAGGGTATTTAAATGTCCTAGTGCTGGTGAGTGTTCCTCACTAAACTTCGCCGCTACAGCTTTGAAATGCTCTTTTCGTTTTTACTCACTTTGATTTTAGTCTCTGGTAGAGAATTTTGCTTCAGAAAGGTTGTGAGTTGGTTGTGCTGAAATGAATTTTATATATCGACCTAAGTGCAACGAATCTGACACATGTTTTGCTTCCAAACAGAGTAATGCAGTAAGTGTTCTGTAATTCTGTAATCTTGCCAGGTTATTTCAGTGTTCCAGTTATATATTAGACATTGTTTAGATAGTTAATAGTTTAAAATTATTCGTTGGTCTATAGTAAAGCAGTAACATGCACATATTTTATGAATTTTGTGTATAAATTAGCGAAAGTGCATTGTGCAGAGATTAGCTAACAACAACAAATTTCTAAATCATATGAACAATGCGAAGGTGAAAAGAAAGTTTTCATATTAAGAAACAACCAAGCACACTGGCAATTCCCAAAAACTGCTACTCAGGCCAAGAAGAAAGCAACAGAGGGTCCCACATGGGTGCTGGGAAATTTTAAGTTGATTGGATTTAAAGTACAAAAGTATAATGGTAAACTTTAAAATCCATTTTTCTCACTTCTTATTTCAGCATTTTTTCACTATTCAAAATGCTCCTTGGACCCCAGTTTATAACTTATGAGCTTGAAATTTTCAGAACAGCTTCAGAGATTAGAATATTAAAATTCATCATGCGTCGGTTAAAAAATATTGTATAAATAAACTGAAATTAAATGTTTTTTCATAAATCATACTGAAAAAATTGAAAATATCATTAAACGCTATACAAAAGATTTTTTCCCTCTTAAACTAATTAAATCTAAGCAATGGCGGTATGACAGTTTCTCTATATCTATATACTGAGTTCCAATTAAAAATTTAGGAGAGATACAATAAACTGTAGGGTCCAAGGGTCATTTCATATTACCATATTAAAAAGTGATTTATTATTAATGAATATATTAATAATGTAAACACAGTTTTACATAGAACATTGACATTTTGTGTACACTATATATTTTATGTTCTGAGTATGTGGAAAACACTTCAAAGCAATCAGCACAAAACTGGATTTTTTAAATTTTCGTAGATACTTTGCCTTGAGTTATTTTCATGAGAAAATGTCATATCTTGAATTTTCTGGAAGGAACCTCTGAAGTTCTCTTCATTCTGAATGACTTTTGTATAACTGATAAACAGTAAAAGTTAGACAAAATCTTACTACATTAAACATTTGGATATCGTTAAAACACAATTTATGCCAAATAAAAATGTTTGTGGCATTAACTGTTTCCGACATATTTGTTATTTATTTGAATCTTCAAATATTTTTGCTTACTTTTCTCAAGAGAAAAATTCGCTATTCATATTTTCATTCTCGTAGTGATATAACGAGAACAGAATTTCAAAGCTATCAGAGAGTGACCAACTCTTAAATGTCTACACTATTGCTTATGTCTACTGCTCTCTCTATTCCCCTTGCACCTACAATATTAGTCATTTCTGTAAATGTATACAGTAGTCTCGCCAATCCGAACAGGGCTAGGGAAAAATATCTGCCAAATTTGTTTTGAATTTTAAAATAGGAAAATATAAAGATTAAGGTTAAACTAGTTTTTCCAAGTGAATACGTAAATTTATTAGCACAGAAAAATGTTAAATAAATGCTACAGGAGTAAAGAGTGAATCTCTCAGGTATCTTATACGCAAAAACTATAAATCTGACTTTCTCTACTCTTGTACTAACCATTCTTACAAACTCTTATTACTATATCTTCTTCATGTTAATACAGATATCTGATGTGTTACACTCACATGACTTTCTCTACTCTTGTACTAACCATTCTTACAAACTCTTATTACTATATCTTCTTCATGTTAATACAGATATCTGATGTGTTACACTCACATGACTTTCTCTACTCTTGTACTAACCATTCTTACAAACTCTTATTACTATATCTTCTTCATGTTAATACAGATATCTGATGTGTTACACTCACATGACTTTCTCTACTCTTGTACTAACCATTCTTACAAACTCTTATTACTATATCTTCTTCATGTTAATACAGATATCTGATGTGTTACATTCACATGACTTACTCTACTCTTGTACTAACCATTCTTACAAACTCTTATTCCTATATCTTCTTCATGTTAATACAGATATCTGATGTGTTACACTCACATGACTTTCTCTACTCTTGTACTAACCATTCTTACAAACTCTTATTACTATATCTTCTTCATGTTAATACAGATATCTGATGTGTTACATTCACATGACTTACTCTACTCTTGTACTAACCATTCTTACAAACTCTTATTCCTATATCTTCTTCATGTTAATACAGATATCTGATGTGTTACACTCACATGACTTTCTCTACTCTTGTACTAACCATTCTTACAAACTCTTATTACTATATCTTCTTCATGTTAATACAGATATCTGATGTGTTACACTCACATGACTTTCTCTACTCTTGTACTAACCATTCTTACAAACTCTTATTACTATATCTTCTTCATGTTAATACAGATATCTGATGTGTTACATTCACATGACTTACTCTACTCTTGTACTAACCATTCTTACAAACTCTTATTCCTATATCTTCTTCATGTTAATACAGATATCTGATGTGTTACACTCACATGACTTTCTCTACTCTTGTACTAACCATTCTTACAAACTCTTATTACTATATCTTCTTCATGTTAATACAGATATCTGATGTGTTACACTCACATGACTTTCTCTACTCTTGTACTAACCATTCTTACAAACTCTTATTACTATATCTTCTTCATGTTAATACAGATATCTGATGTGTTACATTCACATGACTTACTCTACTCTTGTACTAACCATTCTTACAAACTCTTATTCCTATATCTTCTTCATGTTAATACAGATATCTGATGTGTTACATTCACATGACTTTCTCTACTCTTGTACTAACCATTCTTACAAACTCTTATTCCTATATCTTCTTCATGTTAATACAGATATCTGATGTGTTACATTCACATGACTTACTCTACTCTTGTACTAACCATTCTTACAAACTCTTATTCCTATATCTTCTTCATGTTAATACAGATATCTGATGTGTTACATTCACATGACTTACTCTACTCTTGTACTAACCATTCTTACAAACTCTTATTCCTATATCTTCTTCATGTTAATACAGATATCTGATGTGTTACACTCACATGACTTTCTCTACTCTTGTACTAACCATTCTTACAAACTCTTATTCCTATATCTTCTTCATGTTAATACAGATATCTGATGTGTTACACTCACATGACTTTCTCTACTCTTGTACTAACCATTCTTACAAACTCTTATTACTATATCTAATTCGTGTTAGTTGAGATAAACAGTTAATCTCAGGTTTATTATTCAAAGTAAATGTTGGAACGCACGCCCATGGCGACTAACACAAAGAGTGCATCGACGTGTCCTATTCTGCCGTACTCTCACAAAGACATCAGCCATTTCTCTGGTTTAACAGCGTATCGGTCTAATTTTGAGCTGTGATTAACTGTAAACAATGAGATGTTTATGTGTTCTGTGTTTGTTTCTTGGATTAAGATTATGTGCCTTACTAAGATAAGTGCAGTGCTAATTTACATTGTTGATTTTGCAGTAAATACCTAAACTGGGTGGGAGACAGTAACAGACATTAACTCGTCTAGCGCTTAAACGAAGCACCACAGCAAAAAACTTTCCTTAACAAAAAGTGTTTAAAATAATGTTATCTATCAGCTCACAAAGTTTGTAGGTCTAATTTTGGGACATCCTGTATATACCCATAGGGATATAAACTTGTATTTTCTTTAAATCATGAAACATACAGTGTTAAATGTGATCGTGAACAGTCAGTTATACTTCTCTGAAGAAGTAATCTAGAACATGACGTCTACCTTCAAGAAATTCCACACAACTGAAGCTTTTAAAATTGTACTGCACTAAAACAGTAGCTCTAACTGAATCAGTAGATAACATGTTCCTTTCATTTGTCCACTGTGCTCTATTAGTGAAAATGCTCTGTGAACATTAGGATTGTGTTGCTTTACCTCCACAGAGTACCAACCTTTTGCCTCGGAGTGCAAATGTAGCTATAGCGAGTTGGAGTTGAGGCTAATAACTAGTTATTAATTTCTATTTTTGCAGTTGCCAGTTCATTTTGAAACGATTAGTGCTTGTTTCTGAGAATGTAGGTCACTAGAGACTTTTCAAAAATTCTCCCCAGACGCCGGACAAATGGTTAAAATGTAGGGCATGTATGGTGATTTCCAGACGTCTGGTAACTCTGTGAAGGTAACTTCATCAATAAATCTGGGTGTATGAACGGACAAGTTTTCTCTTGTACAGTCGTAGGTTATCAACGAAATTATAATCTTCGCAAAAGTTAAAGGCATATGGTGGCGGGGCGTACTGCGGACTCCAGCGAATCCTAAGCTTGCCCCTCCTACCAGCGCTGCCGAATGTGGTACACGCGTCTCACTCGCACTTATGTACAGAACCTCTGCCGGTACACGCACTACGCTTGGCAACAGCGCTCTGCTTGAGCATTGGCCAGCGCTCACATGCATTTAACTTTTGCGAGCAGTATACACAATCGCCTTCTGCAGGAAAAGTAGATAAAAGAATCCAGCTAGCTCCTGACTTCAAGTGAGATAAACGAGTCTGCATCAAATAGGAGTGTCTGTGTGTTCCAGGAATATGTTCTTGTTATGATTCGTCCCTGTTTTCCTGTACTGCAGATGTACACGGAATACCTACACCTTTTGAGGTTTCCTGAATCCTCCCAAACTTCCCGTTATATTTCATTTTATTTTAATTGTTCCATTTTCATCCCGCCGTGTTACTCTTAACGTTGGGTTTCTGTTTATTTAGGGTTTTTAGTAAATTACATCACACGCACATTTACACTCATTCGTACTTGCAGACTGTGGGGAGCACTGGTTTGTGAACAAGGATTTGCACTTTGAACTCGTGTTAAGGGCACAAGTAGATGACATTTCTACAATTATTAGCGGATCTTATTCAAACTCACATCAGACATAATAGATATAAGCAACAATGCATATTGAAATTTTCATTGTAATATCTTTAACGCCTTTAAATTTATTGTGTATTCTAGCTATTGCTTTGGTAGTGCTCCATATAGTGAAGATTTCAAAATATTGATAATTTTAAATATTATTCTCTTACAGATAAGTACTCAAAATAATGTTTGAAACAAAAAAAATTATAGTTCTTTGGTTATTAAATAAAAATGATTAACTTTGAAAAAAATACTTTTTTCACGATTTTTGTAGAACTTTGTAATTCTCCTACTGGTAAATATTAAAATTACAGAAAAATTATTCGGACTTCATCAGTTTGTTGATTACAAACACTCGGAACAGTAGGTTTCCAGGAAATGCAGCGTTGTCTCTACATACAACACGTGTTTTCCTCATAGTGAATCAGACGGAAGCACTTGAGCAATGTGCATACCCTGTCTTAGGTCTCCTGGTGTATTTCTCTCTTACACGTTCACACACATTACTGTTGAAAATGCTGCTTGCTGTACTCTGATAGGTGCAGAAGAAGTTAAACATATGAAATTAACCTTCACTGTCAAATCAAACAGTGAAAAACAGCCTTAAACCTCCTTAAGGGACACTGGGAGTGAAATTTTGGTCAAAATTGTCAAAAAGTCGAAAATTGTTTTTTTAACCTTAAAATGTTCCTCGAACACCTGTGCATTTGGATCAGCTAACATTTTTCATATCCCCCACTCCATGTGGTCATTACGGCCCAGTGCTCTTCCCTTAACGTACACAGCATGTTCCTATATAAAAGCCTGTTTTTCTCAAAACTACATTTCTGCACATTCCAAAAGAACGTCGAGCCTGAGTTTTGCTTCAAATTCAATGAAAATTTCCAAAAGTATTGAGAAACAGCAGCTAAACAAAACTATGATTCAATATGGATGTTATCACTAACACGAATTCCAAAAACATTTTTTGTATGAAAAAAAACCAATAATTTTTAAGATTAAATTTTCTTTGTTATTAAAATATGTACAGCATAATCAGCAAACCTATCTCTTCATACAATTGTTACCTATGTTTTGGAGTACCAGTTCTGCCAATATAAATGAATTTTGAAAAGTGAATAGACGCGAGCTACATTTTGAAAATGTGCCTATTAAATTTATAAAATAATTTATATATCGTAAAGAAATTATCCAATGTTAATGATATTTGGTGTACCTCCTATTCTCATATAAATACAAACACAGTAAAACTTTCAGAAAAATCTATCAACAAATGTGGAACTTTCAAATTTCACTCGCAGTGTCCCTTAACATTAACAAAGGAGATTAATTTTTCTACGTTGCATCCAGTGGGCGGGAACATCCTTTCACGTGACTGGCGTGAGGCAAGCACAACCACCAGCCGCTCTCTTTCAATGCCTCGTGACCGAAACAGGCTGACTGGGTTTTGAAAACATAGAAAAGGTATAAAATGATCAGTGGGAGAAAGGAGTTGTTGAAAATATCGCTTACGTTTTATAAGCTAAATCTACTTCATGAACTAAAAATAACATTTAAGTTCCGCTATTATTACTGACTTCTTTGCTTTGATTTAGCGTGAATACACTTCCAAGGTTGGTACTACTACCATAAGCACCACCAGAAGCAGGAGGCCAGCTTCAGTTATCACTGTTTACCTAGAATTGTTTACTGACGTATTCACTTGCTGCATTCCTCCCAGGGAACATGACCTGGTGAACAAAATGTACATCATAAGTAATATACAGGGTGCTTCAAAAGGTTACTGTAAAACTTATGGAACAGAAAGAGTAGACAAAATATAGTAACTTTCGACCAGGAAACCATGTTCGCAAACACGATCCCGAGTCAGTACAGTGATATTCTGTTAAGCCACAATACACCTTATTACGCACAGGGTTCAGTGTAATAGGTTACAAAATATGTTCAAACATACTACACCACATTCAATACAAGCATTGCACCGTCGAATAAAGGCTTGGCGCACTCGCTTGAATCTTATACGAGTATATCTTATATATTTAAACAAGCAATTCTTGTATAAACTACTCTAAACCTTATTTTGAACATAATTTCTATGTTAATGAGCCAATTTCAACAAATAAGCCAGGATATTAAAGCTGTCATCAAGAGTTTTCAGAAAACATAAAGAAAGTTGAGTTAGGTATATTAGTGTACACTAACAGTCACAATTACTGTAAACCTTATTTCGGCCATAATTTATCTGTTAATGATTCGATTTCAGCAAACGAGCTAGCGTTTTAAGGTCCTCTTCCAGGGCTATCAGAATACAGTAAGAAATTTGACCTAGCTATATTAGTTTGTGTGTTATAACACGTCCCGTCTGTATGTTTGAAATAGAAATACAATGTATTACATTTTACGGCTGAAATGATAGTGTTTATGAAATATTTATGTGTATTCCTTGTATCTTGGAAATGACTTAATAATTGCGACAAAAATGTTTATTTAGTTAACGTTTTGCTTTTCAACTTTATCTCAGTAAGTATATTCTCCCAAAAAACAAGATTTCACAAAAAGGAGGAAAAAAACACCGAGTGAAGCTCGGTCACCCAGGTACTAGATGGTTCACTGGTGTCTGATACATCACAGCTTTGTTATGCCCCCAGAAGAAATAATCAAGTGGTATTAAATCAGGAGAACGGGGTGGCCATTCAAGTGGTCCTCGTTTTGCTATCCAACGTTTATGATATTTGCGGTTTAGGAAGCGCGGCATCAAAATGTGTTGGCGCTCCATCCAGTTGTATCTATGCTTGCGGCGTACAGCAAGTGGTACCTCCTCTAACAACTCCGGAAGATGTTGTTCCAACAAGGTCCGATATGGGTATGTTGGCCCATTGAAATGTATTACAGCTTAACCGTATTATTATAGGTACTGACTCAGGATCATGTTTGCGAACAAGGGTTCCTAGTCGAAAGTTACTCTATTCTGTCAACTTTTTCTGTACCTTAAGTTTTTCAGTAAGCTTTTGAAGCACCCTGTATATTAACACCGGTTATATTCAGGACACCTATCGGCTTGCCGGCTTTACATAAAGGGGCCATTCTGTCCTTGTCTGTGGTGAAGGTTTACTATTTTCCTTTTTTAAGAAACATAGGAACAACAGTGCTTTAATTTCGGCAACAGTACTCTAACACTGAAATCAAAAACGCCGAAGTAAAAACACAACCAGCTGCTAAAGTGAACATGACTCAAAACTAGCTAGTCTCAAGTGTCTAAATTTGTCATGCTACACCAAGAGGCGCAATCAGGCGCAAGTGCAAAGTCAGCGGTAATGCTATACATGAACGACACTCATATTCCAACTGCCTTCTGTGCTGCAATTGCACACATTGACTCATATCATCGAAATACACTGAATGTTTCTCAGTCATAGCAGACATTTCATTTCTCCACATCCCTTCACAGATATAGTTGAGGCGAACATCGTGCCACGTCTTTCAAATGAGCAAATCTGTCATTTCTAAAAATCAACCAAATTAACTTCCTTATATTTCTGCTTCATTACACCGTATAACATAAGCAAATCTGAGCGCTTAAATTGTTGAAAATTTGCTAATAAATTAATCTAAATCAGACACAGTTTATTTTGCTTTCCCCTCACGTTCATCGTAGGTAGAGGAAGTATTGCATTTCATTGAAAATTTCGATATAGTGATTCCACCCGCAAATACATGTTTTGAGGCCCCCTGAATAAAAGTATTCCCATATTCTCCTTGTACCTACAAGAAGATAAATAATAAGACAATTTCTGCAAATGTTTACCTCAACTAACACGAAGAAGATAGAAATAAGAGTTTGTAAAAATGAAAATATCACTCACAAACTCCTAAACTATATCGTGCAGTTTTATATTATTTTTCTCAGGGTTTATGTTCGGTTTTTAGTTTCTCTACTACGTTTAGTAAAGTAGAGGAAGTATTGTATTCCACCCAGAAATTCCAATTCTAGATTTCACCATAAATATATGTTTTCAGGCCCCCTGAATCCAAAAAAGCATGTTTAGAAAAAGGCCCGTGTGTGTTGTGTGGATAGCATAACTCAAAAACAAAAAGTCGGTTAGAAACCGAAGTTCTCATCTAAGTTTAATCTCTTTCAAGGATGCGACACGAAGATTTTGAACAAAATAGCCCCACCCTAAACTACCATTTACATGGACAATTTTTCGAAACTTTTGATTTTCTTAAAAATGGCTCTAACGATTTTGGTTAAAGTGACAGATTCTTAAGATAATTTTATGACAAATGAAATGTATATTTTGAATTTTTTGGCTATAGCCTATGTAGTCCTGTTTACTCTGGATGACTTTTGAATAACTGGTAAACCGTGAGAGATACACAAAATCTCACTATACAAAAAATGTAGAGCTCGCTAAAACACACAATTTATGGCTGAATAATTTTTTTGTAGATTGAACCATTTCAGAGATATTCCTTCTTATCTGTGTGAGTTTTAGACAACTTATATTTGCATCAAATGGAATATCGTTATTCATTTTTCTACATGTTAAGCGCGCAAAGAGAATGGAGTTTGAAAGCTTTAAACATTTGACTATCGCTCAAAGCCTGCTATATTCCCCTGGCACCTACAAGCAATCAGGTTTTTTCCGTGCTGTTGCTGAGGTTGCTTGTGTTATATTTAAATACATACACTGATTCATTAATTGGTGTAGGTACGTGGCACAGTTGGTGGTAGACAAAAACTGAAAGGTGACGCTATAGATGACGGCGTAGAGATGGCAGAGTATGGAATCGGATGGGATGGGATGGGATGGGATGGGGGAGTGTTGACCCAGCCTTGAGTTCAGTTGATGCGGTACAGAATGGATGACGCTGGCTTGCGATGAGATCACGTCGAGCAAGCCACGCCACGCTATGCCTGCCTGATGTAACAGTCTCGGCCTTCCAGGAAATGTGTGCTGCTTTTGCTATGCGGCAAAACAGAATTCCCCGAACAGCCAGTGTCAGGGGTGTATAACATCCACACTCAATCGCTATACATATTGTGTACCAATTCAGAAGCTCTGTTCTTTCTAACGGATATGGGTTATAAAGCACTTTTTACTTCTAATTAGCTGAAATATCCTATATCCGAGATGTGTTTGTTTACCCCAAAGACAGTAAGTACACGAGTTACAACATTTTGAGGTAGAATCATAATCTTATTTATTCACCATCAGATATCATATAGGTGTATAGGTTTTGTCAATAATAGAAACTATACGCATATATCTATAGTGGTATAATGGTACAATATACCCAGCATTCGCTTTAGTGCAGGGGTTCTGCTTGCGTCCCTTACACATGTTAAGGGACACTGGGAGTGAAATTTTGGTCAAAATTGTCAAAAAGTCGAAAATTGTTTTTTTACCTTAAAATGTTGCTGGAACACCTGTGCATTTGGATCAGCTAACATTTTTCATATCCCCCACTCCACGTGGTCATTACGGCCCAGTGCTCTTCCCTTAACGTACACAGCATGTTCCTATATAAAAGCCTGTTTTTCTCAAAACTACATTTCTGCACATTCCAAAAGAAGGTCGCGCCTGAGTTTTGCTTCAAATTCAATGAAAATTTCCAAAAGTATTCACAAATAGCAGCTAAACAAAACTATGGTTCAATATTGATGTTATCATTAACATTAATTCCAAAAAACATTTTTTTTGTATGAAAAAAATCAATAATTTTTAAGATTAAATTTTCTTTGTTATTAAAAAAATATGTACAGCATAATCAGCAAACGTATTTGAAATATCTCTTCATACAATTGTTACCCGTGTTTTAGAGTATCATTTCTGTCAATATTAATGAATTTTGAAAAGTCAATAGACGCGAGCTCTATTTTGAAAATGTGCCTATTAAATGCATAAAATAATTTATATATCATAAACGAGTTATCCAATTTTAATGAAATTTGGTGTACCTCCTATTCTCATATAAATACAAACAGTAAAAAATTCAGAAAAATCTCTCAAGAAATGTGGAACTTTCAAATTTCACTCCCAGTGTCTCTTAATTTCCCCCGTCTACTGACTAAGGCAAGGAGAGCCAGACCTACTAATCAGAGGCGGATGGGGCGGAGTATCGTAGTACATACAACTGAATGGGAGGACCAATATTTTTCGTTTTTGAGATGAAGACGATAAAGTTAAGTGCCTGATTTATAAGACTAGTACTATCAGATGTATACCATTTCCCTTGCTTACATTCCGTGTTCATAATAAACGTTATTCACCTGAAAAATACATCAAACTATTGAAACAATTGTACCACACATTCTCTTCAGAATTTGAACACCTAAAATATTTCAAACCAAAATCCAATTGGTTTGCACTCCTCTGAAGTTTCCACGCAGTGATGCAAAATATGAAACTACTTGCATTGCAGAATTCAACGACCGTGATAAAGAAGGGTGGGAATTATTTAGGTCTATGCTCTGCTGCTGTGATTACGTTTGTTTCCATCTAGTTTAATGTCAGTATTTGGCTCTACTTATATTTGTGAACAAACATTTTCAAAAATGAACCACATTAAAAGTGAGTATCGCAGCAAGATAAGTGACAATCACCTTGAGACTGTGCACTGTGATTTTTCGAAAATGGCGCTAACGATTTTGATTAAAATGTCATATGTTTGAGATATGTTTATGACGAATGAAATGTATATCTTGAATTTTCTGGCTATAGCCTATGTAGTCGTATTTACTCTGGATGACTTTTGAACAACTGGCAAACCATAAGAGATCGACCAAATCTTACTGTACAAAAAATTTAGCTCTTGCTAAAACAATCTATCTTAATTATTTTTTTCTGGAATGAACCATTTCGGAGATATTCCTTGTTATTTGTCTGAGTTTTCGAACGCTTGAACTTATCAAATGGCGGATCGTTATTCATTTTTTATATGTTAACCGTGGAAAGAGAACGGAATATCAAAGCTTTAAAACATTTGACTATCGCTCAAAGCCTACTGTATTCTAATATTCCCCTTGTACCTACACGGACATAAGCAATGAGATAATTTGTACAAATGTTTACCTCAACTAACAAGAAGAAGATATAGGAATAACAGTTTGTAAGAATGTTTAGTACAAGAGTAGAGAAAGTCATGTGACTGCAACACATCATATTTGTTATACTAATGACATCCAACGTAATGTCATATCAGACGATGAATGGGTGAAATGATCCTCAAATGAGCCCGGGGTCTATTGAGCGTAAACATACCCAACATTCGTCTTCTCGGGATGAGAGAAAATCTCGAAAAAAAAAAAAAAATATCCAGATAACTCACCCTAAACCAGATTCGAACTCGGAAGCTCTTGGAAACATAGCAGAGCATCATAAACTTCGGGAAGAATAAGTTTTTAGCCATGTGAAAGTGGAGAGGAAGTGAGGTAAATCTGAAATGGCCGCGCCGCAGTATTGTGACATGAGTTTCTGCTCACGGATATAGACACTATGATTATTTTGTATGTTAATTTGGAGTGATTTTATGACAATAATAAGCACTGCGGTTGGTTCCGCTGAACGCGCATCCATAAGCAGATAAATGACCTTCACCGTTGTCATAGCAACGTCACGACCACGAAGGAGATTTGCAGTCTGACACATTTCCGCTTCGCTTCAGCGTAGGCGAATGTGGAACACGTTATCATTACCATTATTACTGTTATTATATTACTAGTACTATTATTTTGGTAGCAAAATGTAATCACACTTTTGTACTGTGTGCGGGAATATATAAGAATGGTAACCACTGCACCATGCGGACTGCCCACCTGCTATCCTGCAGTGCAACAGGTTGGAGTTGGCGATTCCAGGAACTAATCCTATCATTCACAAGATTAGCGTTTGGAATGGCTGAGCCACCGTGGCCGGCCGGTGTTCTCTACGTCACACAGTGCCGTCAACTTGGCACAGCAAACTCAACATCGAACTGAAGGAAACAGTGGTGCCACTACCTTCAAAATCTGATATGTTGCACTCACATGACATTCTCTACTCTTGTACTAACCATACTTACAAACTCTTATTACTATATCTTCTTCATGTTAATACAGATATCTGATGTGTTACATTCACATGACTTTCTCTACTCTTGTACTAACCATTCATACAAACTCTTATTACTATATCTTCTTCATGTTAATACAGATATCTGATGTGTTACATTCACATGACTTTCTCTACTCTTGTACTAACCATTCTTACAAACTCTTATTCCTATATCTTCTTCATGTTAATACAGATATCTGATGTGTTACACTCACATGACTTTCTCTACTCTTGTACTAACCATTCTTACAAACTCTTATTACTATATCTTCTTCATGTTAATACAGATATCTGATGTGTTACACTCACATGACTTTCTCTACTCTTGTACTAATCATTCATACAAACTCTTATTACTATATCTTCTTCATGTTAATACAGATATCTGATGTGTTACATTCACATGACTTTCTCTACTCTTGTACTAACCATTCTTACAAACTCTTATTACTATATCTTCTTCATGTTAATACAGATATCTGATGTGTTAAACTCACATGACTTTCTCTACTCTTGTACTAACCATTCTTACAAACTCTTATTACTATATCTTCTTCATGTTAATACAGATATCTGATGTGTTACACTCACATGACTTTCTCTACTCTTGTACTAGCCATTCTTACAAACTCTTATTCCTATATCTTCTTCATGTTAATACAGATATCTGATGTGTTACACTCACATGACTTTCTCTACTCTTGTACTAACCATACTTAGAAACTCTTATTATTCATATATCTTCTTCATGTTAATACAGATATCTGACGTGTTACATTCACATGACTTTCTCCACTCTTGTACTAACCATTCTTACAAACTCTTATTACTATATCTTCTTCATGTTAATACAGATATCTGATGTGTTACGTTCACATGACTTTCTCTACTCTTGTACTAACCATTCTTACAAACTCTTATTACTATATTTTCTTCATGTTAATACAGATATCTGATATGTTGCACTCACGTGACTTTCTCTACTCTTGTACTAACCGTTCTTACAAACTCTTATTACTATATCTTCTTCATGTTAATACAGATATCTGATGTGTTACACTCACATGACTTTCTCTACTCTTGTACTAACCACTCTTACAAACTCTTATTACTATATCTTCTTCATGTTAATACAGATATCTGATGTGTTACACTCACATGACTTTCTCTACTCTTGTACTAACCATTCTTACAAACTCTTATTACTATATCTTCTTCATGTTAATACAGATACCTGATGTGTTACACTCACATGACTTTCTCTACTCTTGTACTAACCATCCTTACAAACTTTTACTCCTATATCTTCTTCGTGTTACTTGAGATAAACATTTGTACAAATTATCTTATTGCTTATTTCCTTGTGGGTTCAAGGAGAACATGCGAATACAGTAGGCTTTGTGCGATAGTCAAATGTTTTAAAGCTTTCAAATTCCGCTCTCTTTACACGGCTAACATTTGACAAACGAATAACGATATTCCATTTGAGGAAAGTTTTCCAAAACTCGCACAAATAACAAGGAAAATCTCCAAAATGGTTCAGTGTACAAAAAACTATATATTTTTTTTACATATATTGTGCTTTAGCAAGATATAATTTTTTTTGTACAGTATGATTTGGTCTATCTCTTACGGTTTAGTAGTTATACAAATGTCATCGAGGGTAAACAGGACTACGTGGAATATAGCCAGAAATTCCACAATATACATTTCATTTGTCATAAAGATATCTTAAACATATAGTATTTTAATAAAAATCTTTAAAGCCGTTTTCCAGAAAATCCAAAATTTCGAAACATTTTCCTGATGAAGTACTTTAGGGTGGAGAAATTTTCTTCAAAATATTTGAAAGATATTTAATTTAAATACGAAGTTTGGGTTTTAACCGACTTTTCATTTTTGAGTTATGCTGTTCACACACACACACACACACACACACACACACACACACACACACACACACACACACACACACACACACACACACACACACACACACACACACAAGCGCATAGACTTTTTTCTAAAATTACTGTTTTTAGATTTAGGGGCCCTGAAAACGTATATTTCCGGTGAAATCTCGACATCGAAATTTTGGGTGGAATAGAATACTTAGTAGTAGAGAAAGTTAAACAATGTCGCATAGAACTATGTTTTTTGTATGGTGTTTAACGCCCGCTTTTACTACTTACGGCACCGCAGGCGGTGATACTAATAATGCATGAAATGAAAATGGAGAATCGGTGGAATGAGATGGCGGGGGAAACCGGAGAAACCAGAAGAAACCCGCCCCTGCGCCGCTTTGTCCAGCATAAATCTCGCATGGAATCGAACGTGGACCGCTTTGCTGAGAGGCGGATGGTCTAACCACTCAGCTACGGCGCGGCCTTTAAATGGTTAGATTAGTGCAGCTGCCCTATATAATAAATTGCCAACCAATTTGAGAAGATCCATGCGACTTCTCAAGATGTCTTTGAAGCAAATCTTACTGAGAAATAGCTTCTAAAGTGCAAACAGGCTTACCAAGGCACTGTAATTGTAACACTAAATCACCGCTAATTATATAGATTTTATTATATATTGTTATCACTGTTAGTGTCAATTTACATGGCTTTATGATTAATCTTATTACTGTGTTATCTCTCATAATTTATGTAATTATTGCTCTCATTACAAATGTTTATTACACTAATGAAGTGTTAAACTATAAACAATTAGGGTGTATTGTAATAATATTATAAATAGCATTACCATGTGGACTTAGCCAATGTTATTGTACTGATAAACGGATAAATAAAGCAAGGCGCAATGAAATGTCTTATACTACTATTGTATGGACTCGTGCCACTTTGAGTTCGGCACCGATGGACAGCATTGTGCACACTAGTGGCACGTGCTGGGGCAAGGGGATAGGCCAAATCCGTGCCATGCCAAATTGTGTAAACGTTAGCGGATAAATTGCATTTTGCTATATCACATTCGACATTCATTTCTCATAGTTCATACTTAAAGTAAATTAATCATTGTTTTTAATAATGTTACCCTCATTGCCAGCAGATAAGGATTAACAGAAAAATCTGCTAGGAAATGTAGAAACTGTAGAATGCACGTGTGTTCAAGTGTGCGGTGTGTTTACTTATTAAAATAACATAAATAAAGTAAGTTTTTTTTACTAAGTAGCTTGTTTTCTATATTATCGTTGTAAGACAAGGTGTAACTGAAATACATGGGAAGACCTACTCCTGATCAATAAATGTAGTACAAAAAGGTGACGGTTTTAACCGCCTATGGATTAAATACATTTATAGGAAAAAAAATCTGATGTGTTACACTCACATGACTTTCTCTACTCTTGTACTAACCATTCTTACAACTCTTATTACTATATCTTCTTCATGTTAATACAGATATCTGATGTGTTACACTCACATGACTTTCTCTACTCTTGCACTAACCATTCTTACAAACTCTTATTACTATATCTTCTTCATGTTAATACAGATATCTGATGTGTTGCACTCACATGACTTTCTCTACTCTTGTACTAACCATTCTTACAACTCTTATTACTATATCTTCTTCATGTTAATACAGATATCTGATGTGTTACACTCACATAACTTCCTCTACTCTTGTACTAACCATTCTTACAAACTCTTATTACTATATCTTCTTCATGTTAATACAGATATCTGATGTGTTACATTCACATGACTTTCTCTACTCTTGTACTAACCATTCTTACAAACTCTTATTACTATATCTTCTTCATGTTAATACAGATATCTGATGTGTTACACTCACATGACTTTCTCTACTCTTGTACTAACCATTCTTACAAACTCTTATTCCTATATCTTCTTCATGTTAATACAGATATCTGATGTGTTACACTCACATGACTTTCTCTACTCTTGTACTAACCATTCTTACAAACTCTTATTACTATATCTTCTTCATGTTAATACAGATATCTGATGTGTTACACTCACATGACTTTCTCTACTCTTGTACTAACCATTCTTACAAACTCTTATTACTATATCTTCTTCATGTTAATACAGATATCTGATGTGTTGCACTCACATGACTTTCTCTACTCTTGTACTAACCATTCTTACAACTCTTATTACTATATCTTCTTCATGTTAATACAGATATCTGATGTGTTACACTCACATGACTTCCTCTACTCTTGTACTAACCATTCTTACAAACTCTTATTACTATATCTTCTTCATGTTAATACAGATATCTGATGTGTTACATTCACATGACTTTCTCTACTCTTGTACTAACCATTCTTACAAACTCTTATTACTATATCTTCTTCATGTTAATACAGATATCTGATGTGTTACACTCACATGACTTTCTCTACTCTTGTACTAACCATTCTTACAAACTCTTATTACTATATCGTCTTCATGTTAATACAGATATGTGATGTGTTACACTCACATGACTTTCTCTACTCTTGTACTAACCATTCTTACAAACTCTTATTCCTGTATCTTCTTCATGTTAATACAGATATCTGATGTGTTACACTCACATGACTTTCTCTACTCTTGTACTAACCATTCTTACAAACTCTTATTACTATATCTTCTTCATGTTAATACAGATATCTGATGTTTTGCACTCACATGACTTTCTCTACTCTTGTACTAACCATTCTTACAAACTCTTATTACTATATGTTCTTCGTGTTAATACAGATATCTGATGTGTTGCACTCACATGACTTTCTCTACTCTTGTACTAACCATTCTTACAAACTCTTATTACTATATCTTCTTCATGTTAGTTGAGATAAACATTTGTACAAATTATCTTATTGCTTATTTCCTTGTAGGTACAAGGGGAATATGGGAATATAGTAGGCTTTGTGCGATAGTCAATTTTTTTAAAGCTTTGGGATCGTTCTCTTTGCACGCTTAAGATATAAAAAAAGGAATAACGATGTTCCATTTGACAGAAGTACAGTCGTTTAAGTTCTCCAAAACTCACACAAATAACAAGGAATATCTCAGAAATGGTTCAATCTACAAAAAAGTTTATTCAGACATAAATTGTGTGTTTTAGCGAAATGTATGTTTGTGGTATAGTATGATTTGGTCTATCTGTTACGGTTTACCAGATATTCAATTCATCCAGAGTAAATAGGACTTCATGGGCTATAGCCAAGAAATTCAAGATATACATTTCATTTGTCATAAAAATATCTCAAAGATATGGCATTTTAATGAAAATCGTTAGAGGCATTTTTAAGAAAATCAAAATTTTTGAACAATTTTCCATGTAAAGGGTAGTTTAGGGTGGATAATTTTTTTTAAAGTCTTCGTGTCGCATCCTTGAAATACATAGCAACTTTGGTTTTTAACTGACTTTTCGTTTTTGAGTTATGCTGTCCATAGATTGAAACATAGACGGACCTTTTTCTAAAAATGCTTCGTTGGATTCAGGGGCCGTAAAACATTTATATCCGGTGAAATCTTGACATCGAAATTTTGGGTGGAATACAATATTTCCTCTACTTACTATATGTAGTAGAGAAAGTAAAAATGGATCTCCATAAAGTATAGAATATAGTGTGTGTATTAATTATTGTTTATGGCCTTAAACATTTACGAGACATTCATTGTTACTGGTTTAAATTTCATTGAAGTAATTGTTAATTTCTAACTAACAACCAAACAAAAACGATTAAGCAATTAGCGGACGAGGGTATTATTAAATTAATTATTATTGGGTCAGCGAAGCGGCAAATTAATTTATGACTCATCTGTAAACAATTTTCAGACCCTTTTTAGTGTCTCAGAGATATTTAATAGCAATAAAGACATGACCTGCATTATAAGGAACAAGCCTGCAATATTTGAACTTTATTCGTAAAGTAATAGAGCTGTTAAATTAGGCCCTGAGCCCTTAAGAAAACATAGCACAGAAGTACTGCTGTTTATGTACATAGGTGCTACAAATTTGTAGTGGGAATGGGTAGCGCTGTTTTGTTTGCACTTCTGGTGTTTAACAGAGCTTGTGTTTGTGTGTGTTCGCAGGGGCTACTCAAAGCAAGGATGAGGTGCAGATTAAGAAGAAGGCAGCGGACAACAATGGTAAGCTACCAAAGGTCATTGACTCAGAGATATCTTAACTTCATGGCATGCATACCTTGAAAATAGTCTGATGCTCACTACTGCAGGGTACACTAGCTGGCTTACCTGATGTTGCACATTACGTTTCTATACTCCAGTGACGAATTAATTAATTTCATTTACCTCCCACGTTTTTTATCAAATTATTGTATCAAAAATAATGAGCCAGCTCCTAAATATAGAAGCGCGGTTCACAATACTCGTAGGCGGGAGGCAGGAAATCGTGGTCGGTGCGTGGTATATCGATCCAACGAGCACCGTCCCTCTATACAGGGCGTTTAAAAATGTCTGATATTGCAACAGTAGTTGGGATTGGGCAAACCTACAAATACCAGGTAGAGAGAAAGTCATTACATTAATTTAAACCAGTGATAGATCTCGATATTTGGAACACATTTTGTCTCTGACCATTTCCTACAGAGATATTTTAGTTTTATTGAAACAAGCTGGCAACACTGCAGACTGTGTGGGTGTCACTTTCACTAGCTCAGTACATAAACAAACACAATAACGGTGCTTTTTGAGAACACAAACGAATACCCTGCCTTGTCCTTCCGTGTTTACTGAGCGAGTGTAGGCCAATCACAAGCGTTACCTCCAAAAACATTACACCACCCTGCAACCGTCTGACCTGTTTACATCCAGAAACCGGTTCAATTCCCTCACCAACCTCAACGCAATGTTGTCCACTTACTTCACGTCTGAAAGAGCTGCTCGGAGTATTCTTCACGTCCTTTAAGTGATTAATTATTTCGAAACCCTGTGTGATGTCCCATAATTACTACCGAAGCTATGTCAGAAATAAGTTACTCTACGCATCTTACAAGTAACAAACTGTTATCTTCGTACATTCTTGTGGAATTATACATCCAATTGGGAACAAAAACCATTTATTTTTTCGGAATCGGCTGATCAAAGAACAAAATGCCGTTTGACTTTTTTGTTTGTAATGCTTCTATGAAACACATATTAGAAGGAATGTAATGAATTCTCTTCCACCCTGTATATAACCGAAAACAAATAGCTGTTGAGATATGAGACGTTTAATTTGTATTGAGTATTTACACCAGACAACGGACTCCATCCAACGGATGGATTGACCAAAGAGGTCCAGTAGTATGGCCTTCCCACTCACCGGACCTCAATTTATTGGATTTTAGGTTATGGGGACATTTTAAGGGCAGGCATGTGCAAAATCGTCTCATCTGGGCCACTCCACTGGAACACGTTCTTGCCTCACTCCACCTGCCATCCCTCCCCTAACCTACTGTTCAGGTTCCGACACGCCTCATTCAGTGGCGAGTATGGCTGTGTCATGAGAGTGGTAGAGTTAATTTGTTGTACGTTACAAAAACAGGAAAGTTTGCTGTTTAATGTTTAGATTTCAATTTGCAAACATAAAACATTACAATATCAAACGCCACTTTGATGAGAACCATAAATCAAACTTATGGTATTTATTTACTATTTCAAAAGGTACTTCCTGAAATCTTGTATTTGTAAACATAACATAAAATGGACGATATAATTCCACTTTTTAGTGATTTAGTTTCTTAGTAGTTTGTTTATTATAAACCATTGTATTTCGTGTTTCAAAGTTTGAACATAAGATTAAGTTTAAAACCAAAGAAGTTATTATGTTTATCAAATAATTTTAAAATATTTTAATGCTAAATAGCAATAGAACTTTACTGATTTATTTATTGTGAAAGACAAACAATTTAGTAGGTTAATCATAAGACAGTGTAAGGATATTACGTGCATAAAATAAAGGAACGTTATAAACTTGAAGATTATGTAATTTGCCTAACCACAGTACTAACTATTGTATGCAAAATATGTTTAATATAAACAAAAGTAGTTAGTGACTGCGTAGAAATTATTACCACCGCGCAGGTGGAACGAACCCACCACTGCACGTGTTGTATCAAAACAACCTTCGTCACTCGGCAAGAGTATGTGAGGTGGGTATGCCAAGTTCAACCGCTACCTCTATTCTCGTGCCCAAGCCTGATCAAGGGCATTGGTGTAGGCCAAAACAAGAACGTGTGAGCAAATCCAAGAGCAGTCAGGTAGTTCTGGGTTCTTTGAGGAGTTGAAGCATGGAGCATCTGCTGTGGTAGTATCAACATAACGTGCAGATGTTACCAGGAGACAGGAATCATCACAACTCGTGTTTGCTGGTTATGGATGTTCACCCAACAATTGGACGTTTGTGACAGTCAAGTTTTTCCTAGAGCTCGTTTGTTGGATGAATCTCATCTGGTGTAAACACTAACACAAGTATGTTTCCAGACATATAGGTATTTATAGCAACATCTATTCCAGGTGTCACCAATCCCAACTGCTGTTGCAATATCTGGCACTTTTTTAAACACCCGGTACATACAGGGTGGAAGAGAAGTCATTACACTGATTTAAACCATGGTGGATCTCGGTATTTGGAACACTTTCTGTATCTTACTTTTTTGTCCCTGACCATTTCTTCTGTAGATATTTTAGTTTTGTCGAAAACAAGCTGGCAACACTGTAGATTGTGTGGGTGTCACAATGTAACGATATTCCATCTGACACAAGTATAGGTTCTCCAAAACTCACACAAATAACAAGGAATATCTCCGAAATGGTTCACTCTACAAAAACATTTATTTAGACATAAATTGTGTGTTTTAGCAAGATCTACATTTTTTGTATAGTACGATTTGGTCTATCTCTAACGGTTTACCAGTTATGCAAAAGTCATCCAGAGTAAACAGGACTACATGGGCTATAACCAGAAAATTCAAGATATACATTTCATTTGTCAGACAAATATCTCAAACATATGGCATTTTAATCAAAATCGTTTGAGCCATTTTCAAGAAAATACAAATTTTCCATGTAAAGGCTAGTTTAGGGTGGAGGAATTTTCTTGAAAATCCTCGTGTCGCATCCTTGAAAGACATTAAACTTAAATACCAAGTTTTGTTTTTAACTGACTTTTCATGTTTCAGTTATGCTGTTCGCCGACTGACAGACACACACGGACATTTTCTAAACATGCTTTTTTTTTATACAGGGGGTCTCAAAACGTGTATTTCCGGTGAAATCTCGACATCGAATTTTTGGGTGGAATACAATGCTTCCTCTACTTCAGGGGAAGACAACTTCGGGCCGTGTGACGTGTTTAAACGAAGAGCCAGCTTGTACGTTCGTGTGACGTCAGGCGAGAGTAGTGTATTGCTAGGCTGCCTAGATCAGCGGCGCATGTGTTCAGTTCCCCGTGTTTCACACCAGTTTGAGACCAGGCTTCAAGATGTAGAAACATTGTCAACTACGTTTCAGATCTTTGTGACCCCGTATTCATTGGATGTTAACAATGTTTCTAGCAGGTAGCAAACTGAATTGATAAATTTACAGTGCGACAATTTGCTGAAGGACAAATATAATCACAAGGAAGACTTGGCTAATTGTTATAAGAATGTTCCTCAAACCAGATTTCTGAGGTTATATGTCCTTGTTGCACGGATATTATGTAATGTTTGGTTCTACGTATGTGTGCGAACAATTCTTTTCGGTTATGAACCTTTCTAAGTCAAAATCCCGAAGCATATTGTCACATCACAATCTAACATGCAGCCTTCGGTTACAAATGTGCCGTACATTACGCCCTAATATTGACAAACTAGTTAAAGAAAAGCGAAACGGCAAATGTTGGAAAATATCCACCTAATTGTTCTGTATAGCTCTCCTCTTGCTCAGGCAAAATAGTTATAATTTCTGTTCTATTTGCATTATAACATGTTTACATAAACTAGAATTTATATATATGGCATAAAGCCGAAATGTAATTATTTATAATCTGTGACTATTCCGTAATTGAAACAGTCAGCATTAAGATTACGATGTCCCGTATCCCATTTCCTCTTGCCCGCTATGACGTCACACGTTTAACTGGCTTGCTCTGGGAGCATGTGTGCTGAGTGGGCTGACGTCACAGCAGCGTTACCTGTCTTCCCCTGCTCTACTTAGTAGTAGAGAAAGTAAAAAGGAAGTATGTTAATATAGCGCTGTTATTGTAACGTGTCTGCCTCGGAGACATGGCGCGTCTTCTGAATCACCCTGTATCTACGCATTTCACCTGCCATGTATATGTGTAGCCACCATGTTTGCTTGCTTCCCAGACGTTACCTCTTTCAATGAACCTCTTATTTCAGCTCTTAGAGACCTTGTTTGTTATTACATACATTAGTAGAGCACGTTTTACAATCCAAACAGTTGCAAGTATACAAACTTAAGTTTCATTACTGTTACCTCGTGCACTACGCCCTGATGAGCATGCGCAGAGCTTTGTATCGGGAACTTAGTATCTTATATGACTCTAACGATATTGATTTAAATGCCATATGTTTGGGATATTTTATGGCAAACAAAATGTACATTTTAACTTTTCTGGCTATAGCCTATGTAATCGTATTTACATAACTTTTTGACTTTTACATAACTCCTAGACCCTAAGAGACAAACCAAATCATACTACAGAAAATATGCAGATCTTGTTTTAAACAAAATTGGTGCCCAAATGTTTTTGTAGAGTGAACCATTTCGGAGATATTCTTTGTTATCTCTGCAAGTTTTGCAATGTTTAAACTCATCAAATGGAAGATCGTGATTAATTTTTACTTTCTCTACTGCTAAGTAGAGTAAGTATTGCATTCTACCCAAAAATTCGATGTCGAGATTTCACCGGAAATATATGTTTCGAGACCCCCTGAATAAAAAAAAAAAAAAAAGCATTTTTAGAAAAGGGTCCCTGTGTGTGTCAGTCTGTGGACAGCATAACTCAAAAACAAAAAGTTGGTTAAAAACCAAAGTTGGTATTTAAGTTTAATATCTTCAAGGATGCGACACGAAGATTTTGAAGAAAATAGCCCCACCCTAAACTACCCTTTACATGGAAATTGTTACGAAAATTTTGATTTTCTTGAAAATGGCTCTAACGATTTTGGTTAAAATGTCATATGTTTGAGATATTTTTATGACAAATGAAATGTATATCTTGAATTTTCTGGCTACAGCCCCTATAGTCGTATTTACTCTGGACGACTTTTGTATAACTGGTAAACCGTTAGAGATAGACCAAATTATACTATACAAAAAATGTAGATCTTGCTAAAATACACAATTTATGTCTCAATAAATTTTCTTGTAGGGTGAACCATTTCAGAGATATTCCTTGTTATGTGTGTGAGTTTCGGATCATAGTGCATTTTTTTATACGTTAAGTGCAAAGACAACAGAATCTCAAACATTTGACTATCGCACAAAGCCTACTGTATTGTAATATTCCCCTTGTACCTACAAGGAAATAAGCAATAAGATAAGTTGTACAAATGTTTATCTCAACTAACATGAAGAAGATATAGGAATAAGAGTTTGTAAGGATGTTTAGTACAAGAGTAGAGAAAGTCATGTGAGTGCGACACATCAGATTTTTTAAAGTCGGGGAAGTAATGCTGGAACTCTGTGAGTCCCACTGGTTTTGTACTTGACTATACATGGCGATAATTAATTTAATTCCGATTTAACGTTTCCCCTTTGTGTTTATTTCATCGAAGCTTGCTTCAGTCTGCAGGAGATAAGGCACATTTACTTATCAATTGCCGAGTGTAAAGTTGCACTCGTAAAATGGAATGCAATGGAGCATAAATGATGGCGTTTCTTGCAGACAGGTAGAAATGCTTGTAGTTGTGCAGTATTCGCCAAGCCAGCAGGTCGGGCGAGCGACTTGCTTTTGTTACTTCCTTACTTCATGTATGTATGTACTCTGACCAAGCTATTCTCACCTGCAACTGTCAGCAAAGGTATGTATACACACACACACACACACAGACACTTCCTACTTCCTCCATTGCAGCGTACCTTTCTGCTTTCCTTTCTAACTAAACACCACTGCGGGCGGCATGATTGAGGTGCAGTACTGGCGGATGGAACGTGGTCAGCACCACGGTATATGCGGTCTTCGCAATCAAGTAGCTCAATTGGCCTCTGGAACCTAACGAGGCTGAGTGCATCCCGGACCATGTCTCAGCGGGAGAAAATGCCCATACCGGTACCGGGAATCGAACTGTTGGGCCGCTCTTTGCGTTTCCAGTTCGGCTTTTGGTACTAGCTTTGCGGTAGATTTATGTATAAATAAAGCGGTCGCTTTGTAAGGAACTGGAAAGCCGACTTTTGACCGAAATATACCTATTTGTTCCTAATAAGTAGAGCAAGTATTTTACTCCATCCAAAAGTTCCATGTCAGGAGTTCAACAGAAATACATGTTTTGAGACCCCCTATATCCGAAAGAAGCATTTCTAGGGAAAGGTCCGTTTGTATGTATTTGTGTATGTGTGTACGTGCGTGCGTGTGTGTGTGTTTGTGTATCTGTGTATGTGTATTTCTATTTGGCTTTTTAACAGTTAGGTTTCACCAATATAGATCTAATGGCAGGCGAGTTAGCCCTACGTATATAAAGTATGAATAAAGGCCGGAGGGATGTGCGCTCGCATGCGATACAGGTTAGCTGGACGCAGAGTATGAATAACGTCTGCACGGTCATCAAATGTGCACACAACTGCCACTAGAAGCAAGAGTAGAAAACAACGTAACGTAGTACTGTGCGAACTAGTGAAGCATTGCCTTGCAACTGTATGTATGCAGACACAAAGTGTAGTATATCGCGACTGTTTTGTTTCTTCTCGCAGTGAGCTGCAAACGTGGAGCGATAGTGTTCTTTCATGGTCAGACTGAGTGTACCTACCTGCAGTTGTTTACATGCGCGAGCGATAACAGTAAAGTAAATGTGCAGGATACCTATAGAAAAACGCGCACACGTATCCGTCCTTTATTGATGAATATAATTATTTGGGTGTTAAAATTACAAGTGATGGAAAATGATTTAGAACTTAAGAACAGATTAAAGAAAGGAAAAACAGCAATCTCGCATTTGAATAGAATATTATAATACAAGCAGATCACAAAAGAAACAAAATATAAAATTTATAACTGTTATTAGAAGTACAACCTTATATGAACCAGAAGTACGGCAACTTTAAACCATGTATAGAAAGAAATGGTTAGCTTTAGAGATGGATTACTGGATATCAAGAAGAGAGAAGGTTAGAAACAATATTACAACACAGAAGATGGATATAAAGCAAAATATTCTATATGATATTTCGACTAAACAGTTAATATGCTTTGGACATGGAGTGCGAATGCAGAATACCAAAAATTGCTTATGAATGGATTCCAACAAGAAGAAAAAAGGGCCGACCTAAAGTAACATAGAAACATGGAATTTTGGATGCAATGAGAGATAGACACTTCACAGAGGCACAATGGATGAATAGAGAAGAATTTTTTTTGGCAATTGGGGAGCAAAATTTATAGTTATAAGTAATGTGTAAATTTATATGAAACATTTGGCTGTCAGAAAATGTACAATATATTGTAAAAACTGACCTCATAATAATAATAATAATAATAATAATAATAATAATAATAATAATAATAATAATAATAATAATAATAATAATAATAATAATAATAATAATAATAATTATTATAATAATAATTATTATAATAATAATAATAATAATAATAATAATAATAATAATAATAATAATAATAATAATAAGAAGAAGAAGAAGAAGAAGAAGAAGAAGAAGAAGAAGAAGAAGAAGAAGAAGAAGAACAGTGTACAGAAGCATTTTAGACGTGGCGAATGGCCGATAGTGAGTGAGTGAGGGATTAGGGTTTAAGGGCCCGTCGACAGCTAGGTCATTAGAGCCCCAATGGCCGATAGTTGCGCAGTGAGTTATGGACTTCTATATTAATAAGACTCAGGGACATAAGAAGTATCTCTCCGACTTGTATGTAGTAAACATCGGGAACAGTACGCTTTTTAAAACTTTTTTAACGTCCTTCAACATGTTATATCGGACGCTGAATGGGTGAAATAATGCTCAAATGAGCCCGAGGGCCATGGAGCTTAAGTTACCTACATTCGTCTTCTCAGGATAGAGGAAAACCTCGGGAAAAACCTTACCCGGATAACTTACCCTAAGCGAGATTCGAACTCGCGACCTCTTGAACGTGAGGCAGACACGCTAACCATCACGCTACCGAGGCGGGCTAGAGGAACAGTATGTGATTAAGTACAGTATTCGCTCGGATTATCAGCAGTCTGTTGTTTACTACAAGGAAGAAAACAGACACGTTATCCTCACCATCAATTTGCATGAGGTCACACGGGCAGATCCTACCAAGGTCATTCGCCACGTCTAAAAATACCTCTGTATGTACATCTGTGTATGTATCTGTTTATCTATGTATGTACGAGTGTGTGTGGTTTTTCTTTTCTCCATTTATATGCCGCCTTTAACATCTAAGGTCAAATCAGTGACTTTTCCTTGGAGCAATTTTATTGCTCACTGGCAATTAAGTTTACTTGTTTACTATTCATGTAACTTTGGGTTTCTTTACGTTAGGCTTTCTTTATAAACATGGAACACACACACACACACACACACACACACACACACACACACACACACACACACACACACACACACACACACACACACACACACACACACACCAACTCATACTTCCAGACCCTAGGGAGGGTGGGGAAGGATACTAGCTAAAGGAAAATTCCCATCCTCCAGCCCGGAATCGAACCCAGGACCTCTGGATTTGAAAGGTAGCATGCTAGTACCAGACCAGTGTATGTATATGTATGTATACATGCGCGCCCGTGGAAGACCATAAATGACGCACAAAAACTTAATGCCTATACACAGTAAAATGTTGATGTCGTTAAAACACTTCTGAAATGCTAAATCAGTATTTGCTATATAAAGAGTGAAATTTAAAAGCTAGCATATAGCTACCCAAATACGTACAAAGAGTGCCAAAGAAAATCTCACCACACCTCGTGTCTATGGCACATTATTTATCGTTGTAAGTTATTGTTACTTTGTTGTTTAATTACACTGTCAACTGCCAGGATCACGTCTGCATCGCCAGTGTGCCGGAATTTTGTCCCGCAGGAGTTCATTTACATGCCAGTAAATATACTGACATGGAGCTGTTTTTAAGCACGCATAAAACCGCTGTCGATCGCATTGGCTAAAAGAGAAAGAGCTGGGGTGAGTGCATTCATTGTGTCATACAGACAGTCCTCTTATCATGATTGATAGCCATACCTTATCGGCTAGTGTGGGACACGCCTTTAAAGGGGTTAACATCTAAGGGGAAAACTTGATGAGCGCCCGGATTAACACACTCACGCCATACAAGATCCCAGAAAACGATACAAAAGTCGCAAAGATTTTCTTTGGTACTCTTTGTACATACGTGGTAGGTATAGGAACTATTGATTCCACCCAAAAGTTCGGTACCCAGATGTCACTGGAAGTAGATGTTTCTTGGTTCCCAAAAACCTTCCCCAAAAAGCATGAGCTCCATGTGTGTCTGAAAGAGAGCGAGAGAGAACAGGATAAGTTAAAAAGCAAAAGTTGGTTAAATTCAAAACAAAGAGCAATATCTTCTGAACATACAAGGGTATTTTAACCAAATCTCCCCACCACAAACTACAGCTTACAAGGAAACAGTTTATTTATTTATTTATTTATTTATTTATTTATTTATTTATTTATTTATTTATTTGTTTATTTATTTATTTATTTATTTATTTATTTATTTATTTATTTATTTATTTATTTATTTATTTATTTATTTATTTATTTATTGTGTCAGTTCCCCATACATGACTAATGTTTTTGATTAAAATACTATACAGGGTGGAAGAGAAGTTACATTAATTTAAACCAGTGATAGATCTCGTTATTTGGAACATATTTTGTATCTTACGTTTTTGGCTCTCACAATTTCCTACGGAGATATTTTAGTTTTGTCGAAAACAAGCTGGCAACACTGCAGATTGTTTAGGTGTCACTTTCACTAGCTCAGTACACAAACACCTTGTCTTGAGAACATAAACATACCCTGCCGTGTCCTTCTATGTTTACTGTGCGAGTAATGACGATCGTTAACTTCCAAAACATTACACCACCGTGCAAGCGCCCGACCTGTTTACATCCAGAAGACGGTTCAGTTTCCTGACCAACCTCAGCGCAACGTTGTCAACATACTTCACGTCTGAAAGAGTTGCTTGGAGTATTCCTGCACATCTTTTAAGTGATTAATTATTTCGAAACCCTGTGTGATGTCCCATAATTACTACCGAAGCTATGTCAGAAATAAGTTACTCTGTGTATCTTACAAGTAACAAACTGTTATCTTCGTACATTCTTGTGAAATTACACATCCGAGTGGGATCGAAAACTTTTTATTTTTTTGAAATCGGCTGCTCAAAGAACAAAATGGCATTAAACTTTTAGGCTTGTAATGTTTCTATGAAGTACATATTAGAAGGAATGTAATGACTTCACTTCCACCCTGTATATTTAAGGTAAAATGCATGACAAAGAAACTATCGGTAAATTGAGTTTTCTGTGAAGTCCTTTTCGTTATGAAGGCATTTTGTGTAAATGGAAGACCAAAGTCAGATACTTCCTGTCCAAAAGATACAGATCTCTTCAGAACACAGTTAAGTCCACATAACTTGTGCGAGTCATTTGTTTGAATGTGCTTTCCACTTCATTTGAACACCTGACAATCGATTTGGCTTCCATTATTCCTCTTGTACAGCCGTGGCTTTTGAACACCTGACAATCGATTTGGCTTCCATTATTCCTCTTGTACAGCCGTGGCTTTTGAACACCTGACAGTCGATTTGGCTTCCATTATTCCTCTTGTACAGCCGTGGCTTTTGAACACCTGACAGTCGATTTGGCTTCCATTATTCCTCTTGTACAGCCGTGGCTTTTGAACACCTGACAGTCGATTTGGCTTCCATTATTCCTCTTGTACAGCCGTGGCTTTTGAACACCTGACAGTCGATTTGGCTTCCATTATT
The DNA here is from genome assembly GCA_030765045.1 of Tenodera sinensis. NCBI lineage: Eukaryota > Metazoa > Arthropoda > Insecta > Mantodea > Mantidae > Tenodera > Tenodera sinensis. The sequence continues at coordinate 373,582,488 of CM060964.1, read as the reverse complement.
CCTCTTGTACAGCCGTGGCTTTTGAACACCTGACAGTCGATTTGGCTTCCATTATTCCTCTTGTACAGCCGTGGCTTTTGAACACCTGACAGTCGATTTGGCTTCCATTATTCCTCTTGTACAGCCGTGGCTTTTGAACACCTGACAGTCGATTTGGCTTCCATTATTCCTCTTGTACAGCCGTGGCTTTTGAACACCTGACAGTCGATTTGGCTTCCATTATTCCTCTTGTACAGCCGTGGCTTTTGAACACCTGACAGTCGATTTGGCTTCCATTATTCCTCTTATACAGCCGTGGCTTTTGAACACCTGACAGTCGATTTGGCTTCCATTATTCCTCTTGTACAGCCGTGGCTTTTGAACACCTGACAGTCGATTTGGCTTCCATTATTCCTCTTGTACAGCCGTGGCTTTTGAACACCTGACAGTCGATTTGGCTTACATTATTCCTCTTGTACAGCCGTGGCTTTTGAACACCTGACAGTCGATTTGGCTTCCATTATTCCTCTTGTACAGCCGTGGCTTTTGAACACCTGACAGTCGATTTGGCTTCCATTATTCCTCTTGTACAGCCGTGGCTTTTGAACACCTGACAGTCGATTTGGCTTCCATTATTCCTCTTGTACAGCCGTAGCTTTTGAACACCTGACAGTCGATTTGGCTTCCATTATTCCTCTTGTACAGCCGTGGCTTTTGAACACCTGACAGTCGATTTGGCTTCCATTATTCCTCTTGTACAGCCGTGGCAAAAATGATTGATCGCACTTAGAGAGCAGTTCCATTTGCAATTATGTACACAGATGCGAGTGGTGACTCAAGACACAGTTACTGCTTGGCAAAGCGTTGAGGAGTATTGACCCTGGCTGTCGAGCGCTACGATCGCTTCTTATCCTGTTTATTAGAAGTAACTTAGCGTATAGTCAGTGATAAAGCACAAACAGATGATCTCTCGCGCCTGCCGATATATGAGACGTTACTGTCCTGGAGATATGATTTCAACTGAACAGAGTGTACATACACTGTCTCGCCGTGTATGTGCGATAAGCTCGCGTAAACAACTGGGCAGTTTCACATTCTTTCCGATACGTTTCATGACTTTGTGTGTCCGACAGATGATAATATATGGAACAGAGACTGTCAATAAGCTCACCTGCATGTTGGGAATATCGACTTGTGTTAGCCGCGCTGCAACACGACTGAGGCTTAGAAATATTCTTCTCTCCTAATGCGCTCAGTCATGTTTTACATAATGTAACATGTGTAATTTAATTCTATCTATGAAAGCTTATGGGGAGATGAAAAAATAAAACGTTTATCGTGGAGTAGCGCGGCTGCGTCACATTCAGAAGATCTCGAGTTCAAATCTCACTTAGGGTGAGTTACCCGTGTAAGTCTTTTATAGTTGGGTCGCTCTTTGCGTTTCCAGTTCGGCTTCTTTGATTTTAGCTTTGCGTTAACTTGACACATAAATAAAGCGGTCACTTTGTAAGGAACTGGAAATCCGACTTTCGGCCGCACTATACCGGGTTTTCTCTTATCCTGAGGAAACGTATTTTGCGATCAGTTTAAATTGGTCGTTTTGAACAATATTCTGCACAACTGCTCTATTTAGCTCCCATTTACAACGTTGGCAGAGTCTTGGTCAAAGAAGCGTGAATTCTCCTTGAAAGCTTTTAGAAAAAATCTGATGTGTTGCACTCACATGACTTTCTCTACTCTTGTACTAACCATTCTTATAAAATCTTATTACTATATCTTCTTCATGTTAATACAGATATCTGATGTGTTAGACTCACATGACTTTCTCTACTCTTGTACTAACCATTCTTACAAACTCTTATTCCTATATCTTCTTCATGTTAGTTAACATAAACATTTGTAAAACTTATATTATTGCTTATTTCCTTGTAGCTGCAGGGGGAGTGTTAGAATACAGTAGGCTTTGTGCGATAGTAAAATGTTTGAGATTCTGTTGTCTTTGCACACTTAACATATAAAAAAAATGAACAACGTTGTTGCATTTCGCTAAAGATCTAAGTTTTCCGAAACTCACACACATAACAAGAAATATCTTCGAAATGGTTCACTCTACAAGAAAACTTATTGAGACATAAATTGTGTATTTTAGCAAGATCTACATTTTTTGTGCAGTATGATTTGGTCTATCTCTAACGGTTTACCAGTTATGCAAAAGTCGTCCAGAGTAAATACGACTACGTGGGCTATAGCCAGAAAATTCAAGATATACATTTCATTTGTCATAAAAATATGTCAAACATATGACATTTTAATCAAAATTGTTAGAGCCATTTTCAAGAAAATTAGTATTTTCGAAAAATTTTCCATGTAAAGGGTAGTTTAGGGTGCGGCTATTTTCTTGAAAATCTTCGTGTCACATCCTTGAAATACATTAAACTTAAATACCAACTTTGGTTTTTAACCGACTTTCGTTTTTGAATTATGATGTCCACAGACTAACAGACACACAGACACATGGACCTTTTTCTAAAAATGCTTTTTTTTTTTTTTTTGGACTCAGGGGGTCTCAAAACATATGTTTCCGGTGAAATCTCGACATCGAATTTTTGGGTGGGATACAATACTTCCCCTACTTACCAGTAGAGAAAGTAAAAAAGCACTCACAGGACTTTCTCGACTCACTCCTGTACAAATTATTCATACAAATGCTTATTGCTCTCTCTACATCATGTTAATAGAAATAAACATTTGTGGAAATAGTTTTATTAAACATTCCGTTGTAGGTACAATGGGAAATGGGGAATATAGTGGGGTTAAGTGATAGTCAAATACTTTAAGAGCTGATTGATATGTAATAGTTTTGACATTCCATTGTTTGCATGGCCAAGAGATAAGAAAACGAGTAACAACTTGCCATTTAAGACAAGTGTATTTAAAAATGCAAACCAATAAGAAGGAATATCTCAGAAATGGTTAGCTCCACAAAAAGGAAGTAGTTGTGTGCTTTAAGATATCTACATTTTTGTGTATTAAGATTTTATCTGTGTGTTACGGTTTACCAGTTGTACAAAAGTCATCCAGCATGAATAAGACTTCAATGACTATTCCCAGAAAATTCAAGATATAGATTTCATTTTTTTTATTTATTCATTCAGTTGAATACAGTGGAATACACAATTGAACCATATCATGAGTCAATACATAAGATGATACAAAAAGGTAGCCTATAAGGGCCCATGTCATGAGAAACATAAATAGAAAGGAATTTAGTAATTACATAGTATATACAATATAATTAGATAAGAAGTTAAAAGTACAATTAGTATAATCAAAACATCATAGAAAATATCTATAAGTTTAGGTATTCTTCAATACTGTAAAAAGCTTTGGTTATTAAATAATTTTTATCCTATTTTTAAAGGTATTATAATTTTCATATGATTTTAGATTTTCAGGCAAAGCATTATAAAACTTCGCTCCCATATAACTAGGGACCCTCTCTGATAAATGTAATCTGGTTCTGGGGAGATTTAGTAATTGATTATTCCTGGTATTATATGTGTGAACATCTGACATGTTTTTCATTGGGAATTTAAATTGAACTAAATATAAAATGGTTCTATAGATGAACAAGCTTGGTAATGTAAGGATTTTCAGCAGAATAAAAGTGCTTTTACATGATTCGTTATACCTTAGACCACCTAAATACCTAATAGCCTTTTTTTGTAATACAAATATTCTTTGAAAATTTTGTTTAGATGTATTTCCCCATAATTCAATTCCATATGACAAAAAGGAGTGGATAAGCCCAAAGTAAATAGTTTTAGAAGTAGAAATAGGAATAGAGTTTCTTAGGCATCTCAGGACATGTAGATTTTTACTAACATTAGCTACTATCTTGTCAGTTTGTGAGTTATAAGTGAGCTTATTGTCTAAAACAATCCCTAGCAACTGTGTTTCGTCCACACTTTTTACTACCTCTGTATCAATTTTTAATTGTAGTGGATGATTTATAATTTTGAATCCAAAGTTTATCATTTCGCATTTGTTAGGGTTAACACTTAAATTTAAACTATGGAAGTATTGAACAATGTTATTAACCACATCGTTTAAACGGGTTTCTAGCTTTAATATGTCATTATCACTTACAGTGATGTTTGTATCATCAGCAAACTGAATGATCTTTATCCCATCAGAAGCATAGTTATCTATGTCATGCATATAGCACAAATAATAGGGGACCGAGAATCGAACCCTGAGGAACTCCATGTGTTATATTTTCAGAGCTGGATATTGATACAGATGATCTATTTTTTAATTTTACAATTTGTCTCCTATTAGTCATATATGACCTTATGATATTATAACCTAAGCCCCTGATACTTATGAAAGTATCTTAAATATATGCCATTTTAATCAAAACCGTTAGAGCCATTTCTGAGAAAATAAAATTTTTTGAAAATTGGTCCATGTAGAGAAGGCGCTATACCTTGAGCGACCTTAATTTTTTTCTTACTCAAGGTCGTGCGCAATCTGCGCTGTCAGAGCACCAGTTGCGCTGCCCTGCTGTAAAGGACAGTTTGAGATATGGGGATTTTTTTCAAAATATTCGAGTCGTATCTTTGGAAGTTACTAGAGTTTGGCATTTCCCCTACTTTTCATTTTTACTTTCTCTACTGGTAAGTAGGGGAAGTATTGTATTCCACCCAAAAATTCTAATCGAGATTTCCCCAGGAATACATGTTTTGAGGCCCCCTGAATCCAAAAAAAGAATTTTTAGAAAAAAGGTGTGTGTGTGTGTGTGTGTGTGTGTGTGTGTGTGTGTGTGTGTGTGTGTGTGTGTGTGTGTGTGTGCGCGCGCGCGCGTGCGTGCGTGTGTGGACAGCATATCTCAAAAACGAAAAGTCGGTATAAAACCAAAGTTGGTATTTAAGATCAATGTCTTTCAAGGATGCGACACGAAGATTTTGAAGAAAATAGCCCCACCCTAAACTACCCTTTACATGGAACATTTCGAAAAGTTGGATTTTCTTGAAAATGGCGCTAACGATTTGGATTAAAATGACATTTTTAAGATATTTGTATGAGAAATGAAATGTATATTTTGAATTTTCTGGCTATGGCCTATGTAGTCCTGTTTACTCTGGATGACTTTTGAATAACTCGTAAACCGTAAGAGATAGACCAAATCTTACTATAGAAAAAATGTAGATCTCGTTAAAACACACTATTTATGCCTGAATAATTTTGTTTGTAGAGTGAACTATTTCGGAGATATTCCTTGTTATTCGTGTCAGTTTCGGAAAACTTAAAACTTTCGTGAAGTATAACATCGTTGTTCATTTTATATGTTAAGCGTGCAAAGAGAACGGGATCTCAAAGCTTTAAAACATTTGACTATCGCTCAAAGCCTACTGTATTCCCATATTCCCCTTGTACCTACAAGGAAATAAGCAATAAGATAATTTGTACAAATGTTTATCTTAACTAACACGAAGAAGATATAGGAATAAGAGTTTGTAAGAATGGTTAGTACAGGAGTAGAGAATGTCATGTGAGTGCAACACATCAGATATCTGTATTAACATGAAGAAGATATAGGAATAAGAGTTTGTAAGAATGGTTAGTACAAGAGTAGAGAAAGTCATGTGAGTGTAACACATCAGATATCTGTATTAACATGAAGAAGATATAGTAATAAGAGTTTGTAAGAATGGTTAGTACAAGAGTAGAGAAAGTCATGTGAGTGTAACACATCATATATGTGTATTAACATGAAGAAGATATAGGAATAAGAGTTTGTAAGAATGGTTAGTACAAGAGCAGAGAAAGTCATGTGAGTGCAACACATCAGATATCTGTATTAACATGAAGAAGATATAGGAATGAGTTTGTAAGAATGGTTAGTACAAGAGTAGAGAAAGTCATGTGAGTGTAACACATCAGATATGTGTATTAACATGAAGAAGATATAGGAATAAGAGTTTGTAAGAATGGTTAGTACAAGAGTAGAGAAAGTCATGTGAGTGTAACACATCAGATATGTGTATTAACATGAAGAAGATATAGTAATAAGAGTTTGTAAGAATGGTTAGTACAACAGTAGAGAAAGTCATGTGAGTGTAACACATCAGATATGTGTATTAACATGAAGAAGATATAGTAATAAGAGTTTGTAAGAATGGTTAGTACAAGAGTAGAGAAAGTCATGTGAATGAAACACATCAGATATGTGTATTAACATGAAGAAGATATAGGAATAAGAGTTTGTAAGAATGGTTAGTACAAGAGTAGAGAAAGTCATGTGAGTGCAACACATCAGATATGTGTATTAACATGAAGAAGATATAGTAATAAGAGTTTGTAAGAATGGTTAGTACAAGAGTAGAGAAAGTCATGTGAGTGCAACACATCAGATATCTGTATTAACATGAAGAAGATATAGTAATAAGAGTTTGTAAGAATGGTTAGTACAAGAGTAGAGAAAGTCATGTGAGTGCAACACATCAGATATCTGTATTAACATGAAGAAGATATAGGAATAAGAGTTTGTAAGAATGGTTAGTACAAGAGCAGAGAAAGTCATGTGAGTGCAACACATCAGATTTTTGTAAAATGAGTTAATGTTAGTTTTATTTTCCTCATTCCTTACTTATGAATAGGATTCGGATTTTTATGATGTTATATTTTTATCCTGCCTTATTTTTCCATGCCTAAGTTAAGTATGTTTCCAAAATATATGAACACAATTTTTATTGGTTATATAAATGTACATATGACCCTATTTTAGGGTTAGCTGTTATTTTGGCCAAATATATGAATAGGACCATATTTTATCAACTTTTTAACACTTCAGCAGATATTTGTGTAAACATCATTTCATAACGCTTCTAGAGCTGACAGATTCACAAAAGTGATTCTTTTTAAATTAAAAAGCACAAGAATTGTTTTCATTCACCATGCCAAGAAACTTAGTCTACAGAATCAAATTTCTGTGATACTAAAGTCAATTAATTGCTTAGGAGCTGTGGGCAAGCAGTTGTGTGATGTGTTGTGAAGGAAACTGAAAGTGAGTGGAGTGCACAGGGAAAATTAGCTCACAAGGTTAGGGGAAAATTACATCGTGTGCTTGAAGGAAGTTATGGATATACGTGCACAACCTTCTGAAAAATTGCTGACATTCATTGTGGTATAGATACAGAATTCGAAGAAAATGAACCAGAACTTTTTGCTAATGGTTTCCCTTATTTCAAGCTTGTCGCCATTACATCATAGGATGTAATGAGAAGTTTCTCCAAGTATAAGGCTCTACTTGCTGAAAACTGAAGATCCTTCAAGTTTGAAACCGCATGTCTTTATCCCTGCTGTAAATGTGGGCTGATTGGTATTCATTATTTCATCTGTAACTATTAAACAAATCTGATGTGTTGCACCCACATGACTTTCTCTACTCTTACACAAACTATTCTTAAAACCTTATTCCTATATCTTCTTCATGTTAGTTGGAATAAACATTTGTAGAAATGATTTTATTGCTGATTTTCTTGTAGGTACAAGGGGAATACAGTAGGCTTTAGGTGATAGTCAGATGTTTTATTAGTGATCGATATATGATGACTGAAATTCCGTTCGCTTTACACGACCAAGAGATAAAAAAATTAATAACGACCTCCCATTTGAGAGCAGTCTGTAAGCATTGCAAAATTCTGACAATTGCAAGGAATATCTCCGAAATGGTTCACTTCACAAAAAAGATCATTTGATTGTAAATGGTGAGTTTTAATGAGATGTATATTTTTTTGTATAGTAACATTTGGTCTATCTCTTACGGTTTACCAGTTACTCAAAAGTCATCCAGAGTAAATACGACTACGTGGACTATAGCCAGAAAATTCAAGATATACATTTGCCACAAAAAAATATATATATATATAACACATCAGAGTTTTAAATAAGCAGTTCAAAATAGTATTGAAGTAACTTAATATTTTTATAAGAAATAGCTACAAATACTTGTATTTTATAATTAAAATTAGTTGAATACGTAAAAACAAAACAAAAACATATTTAAGAATGCTAAAACTTTTACTATTATGGAAAATTCAGCCAGAATGAAGAAAATTGCTATTATAATTAAAAGCATCACCGAAATTTTTTGAGAAAATCAAAGTTTTCGAAAATGTTTTCATATAAGAGTAGTTTAGGGCAGGGGACTATCCTGGAACTCTTCGTGTCGCATCCTTGGAAGATTCATTTTTTTCAGGGGACCTCAAAACATGTTTCTAGTGAAATGTGGGTATTGAATTTTTGAAGCAATACGTTGTTGTAAGAGTGGTTCGTATAGCCATAAACAAATGATAATGTGTAGGGAAAGACGTGTGAGTTTATAACATCACATTTTCCTGCCTATTACAGTTCGTTATTGTTTTCACCCTAAGGCGAAAACACCTGAAATGGAACAGATGACTAACAATACGCTCACGCTAACAGGTGAAGGCTGCAGGATAGGGAAACTCCGGGAAATAAAACATCCAATGCCCCAAGATGGCGCAGAACGCGGTAAAACAATTGAAGGTACTTGACACGTGGAACACGTGCGCTACCAAATAAAGCATCGGTCCGCGTGTGGAGGAAAGTGCCAACATGAGCAAAAAAATTGCACTTTGGACTTAAGTCGGGGAAAACCTGAGGTATTGGCAGCCAGTGTCCCATCTACCGACTCACAGTAAATTTAGATCACACTGCATGCTCTGGCGATTTTCAAATAACTCCAACTTCATCTCACCAACCGTTGTTCCCAGATCACACTTCCGGTGCATCCAGGGTTACTAACACCAAATACCCACTCTTTGGAACTCCACAAAGAAACAAAACCCATACACAATCATTCATAATTAACGCTTACATTTGTATGACCTCAAATCTCTTGAAATATGCATCGATGTATGCCTTAAAAATCTGTTGTGTTACACTCACATGACTTTCTCTACTCTTGTACTAACCATTCTTACAAACTCTTATTACTATATCTTCTTCATGTTAGTTAAGATAAACATTTGTACAAATTATCTTATTGTTTATTTCCTTGTAGGTGCAAGGCGAATGTTAGAATACAGTAGCCTTTGAGAGATAGTCAAATGTTTTAATGCTTTGAGATTCTGTTGTCTGTGCACATTTAACATATAAAAAATGAACAACGATGATCCATTTCACGAACGCTCTTAAGTTTTCCGAAACTCACACAAATAACAAGGAATATCTCCGAAATGGTTCACCCTACAAGAAAATTTATTGAGACATAAATTGTGTATTTTAGCAAGATCTACATTTTTTGTGTAGTATGATTTGGTCTATCTCTAACGGTTTACCAGTTATGCAAAAGTCGTCCAGAATAAATACGACTACAGGGATTATAGCCAGAAAATTCAAGATATACATTTCATTTGTCATAAAAATATCTCAAACATATGACATTTTAATCAAAATCGTTAGAGCCATTTTCAAGAAAATAAACATTTTCGAATAATTTTCCATGCGAAGGGTAGTTTAGGGTGGGACTATTTTCTCCAAAATCTTCGTGTCGCATCCTTGAAAGACATTAAACTTAAATACCAACTTTGGTTTTTAACCGACTTTTCGTTTTTGAGTTATGCTGTCTACAGACTGACACACAGACACACACACGGACCTTTTTCTAAGAATGCTTTTTTTGGATTCAGGGGGCCTCAAAACATATATTTCCGTTGAAATCTCGACATCGAATTTTTGGGTCGAATACAATACTTCCTCTACTTACTATACGTAGTAGAGAAAGTAAAAAAATGAAAGGTAAAACTGTATGCAAGTGCAGTCACGTGTGTCTGACTTCGGCATCCATGCATGCCATCACACCACTTATTTAATGTGGGCTCTCCCCATCCTTTACCACATTTGAGTGCAGTCATTGGGATTCAGATTTCCAATATTCAGCTTACTCAGCTTAACAATCATAGCTATTTGAATCATTACGGTAACAGTTATAAAAACCAGTTTATGAATTACAGAATTCAGGCAATGAAGGGTTAAAACGTACAATGTATGTCCCCTTTTTTGGAGTTAACCATTTGTGAAACATTCCTTATTATTGCTTAGAATTTCCCAGCACTTCTACTTTTCCCAAATAGCAAGTATTTATTCGTTTTCCTCCTGGTTATACCTACAAATGGAACGGAATGTCAAAACAATCACATAGCGATTAGCTCTTAAAATATTTGACTATCACTGAAGTTTACTGTATTCTCCTTATTCCCGTTGCATCCGTAAGGAACTAAGCTTTTCTGGAAATGTTTAGTTTGATTAATATGAAGATACAAAATAAGATTTTGTAGGAATAGTTATTAGGAGTGAGTAGAAAAAGTAATGTAAATGTAATATATATTAGGGGAAAATTCCATTGTAGGTATACTGTGTTCTTGTAGTGTTTTAGTAGTTTAAAATTCACAGGAATTGATCAAGCATTTTGTAAAAAATCACAGCATCCCTGTTACCTGATTAAGAAAATTGATAGCGTGAAAAGTTCGTTAGCGACGAATATTTAAACTGCCAAGGAGGGTACCAGTTTATGTTGCATCACGATGAGACCTTGACACGTGACGAACAATTCTAAGCCGGAAATGACGACACTTTTGCACGAAGCTATTGTGCTTCTGTTTATATTTGCAAGCGTAAAGAGACTGACTCTGAAGAATACGCGAGTACATTGCATGTTTCTGTTCGTATATTCTTAGCGCCCTTGTTATAGTAGAAGGTAATCTGTAACGCTGCAGTTCAACTGTCCAGTTGTGTTCTCCACAAACATTCGAACATCGAGACTACTGCAAACGCTTTACCCCTCAAAACAAAGAGTAAAGTTACAGAGAAGCCGCGCGCACGATTTTGATTAAAATGCCATATATAAAGCTATCTACAGAATAAATTAACTGTATATCTTGAATTCTTTGGGCATAGCCTCTGAGGTCCTTTTCATTCTACATGGCTAAATGTTTATTTCGATTGACATGAATAGATTAAAAGAATGTGAGGTGAGAAACTCGTGTATAATCATCCTAACTTAGGAGAATGTGCTTGTCCTTGAACGTGCAATCGCGCCGTGCAGTGGGGAGCTTGCTACGATGTAAACAGACTAACACCAGCAGTATTATATCGTGTGGTTCTTGACTCTCTAATAAACATAATTCATTAGTGATATTACTGAAGGTATGAGCATAATTGATTTGTTTTAAGCGGTAATATATTAGTGATGCTCTTTGGTGTAATATTTATTATACTAGGAAAGAAGGGATAAGTTGCTTTCGAAGCAGGGCGTAAAACGTCCGTGTGAGAGGAAAAAACAACAGCACTATCTCAGGTTCGCTTGTCACACAAGGACATAACTAAACTCCTGAGTCAAATACAGTAAGTGTAACACATCACATAATTTTTACTGAGGTAATATAAGGAAAGTGGAACTAGAAAGCCATCAGAAAGCCACAGTTTTTACTTTCTCTACTACGTATAGTAAGTAGGGGAAGTATTGTATTCCACCCCAAAAATTCGATGTCGAGATTTTACCGGAAATACATGTTTTGAGGCCTGAATCCAAAACAAGCATTTTTAGAAAAAGGTGTGTGTGTATGTGTGTGTGTGTGTGTGTGTGTGTGTGTGTGTGTGTGTGTGTGTGTGTGTGTGTGTGTGTGTGTGTCAGTCTGTCAGTCTGTGGACAGCACAACTCAAAAACGAAAAGTCGGTTAAAAACGAAAGTTGTTATTTAAGTTTAATGTCTTTCAAGGATGCGGCACGAAGATTTTGAAGAAAATAGCCCCACCCTAAACTACCCTTTACATGGAAAATTTTTCGAAAATTTTGATTTTCTTGAAAATGGCTCTAACGAGTTTGATTAAAATGTCATATGTTTGAGATATTTTGATGACAAATGAAATGTATATCTTGAATTTTCTGGCTATAGCCCCTGTAATCGTATTTACTCTGGACGAGTTTTGCATAACTGGTAAACCGTTAGAGATAGACCAAATTATACTATACAAAAAATGTAGATCTTGCTAAAATACACAATTTATGTCTCAATAAATTTTCTTGTAGGGTGAACCATTTCGGAGATATTCCTGTTATGTGTGTGAGTTTCGGAAAACTTACAACTTTCGTGAAATGGATCATCGTTGTTCATTTTTTTTATATGTTAAATGTGCAAAGACAACAGAATCTCAAACATTTGACTATCGCACAAAGCCTACTGTATTCTAACATTCCCCTTGCACCTACAAGGAGATCAGCAATAAGATAATTTGTACAAATGTGTATCTCAACTATCAAGAAAGAAGATATAGAAATAAGAGTTTGTAAGAATGGTTAGTACAAGAGTAGAGAAAGTCATGTGAGTGTAACACATCAGATATCTGTATTAACATGAAGAAGATATAGGAATAAGAGTTTGTAAGTATGGTTAGTACAAGAGTAGAGAAAGTCATGTGAATGTAACACATCAGATATCTGTATTAACATGAAGAAGATATAGTAATAAGAGTTTGTAAGAATGGTTAGTACAAGAGTAGAGAAAGTCATGTGAGTGCAACACATCAGATATCTGTATTAACATGAAGAAGATATAGGAATAAGAGTTTGTAAGTATGGTTAGTACAAGAGTAGAGAAAGTCATGTGAATGTAACACATCAGATATCTGTATTAACATGAAGAAGATATAGGAATAAGAGTTTGTAAGTATGGTTAGTACAAGAGTAGAGAAAGTCATGTGAATGTAACACATCAGATATCTGTATTAACATGAAGAAGATATAGGAATAAGAGTTTGTAAGAATGGTTGGTACAAGAGTAGAGAAACTCATGTGAATGTAACACATCAGATATCTGTATTAACATGAAGAAGATATAGTAATAAGAGTTTGTAAGAATGGTTAGTACAAGAGTAGAGAAAGTCATGTGAATGTAACACATCAGATATCTGTATTAACATGAAGAAGATATAGTAATAAGAGTTTGTAAGAATGGTTAGTACAAGAGTAGAGAAAGTGATGTGAGTGTAACACATCAGATATCTGTATTAACATGAAGAAGATATAGTAATAAGAGTTTGTAAGAATGGTTAGTACAAGAGTAGAGAAAGTCATGTGAATGTAACACATCAGATATCTGTATTAACATGAAGAAGATATAGTAATAAGAGTTTGTAAGAATGGTTAGTACAAGAGTAGAGAAAGTCATGTGAATGTAACACATCAGATATCTGTATTAACATGAAGAAGATATAGTAATAAGAGTTTGTAAGAATGGTTAGTACAAGAGTAGAGAAAGTCATGTGAGTGTAACACATCAGATATCTGTATTAACATGAAGAAGATATAGTAATAAGAGTTTGTAAGAATGCTTAGTACAAGAGTAGAGAAAGTCATGTGAGTGTAAGACATCAGATATCTGTATTAACATGAAGAAGATATAGTAATAAGAGTTTGTAAGAATGGTTAGTACAAGAGTAGAGAAAGTCATGTGAATGTAACACATATTTTTATTTTAAATGTTTCATATCAATGAAATGAAAGGTTTTCTTTCACGCTAAATGTGTTGTTAAAATTGATGTAAGTGGCCCCCAAGCAGCTGCTGTATTTGAATGAAGTTACCTACCTGGGAGAAAGGCTAGGAAAGCAATATTGGCTCTCAGCGCAAGTGAAAGCCGATCCAAGGAGTGATTCATGTTGGAGGCGGTATGGCGCCCAGCTGCATTCCGTGTTGACGTCTGGATGCCTGCTGTTTACAGCATCACTTTATAGCCAAATCTCGCTCTCTCGCTCGCATTAACCAACTGCTACGACTCATTTTCATTTAATTTCCATTTTTACATTCTACTATTGCATTCCACCCACAAATTCAATAGCAAGATTTCTCTCGAAATACGTGTGAGCAGGGTTGCCAGATTGGGCGAAAAGTAGCTATACTTTGTTCAGTCTTTTGAGACAGTTGAATGTTATATCTTCTCCTTCAACTGTCTCAAATGAATGAACAACGTATAATTGGGCCACTTTTATTTTGTTGCGGCTACCAAGTTTTACGATTGGGCTACTCGCGACATTTTGGGCTACTCAAACTTCAACTGGGCTACGATTTCATGAGGTTATAGAGTAACGCTTTCATTGTTTTTTCTTAACTTGGTGGGATATTTAATGTTTAATAGCATAACTGTGGTTTCCTATATTACATTCTCTACTATGTATAGTAAAGTAGAGGAAGTATTGTTTTCCACCCAAAAATTCGATGTCGAGATTTTACCAGAAATATGTTTTGAGGCCCCTTGAATAAAAAAGAACCATTTTTAATAAAAGGTATGTGTCAGTCTGTGAACAGCATAACTCAAAAACGAAAAGTCGGTTAAAAACCAAAGTTGGTATTTAAGTTTAATGTCTTTCTAGGATGCGACACGAAGATATTGAAGAAAATTGCACCACCCTAAACTACTGTTTAAATGGACAATTTTTCGAAAATTTTGATTTTCTTGAAAATAGCTCTAATGATTTTGATTAAAATGCCATATATTTAAGACATTTTTATGACAAATGAAATATATATTTTGAATTTTCTGACTATAGTCCATGTAGTCCTGTTTACCCTGGATGACTTTTGCATAACTGCTAAACCGTAAGAGATAGACCAAATCTTACTATACAAAAAATGTAGATCTCGTTAAAATACACAATTTATGTCTAAATGAATTTTATTTGTGGAATGAACCATTTCGAAGATATTGCTTTGTTATTTGTGAGTTTTGCAAAACTTCTACTTTTCTCAAATGGGATTCATTCATGTTTTTATCTCTTGGCCATGCAAAGAGAACGGAATTTCAAAGCTATCACATAGCCACCAGCTTTGAAAGAGCTGACTGCCGCTTAAAGCCTACTGGGTTCGAAGCCAGGAACCCGCATTTGGTATCGTGGTGGACGAAGCGTCGTCTGGACGGGTTTTCTCCACTTCCCCGGCCACTCATTCTACCAACTGATCCATCATCATCTTTCGCTTCATTTATTTCGCCTGCATTTCATATCGTCTCTTCGTTACTGTCATACCTGGTGCCTGGTTGGCCACCTGCTTTCAGGTCTTCACTCTCTCTGGTCCATAGGTTCCTGTACTCCCTGACAGGCACCTGACCCTAGGCACAGGCCTGTAGGTCTTAGGGAGTGTAAGTCCTGTATAAGGGGAGGGTAATCAGGTGAAGAAGAAGAAGAATGAACTGTATATCTCGAATTTTCTGGGAATACTACATATTATAAGATATTTTCATAACAAATGAAAGGTGTTTTTGAATCTTCTGTGAATATACTATGAAATTTGCATAACTGACAAACCGTAAAACATACACATATTCTTACTGCATAAAAATTGTAAATCTTGACACAAGGGACACAATTTGTCTTTTCGTGCAGACAGCTACTTCCGAGATATTTCTTGTTATTTGTTTGAATTTTCAAATAGTTGTACTCTTCTCAAATTGGAGGCTACTCGCTTTTTTATGTCCTAACCTTGCAAAAAGAAAGAAATGTGCAAGACAGCATATAGTGACCAGCTCTTAAAAAATTTAGTCTACTGTATTCTCCTATTCCCTTTGTACCTGTATGGAAGTATGTAATAAAACAATGTCCACAAATGTTTATCTTGATTAACACGAAGTAGATACAAGAGTAAGAATAGTTTGTATAATAGGAAGTAGAAAAATCTGATGTGTTGCATTCACATGACTTTCCCTACTCTTGTACTAACCATTCTTACAAACTCTTATGCCTCTATCTTCTTTGTGTTGAAGTAAACACTTGTACAAATTATCTTATTGCTTATTTCCTTGTAGGTACAAGGGGAATGTTAGAATACAGTAGGCTTTGTGCGATAGTCAAATGTTTTAAAGCTTTGAAATTCTGTTGTCTTTGCACACTTCACATATAGAAAAATGAACAACGATGACCCATTTCACGAAAGTTCTAAGTTTTCCGAAACTCTTACATATAACAAGGAATATCTCCGAAATGGTTCACCCTACAAGAAAATTTATTGAGACATAAATTGTGTATTTTAGCAAAATCTACATTTTTTGTATAGTATAATTTGGTCTATCTCTAACGGTTTACCAGTTATGCAAAAGTCGTTCAGAGTAAATACGACTACAGGGGCTATAGCCAGAAAATTCAAGATATACATTTCATTTGTCATCAAAATGTCTCAAACATATGATATTTTAATCAAAATCGTTAGAGCCATTTTCAAAAAAATCAAAATTTTCGAAAAATTTTCCATGTAAAGGGTAGTTTAGGGTGGGGCTATTTTCTTCAAAATCTTCGTGTCGCATCCTTGAAAGACATTAAACTTAAATACCAACTTTGGTTTTTAACCGACTTTTCGTTTTTGAGTTATGCTGTCCACAGATACATACACACACACACACACACACACGGACCTTTTTCTAAAAATGCTTTTTTTGGATTCAGGGTGCCTCAAAACATGTATTTCCGGTGAAATCTCGACATCGAATTTTTGGGTGCAATACAATACTTCCCCTACGTACCAGTAGAGAAAGTAAAAATAATATGAGTGGACACATATTTTCGAATGTAGTGTCAAGGCACAGAGGAGCCGCCCCTGTGCAGAAGGTATGTACAAATGACCTGGTCAGTACATAAACATTGCCACGTAGAAAATACTTGGAAGTTATCAACAAGAAAGGCCAGAGTGTTCCTAGAAACTGGAACGTTTCTGCAGCAAAAACAAGTTTTCCCTGAGAAGAGTTCCAGGAACTCATTCACCCAGGCGGAACTTGCTGCGTGCATTGCGCATTGCCACATTCAGCTTTTTCTTGATTCACAGGATACAAGGAGTATTAAAATGGATAGTTGAAGATCGACCATGTGTAGGTTTGAAACTCCGAGGTTTTAATAAAATTGGCCAATGTTTTCTGCCCGAATGGCACTTGGTCAGCTTACCAGCATCTAGTGCTACTGTATTCATTTCCAACAGACTCACAGCAACCCCAGGGATCCAACATTAAGGTTTTATTTCCTCCCACTTACCTAAACCAAGTGTTGTATTCTACCCAAACGTTAGCTTTCAGAGGACATACACGTTTTGAATAAAATCTTCCAACCCCAACTAACCCTTACCTGGACAATTATTCGTTATTACTTTTTCTACTACATATAGTAACAGTAAATAGAGGAAGTATTGTATTCCACTCAAAAATTCGATACCCAGATTTCACCGGAAATAAATGATCATGGCGCGCGCGCGTATGTGTTTCTGCTTTGTGCGTATGTGTTTGTGGTATGTATGTGTTTGTGCTGTGTGTGTTAGTAAGTAATTAAGTGTGAGACTAAAAATTAAGTGAAGTGAGCGTTTAACAAGTCACAATTTACTGTTTTAATCAAAATAGTCTCAGCCATTTTTGAGAAAATAAAAACACAACAAACAATTTCAATGTAAGGAACGCTTTAAAATGTTTGTGTCACATCCTTGTCCGACTTTTTGGTTTTTATCAGTCGATCGCACGCGATCACGTTTTTCTAAAAAGTGCGTTGTAGATCCAGGTGATCTGAAAATGCGCATTTGAGGTGAAATTTCGATATTGAATTGTTAGATGGATTACAGTACTTCATGCAGAGTTAGAACAAGTAACTACGTACTATGAAAATATCGAGTTGTTTAAAACAGGCAGAGGATGTGGAGTTGGGTACCTGACCTATGACATCATCTTGTGCTGCGCCGGCCATGCCCAGGTGACGTCACCACCCATCTATATAATAGGGTGTGCCTCATAGGGCAGATTCTTCCCTAAAATCGCCAACATAATACAACCTTGTTGTGCTTTCTCTACTACGTATTTACGGTAAGTAGAGGAACTAATGTATTCCGAGATTTCACCGCTAGTGTTTCCCTAATTTCAAAATACGTAGGTATATATGAAAAACTGAACTGCGTAACACAAACACATAAATAAATATAAATGTCAAAGTTGATATTTAAGTTCACCGTCTTCTAAAGCTCGAACAACAAAGGTTTTCAATGAAACCCAAACACTTCATTGGGATAAGGAAAAATGAAGCTATTAACAGTGAAGCAACAAGATTCTAAAGTAAGAACAAATTAGAAACTAAAAACTTCACTTATCTTAGTAATGTTGCATGTTCTCCTTGAACAAGCTAAAAAGGTAGAAAAATTTAAGTATCAAAAGGCTGTTAAAGAAGTTTCAACCCTTAAACAAATTAAAGATAATTGTATTTTTAAAAAAGTTTACTTACCATCCATGGGCCAATAAAAAATTTACAAAGATTTTTAAAGAATATGGAATAAATTTGGTCCCTCAAAATAAATTTAATATACAAAATTTACTTAATTTTTCTAAAAAAGATAAAATTCAAAATTATAAAAAATCTGGCATTTATCAATTTAGCTGTTTAGATTGTGATAAGGTTTATATTGGTAAAACTAAACGTCATTTAGAAACCAGAATAAAAGAACATTTTAGATATATTAAATATAAACAAACTGATAAATCAGCTGTGGCATATCATTTTTGGTCATTTAATCGTGAAATTAATCCAGAAGTTAAATTATTAAAACAATTAAGTGGTCCGATAGATTTAATGGTTTGGGGAAAAATTTTTATTTTGAAAAACAGGAACCGTGTTATGAACTTCGAATTACCATCTATAGATTGTATTTATAAA
This sequence comes from Tenodera sinensis, assembly GCA_030765045.1. Lineage (NCBI taxonomy): Eukaryota > Metazoa > Arthropoda > Insecta > Mantodea > Mantidae > Tenodera > Tenodera sinensis. The sequence goes on along the minus strand of CM060964.1, from coordinate 373,563,762 downwards.
TTTTTGTTTTCAGAGATTGGTAAATAAAAATTGAATATCAGTATTTATTTTTGTTTTCAGAAAAAAATGAAAGATTGTAGCTTTGGTAACGAATTTGTTTGTATAGCTTTGAGTATGAGTTGGAGACAACTTGAAATCCAGGGTTAGCTTGTTCAAGGAGAACTGCAACATTACTAAGATAAGTGAAGTTTTTAGTTTCTAATTTGTTCTTACTTTAGAAACATCATTGGGAATTAATTATCAGAACATCTCTTCATTTTGGGTGACTTTTGCATAAATGGTAAACAGTAAGAGACAGACAAAAGTTTACTAAACAAAAATGCGGATATCGTTTAAAATGGACCCCACTCCGCCGTGAACCAAACGTACGTTTCCTAGGTTCAAACCTCCTTATGTGCAATTCTGCGTGTGACTGACATTTACACTACATTTTCTTCTTAAAATGTCTGTCTAATGGTCAATATAGCTGTAAAAATGTTATTTTAACGACACATGATGACAGAGAATACATTGGCTGTTGTGATAGGGAATATAAAAACGTTAAAAAGTGAAACAATTATTTAATAATGAGCGCTAAACTTTTCGTGACTAACTGACATTTTTGTCAACTGTAGGTCAGTTAGTCACGAAAAGTTTAGCGCTCATTATTAAATAATTGTTTCACTTTTTAAGGTTGTTATATTTCCTATCATCACCGCCAATGTGTTCTCTGTCATCATATGTCGTTAAAATAACATTTTTACACCTATATTGACCATTAGACAGACATTTTAAGAACAAAATGTAGTGTAAATGTCAGTTAGTCACACGCGGAATTTTATAGAAAAGTTTAACATCACATTCCGTGCACTAACTGGAAATAAAAAATGCAATACATAGTAACTAGATTCCACCATTAACATTTTACCACATTTACAAGAATAAAGTGAGTGCTTGACTAATGATTAAGTGCTCAAGCTGCATTTTCATTTGTTTATGTAATGCATTTGTGATTTGTTTTGTAATGCCTTATCAATGGTCAAAAGAAGTGAAATGGACCCATTACCGTAGATTCAAACACGTAATACGATGCTCGAGCATCACAACACTAAGGACCAGGGTTGCCAACATTTAAAAGTAAAATTATCGTACCAGCCACTCAAAATTATAGATTTGGATTCAAAATTATCGTACATCATAAACCAAATGCTACAACAATAAAAATATCAGTATAATGAGTAGTGATGTTTATTATATCCACTTACAAGATTGATGACCTCAACAAATATTACAACTTTAAAACTTATGTTTCTCGCACTATTCATCTGAAAGTTCAGCTTCCTCAACCGTTGCAGCATTGCACCAATTTGTTGTTGAGATAAACCTTAACATCTTCTCGGTGACTTGCAGATTTTAAGATCTACCACGTTCTTTCATAAGTTTAGACGACAAAATGAGTTCATTTACCGTATCTAGTGCCAATCTGTTTCTAACTTTGGTTTTTATTAAGCCCAGTTTAGAAAAACAAGCTCTTTCACAAGAAGTGCTTCTGTAGGGCAAGGAAACCACTGATAATGCAAAGGTCGCTAGTTCTTTGAAATCAGTATTTCCACCAAGGTGACATATGTTTAACAGCTCTCCAGAAACTGTCAGGTTCAGGCATGTTCTTTATTTCACACGGAATATCACGTATTCCGAGTTTTCTACATTGATCGTCAATTTTCTGAACAGTGCCTTCCTTCTTCATTGAGATTATCAGACCTGGGCACACTGGCAATAAGAGTATAAAGGGTAGCAGGCTTAGTAGCTATGGGGTGGAGACAGACAATGAGGACAAAAGTGGTGTTATTTGTAATTAGTTTCACTTCGCTGGAGTGACAAACCAGTTCGAACTATCATACATTCAAATTATCGTACACCCCCATAATTATCGTACGGGTTGACAACCATCGTACGAACATTCAAATTATCGTACACCCCCATAATTATCGTACGGGTTGACAACCATCGTACAAACATTAAAATTACCGTACACCCTCATAGTTATCGTACGGGTTGACAACTATCGTACAAACATTCAAATTATCGTACACCCCCATAATTATCGTACGGGTTGACAACCTTGGTAAGGACTAGTCTTGTATACTCCAATGTTGAACTATCCATCGCTTTGTAATTCCATTGGTGTTTGTCTTCATTAATAAACGTGGCATAAGCTATTACCTACGTTTGCTGTAAGTGCTGTGATTTATGTCAACATTGAATTATTAAGCTTTTTAACATTTCTTAATGTGACTGCACAACTCCATTATGATCTTAGAAGACTCTTTAATTGTTCTGCTTTTAAGTTACGTTTGCAGGGAGGGTGTCTACCGCCCCTACCTACAAACAGGTTACTGTAGCGGTGTGTCATCCTTCCCTAACACCTCTGCTGTCAACAAACATGAAGTACAAACGGGTACAGTAAAGTATCTCTCAACCTAACCTCGTTTGCAACCGTGACCGAAGCCTAGTCGTAACCTATCTCTATGTGAACGGCCGAATATATGTAAACTGGAGTGTAGATTCAACCTGACGACTGCGAAGATCTTTACTGCATCCACTATGGTCGGAACAGGGATGTGGGAGATGTATTACATACCCTGTAATTTTCCTCAAACTGATTGCTAAATTGGTACTCATCATTTTGTGCATATACTTGTTTTAATACCATTAAAAACCAGGCTTTCTTAAACATTATGATTTGAATTCGCACCGCTCTGCAGCAAATGTTCCGAAACAAAGCTTGAGTCAACGGCATCTGTCGTCAGTTGCAAAAACAAAAACGTGTTATGCGCCTCATCCAAGGTATGTACCGAGGGAGACCACATCTCGCCTTAGGATTCGTGCTATCATTGCATTTATAGCCGTGAATAGAAAGTAATTCACCATTTGTTTTGCTTCTTGTATGTGTGCTCTTCAATGATGAGCATCTGAACGTGATTTGGGCACTTGGTTACTTACTATTACATGATTCGTGCGGATTCTGGGCGAAGGTATGCAAGAGAGGCAGTTGCATACATGACGTCACATCGTGAATCAGAGCTAGAGCGTAAACAAAACCTTGTTTCCGTGCTGTTTTTGCAACGAAAATCAAAAAAACTGTTGTGTGTTCGACAAACTCAGCGTAAGAACCTCCAAAACATTAAAATGTAATTAAAGCAGACCTTCCAAAGCGTGCACTCCGTATTACGACGAACATTAAAAAATTTATAAGGCATTTCAACATCAAAGTTTATGAAAGTGAGTCCTGGCTGTGTCGTAATACTGTAAACAAATGTTTTGTTGATCTTTTGTCAAAAGAAAAGTGAGTTTGAAATTCCAGCAGTTATGAAGATTTAAATAACATTTATAAGGCACCATAAAAACAGATAAAAACGCTCGGGTAACTCCGAGAATAGAATTTCCATTGAATAACCAGTATAAGGTCTCAGTTGAACAGCATAACAATGAAATGAGAAAGAACAGAGCTTTGCTTTCTCATTTTGTACTGGCTGTGTGTTTTCTAGGAAAACAGGCACTTGTTTTTTATGATTACAGTGAGAATAAAGGATCTTCAGAGGCAATTATATTGAATATTTAAATTAATTATCAATATATGACGCCTTTCTGAAAGAGTACTTGGAAAACTCGACTGGTTTCCATGCAATTTCACCCGATATTCTGAACGACTTAATTTCAAGAGAGAGTGACGTCATGGTGTGGAACTGAGAAAGAAATCTGTGATGCCTTCTTTGTTTCATTTACATTAGATGAAACCTCTGACATTACGGATACGCATCTTTCTGAAAAGGCTAAACATTTCACAAAGTGAGAAAAATTCATTTTGATATACTTTTTATCGCCTTCGGCTTTTTAACTATGTCACGTGACCATTAAACTGATTGCCTGTAAGAGATCCTACAGTTTCATTCTCCTTGTTAACACTTCAAACCTAAGTTTTCTCATGTTTGTATTTTTAGCACTGTTTGATCTTTACATAATCCACACGATGCAGTTTTCAGTATATATGCATGCAATTTGGTGTACTTGCTTAGAAATAACGTTACAAGGAAATGATAAGATAATTTTTTTCATAACATGAATAACTTCCGAGTAATTAAATATTAAAGTTTACACCTAGAAATTTAAATGAAAAAATCTGATGTGTTGCACTCACATGACTTTCTCTACTCTTGTACTAACCATTCTTACAAACTCTTATTACTATATCTTCTTCATGTTAATACAGATATCTGATGTGTTACACTCACATGACTTTCTCTACTCTTGTACTAACCATTCTTACAAACTCTTATTCCTATATCTTCTTCATGTTAATACAGATATCTGATGTGTTACACTCACATGACTTTCTCTACTCTTGTACTAACCATTCTTACAAACTCTTATTACTATATCTTCTTCATGTTAATACAGATATCTGATGTGTTACATTCACATGACTTTCTCTACTCTTGTACTAACCATTCTTACAAACTCTTATTACTATATCTTCTTCATGTTAATACAGATATCTGATGTGTTACACTCACATGACTTTCTCTACTCTTGTACTAACCATTCTTACAAACTCTTATTACTATATCTTCTTCATGTTAATACAGATATCTGATGTGTTGCACTCACATGACTTTCTCTACTCTTGTACTAACCATTCTTACAAACTCTTATTACTATATCTTCTTCATGTTAATACAGATATCTGATGTGTTACACTCACATGACTTTCTCTACTCTTGTACTAACCATTCTTACAAACTCTTATTACTATATCTTCTTCATGTTAATACAGTTATCTGATGTGTTACACTCACATGACTTTCTCTACTCTTGTACTAACCATTCTTACAAACTCTTATTACTATATCTTCGTCATGTTAATACAGATATCTGATGTGTTGCACTCACATGACTTTCTCTACTCTTGTACTAACCATTCTTACAAACTCTTATTACTATATCTTCTTCATGTTAATACAGATATCTGATGTGTCGCACTCACATGACTTTCTCTACTCTTGTACTAACCATTCTTACAAACTCTTATTACTATATCTTCTTCATGTTAATACAGATATCTGATGTGTTACACTCACATGACTTTCTCTACTCTTGTACTAACCATTCTTACAAACTCTTATTACTATATCTTCTTCATGCTAATACAGATATCTGATGTGTCGCACTCACATGACTTTCTCTACTCTTGTACTAACCATTCTTACAAACTCTTATTACTATATCTTCTTCATGTTAATACAGATATCTGATGTGTTACACTCACACGACTTTCTCTACTCTTGTACTAACCATTCTTACAAACTCTTATTCCTATATCTTCTTCATGTTAATACAGATATCTGATGTGTTACACTCACATGACTTTCTCTACTCTTGTACTAACCATTCTTACAAACTCTTATTCCTATATCTTCTTCATGTTAATACAGATATCTGATGTGTTACATTCGCATGACTTTCTCTACTCTTGTACTAACCATTCTTACAAACTCTTATTACTATATCTTCTTCGTGTTAGTTGAGATAAACATTTGCAGAAATTATCTTATTGTTTATTTCCTTGTAGGTGCAAGGGGAATATTGAAATACAGTAGGCTTTGTGCGATAGTCAAATCTTTAAAAGCTTTGAGATCCCATTCTCTTTGCATGCTTGACATATAAAAAAATGAACAACGATATTCCATTGCACGAAAGTTCTAAGTTTTCCGAAACTGACACACAAAACAAGGAATATCTCCGAAATGGTTCACTCTACAAAAAAATTTATTGAGACATATTTTAACAAGATCTACATTTTTTGTATAGTACGATTTGGTCTATCTCTAACGGTTTACCAGTTATGCAAAAGTCGTCCAGAGTAAATACGACTACAGGGGCTATAGCCAGAAAATTCAAAATGTGCATTTCATTTGTAATCAAAATATCTCAAGCATATGGCATTTTAATCAAAATCGTTAGAGCCATTTTCGAAAAATTTTCCATGTAAAGGGTAGTTTAGGGTGGAGTAATTTTCTTCAAAATCTTCGTGTCGCATCCTTGAAAGACATTAAACTTAAATACCAACTTTGGTTTTTAACTGACTTTTCGTTTTTGAGTTACGCTGTCCACAGACTGACACACACACGGAAACCTCAAAACATATATTTCCGGTGAAATCTTGCTTCTTTTAAGCGCTAGATGAGTTAATGTCATAGATTACTGTCTCCCACCTAGTTGAAGTATTTACGGCAAAATCAACAATGCAAGTTAAAATTGCATTTATCTTAGTAAGGCACACAATCTTAATCCAAGAAACAAACACAGAACACGTAAACACATACATCTCATTGTTTACAGTTAATCACAGCTTTACTATTCAAAGTAAATGTTGGAACGCACGCCCATTGCGATTATAATCTTCGTAAAACTTAAAGGCATATGGAGGCGGGCCGTACTGCGGACTCGAGCGAATCCTACGCTTGCCCCTCCCACCAGCGCTGCCGAATGTGGTACACGCGTCTCACTCGCACTTATGTACAGAACCTGTGCCGGTACACGCACTACGCTTGGCAACAGCGCTCCGCTTGAGCATTGGCCAGCGTTCACATGCCTTTAACTTTTGCGAGTAGTATAACACAAAGAGTGTATCGGCATTAACTATTCTGCTGTGCTCTTGCAAAGACAACAGAAATTTCTCTTGTTTAAAAGTTTATCCATCTAATTTTGAATAGTATATATTATATTAGTTAAATTAAATCATAGAGATGATATGAATGCAAGCATCTTGTGCGCAGGTTATCCTTTTGTACAGCTACAAGTGATGGTATGTTTGTTGCAGAGGATCCAGGAGGCGGGGAAGAGGAAGGCACTGCGGCCACCAGAGTCTCGACTGTTGCGGCTGCAACAAATGACGTCAACAATAAGTACCTGCATAAGAAGTTTAAGAAGATGGCCACCACATCAAGTCCCCCTCCACCCTCGCAGTCGCCACCCCCACCGTTGGTGAACGGCGAGCCGAGAGACATATCTAGCGTTCCCCCTTCCTCCTCGTCTTCCTCGTGTTCGTCACCGCCCTCAGTGCCTCAGGGTCGTTACGTGTGCCCGTACTGCAAACTGGCATGTGCCAAACCCAGCGTGCTCCAGAAGCACGTGAGGGCGCACACAAACGAGCGGCCCTTCCCGTGTCACCCTTGTGGTTTCGCCTTCAAGACCAAGAGCAACTTGTACAAACACTGCAGGTCCAGGGCGCATGCGCTCAAGATGGAGGAGGAGGGTGGGACCAAGCTGAACATACCCTTCGCCGAATCCTCCGACGATTTGGAGGAGGAACCAGAGGACACGAGCAGCAACAACACTCCTCCTCCTGTCCCTGTCGTCTCCACGCCGGCCGCTACCACGTTGACCACGACTATGACGACGATGAACTCTCAGGAGCGGCCTAGGCAGATCTACAAACCCAAGTTCCACAAAGCAGCTCTTTACCAGGAGGAAGAGCAACAACAGCAGCAACAGTCAGCAACAGCAGCTAACCTCATCACTGCGACAAAGAGCACGACATTCCCTAGCCCCGAGTTCCTGCAGCGCCATATCAGCAAGATCATCAACGATAACGATGAAATAGTGGGGCCTAAGAAGTTCCTTCATCGGGAGCAGCTAAGGGAGGATTCTCCTGCAAGTCCTCTGTCCTCCTCTTCTTCCCCAGGTGTCGATCCGGCGGTTCTGTGGCCCAAGAAGCTGTACCAGCGGCAGCTGTCGGTGGGAGGCGAGCAGTCCAGGTTGGCAAATGCCCTGCTACGACCTGCCCCGAGTCCCGTGGATGTGCAGCCCTTGAACCTCTCCAAACCTGAGAGGCGACGATACAACTCCGAGGGGACAGGATCGGTCACTGTCCTCAAGGATCATAACAGTACAAACAACCAGAGACCATCTCCTCTGTTGAAGAACGCCAATGACAAACTCCCTATACATCCACAGAATCCTGAAGGATCTATCATCAAGGATTTGCTTCTGAGACAGAGGGGCGGCCTTGCAATCTCGGCGAGTGGCGTGCCGGTGACGCTAGAGATGCTCAATTACGTGGAAGATCCTCAGTTCATGTGCTCCCTGTGTAAGATACCATATCGCAGTGCGGAGAACCTGGAGATTCACCAGCGATACTACTGCAAGGGCGAGGGCAGCTTGAAGAGTTACAGTCCACAGCACAGTCCCTTGCTGTACCGAGCCCCTGAAGAAGGCGCTAGGGCTCCTCAGCCTCTCAAACCTCCCAAGAAAACAAAATGTCCCTCCAACACCTCACCTATACATATAGTGCCACCGTTTCCTTCGCCAGGACCGCACCTAGGCAACACTCCCCTCGTCGATACTGCGGCATACCACATGGCTAGACATGACGATTTAGTAGAGGAGCACCCTCGACGGAAGAGATCAAGGTTGGAGTCTGAACATTCCAGGGACAGCTCATGCACATCGTCGCCAGCCACCACACCCATACCTGGCATCATATCTCCGTCAACGGCTACCTTAAAGACTCTAGAAGAACTGTCAAAGTTTCCGATGAGGACAAATTCCAACTCGAACTCCCTTCCTCCTTTTGGTGGAGAAGTACAGATCCTGGACGGAGCAGGGGAGAAGAAGACGATGCGGATAGAGTCGTCCTCTTGTGGCGTGAAGAGCCCATGCAGTACCTCTGACATCATATTCGGCATGCCCAACCATGTACTGATATCCTCCGCGGTATCCAAGTCTGCCTTGCCCGATCTAGACGACGATTCTTCCTCTGGGACGATGTCTCCGCATCATTGTACGACGATAGCCAAAGGGTTACATTCGGGCGGCACGATAATGCAAGTTTCCCAGAAATCAAGTAATAACTTGGAGACTCCGGGGAGGGTCAGATCGCCGAGGACGCCCAGCCTGAGCAGCCATAGCCCGAAATCCCCCCTTTCTAAAACTACCCAGAAGAACAGTATTGGTGCTAGTGGGGGTGTGATGCTCAACCCCTCGCCGGCTCCATCCCCTTACAGCACCACCGTGTTCCTTACCTCCTCCGACACTGCCACAATGACCACTTCTTTCCCAGACACTACCAAGCTGCTAGTGCCAATAGTACCCAACATTGCAGCCCCAAATCTGGCAGTGCCTGGTATCCCAGTGCCCCAGAATGTGCAGTTCATATCTATTGCGAGTGTTTTACCTGAGGTGCTAAACCCTTTGACAAGTATTACGGCCTACAACCCTCTGACACTCCCTCCACATACAGGGATCCACCCTATGCCAACCTTGAGGTTATCACAGCCTCCCATGAAGGAGAAGAAGACCAGTCCTATAGCAGTCATACCTGCTCCTTTCATTAGAGAGGTTAACCTCCCTGCTCCAACTTACAGTGGTGGCGTGGGTACCATCTACGAGGATGGTAAACCTATCCCTTATGTACCTGGCATGCCTGGACCACATTCATTGGTATCAACAATACCACCACCTATACCAAGGCGTAAAGAAGCATCACCTAAACCTCTGGACCTTGCAAGTCCTTCAAGGGAACCACATCACCAGATGTCAACAGATCCTCATTCAGGAATGTTCTTTCCTCGAAACTTCAAACCTTTAAACTTGTCTGAATCTGCCCCACAGGAGTTGACTACAACTCCAAGAGGGCCTCCTCTACCTCCTAAACTGAAGGAGCACAGTATTCCAAGAATCAAGGTTGATTCTGCATCAATGAACTCAGAAACATCAGCCAGTGATCAACCAGTAAGGAAGATGTCCAGACCAGAGATTCTCACCATCGAAGTAGACAAGGATGAAGATAAGGAGGTGGAAAGTATTAAATTGAGGAAACCGGAAGTTAGTGAGACAAGTGGGGAATCACAGAACAAAAACAAACCCAAGTTCTTGAGACCAACCACTCTGCCACTGAAACCAGGCACATTCACCCCTAAGAAAAATCATGGGGTGGGACTTACCCCTACAGGAACTGTCTTATCCCTGATAAGTCCAGAAACACCTCGACCAAAGAAGTCTTACGGGCAGCTATATCTTAACGGACATGCCTACACGTATCTGGGACTCAAGTGTTCAACAAGGACTTTCTACTGTACCCTGACCAAGCCGCAACCCATGTATGTGCCACAAAGTTCGGAGCATCCAAAACTCTCCATGTACTCCAACTGGAAGGTAAGTACGAGTATTTATTACTGCATATCCTCAGACCATTTATTTCATTGTCAACTGCCTTTGTGATCATAAAGATCAAACTGCCATGAAGACCTCTTAATTGTCTTCATGTTTAGTTTAAGCCTTTCCAGCTGATTGTCTTGAAAGCAATTTATGGTAAATGTCTCTTCATTTGAGGGGGGGAAGGGCTATGAAATTCCATATTTTCAGCATCATTTCATGGTCAGCTCAATTTTCTCACTAAAACCTCACTGTACATCTTCCTAACCCCATCATCACCTGCTGTAAAGGACCTTTATTGAGCTTTTAGCAAAAAGAAAAAAGGTAAAACAATTTAATTTAAAAGGTTAGTTAATTAATAACACTGAACAACACTTACAAAATATTTTTCCGGGACGCGCTTCGAAGATTAACTTTCCTCCATTATCAACCGGACAATAACTGGGTTTCCTTGGTGTTTCATGGTGCGGATGGTGATGCTTCTTCTGGTGTTTCTTCTGGTAACGGTTCAATGAACTTACTGAAAATATCCCTCTGAGGAATGTCGAAATTAAATACTCGGTTTCTATTTTTTAAAATAAAGATTTGTTCCCATGTGGACAGTTCTTGTTTTCCGGTTATGTGTTTGAGAAGTTTTGGTTCTAGCTTTATGTCATGATTTTTTGTCCAAAAGTGAAATGCAACTGCTGATTTTTCTAATTGTTTGCTCTTAATGTTTCTAACGTGTTCCTTGGATCTAATTTATAAATTCCTTTTGGTTTTTCCTATGTATATTTCATTACAATCACTGCATTCAATTTGGTATATGCCAGATTTTTTGTTAGGTGGAATAGCATCTTTGATGTTTGAAAGTAGTAGGTTTTTTATGGAGTAATGGTTTACTGGTGCTAGCTGAATGTTGTATTCCTTGAACTTATTGTCCGGTTGATAATGGAGGAAAGTTAACCTTCGGAACACGTCCCGGAAAAATATTTTGTAAGTGTTGTTCAGTGTTATTAATTAACTAACCTTTTAAATTAATTACAACAACACTGTTTTGAAACTTCTATGAAAGGAAGAAAGGTCAAACAATTTTTAAATGATCATCATCCTCCTCCTCCTCCTCCTCCTCCTCCTCCTCCTCCTCCTCCTCCTCCTCATCATCATCATCATCATCATAATCAACAACTTTCGAGGATTAGGCACTTTGGCCTGTTCCGCTTCAGATTGGAAGTTGGTCTCTCAGCATTTCTTTGGTCGGCCAAGATCTCTTCGCTCTTGGTGTGTAGTCATAGTCTTTGGGGTAATCTTTTTCAATACTGTTCCACAGTAGCAAACGGGAAAGGCTGAAGGCAAGTATCCAGCATCTGAAAACTGGAACCCATTGGCCAAGGGAGCAGCCCCCGACAGAAAAGCAGGCAAGTTTAGAGGTATCAAGGTAGCAACCCTACCCCTAAACTTACTCAGCGATGGGCTGGTTACCCATTCTGAGGACACCTCAACTTACTTTTTAAAAGATGATTTGCCTTATTTATATGACTGTGTGCTAGTAGATGGGCGTTTATCATATAGAGTTATGGAAACTATCGTTGGGAATAACCACCTCAGACTTAGACTTTTTTAATGTTGACAACTTTCCAATGTAGCTATAGATCTGTCTTTTTGAAAGTAAGATTGTACTTTACAACATTTTTAACCATATCTCCTGAGAGTGAAGCTTCTTCAAAGATTGTGTTCCTGCGCCTTTCTAAGCTTCACATTCTTGCAGCAGATGTTCCGCTGTCTCAAGCAAATGGGATTGCCATAAAGGATGTTTAATAGTTTGGAGATACTTCTTTTAAGGTTCCATTTTCAGTGGTTTGTCCAATAGCTTTGCTGAGTTAACTTGCAGGACTCAGACATTGCTTCCACTCTACCCTATTTATGATATCCCTTTCCAAATTCCTACTCTCCAGTATTTTTCTCCCTCTTTTCTGACTGCATCCAACTATCTCTTGGTCTTTTACCATACATTTTTCCCTTGAAGGACTCTTGTTCATTCATCCTCAGCTTTTGACCTGCCCGTTACAAACTTACTTTAACTACTTTTGTTATGGCAGGCTCTTTACATATCTCATTTAATTAATTATGTCTGATTCTCTACAACCTTTGTTCATTCATGGTAACCAAAATTGTTCTTAATGTCTTACTTTCAAAGGCATGTAACATTTTCCCAAATTTTTGGCCAGGATAGTTTTGTTTGATCCTTCCTTGTCCATTACAGGAAGATTTGGTTCTGGTCCAGTAAAAGGAGTTTTTGCACTATTCTTGACCAGTTTGTCAGCTTATTCATTATCCGTAATCCGACAATGCTCAGGGATCCACCTGATTTTGTGTAGAGAGAACATTCAGGGATTGTAGACATAATCTTGGAATCCATTTGATGGGATTTTAGGATCAACAGTGAGACTTTGCAATTGAAGTGCTTTCTCTCCACATATGGTTAAATAAGGCAAATACCACATGCTGAAAACTGTGGAGTGGTTTCCCAGACGTGAGACTAGATCCAGTTCCCAGCTTGTTGTCAACTATATCTCTGTGAAGCGCCATTTAGGGGTTTGTTGGTCCATTCTATCTTTTCTTTATGGCAGTTCTATGTGAGAATCCAAAACTCCAATGTTTTCTTCTAATTACTTTGATTTCTTCTTCTTATTTATCTGATTACCCTCCCCATATGAAGGACTTACAAGCCAGTGCCTAGGATCAGATGCCTGTCCAGGAGCAGATGAACCTATGGACTGCACAGAGTGAAGATCTGGAAGCGGGTGGTCAGCCCAGCACCAGGTATGATAGTGAGGAAGAGGGTGATACAAAAAGCAGGCAAAGTCAATGAATGGAAAGGTGATGATGGAGCAATTGGTGGCATGAGTGGCGGAAGAAACCAGAGAAAACCTGCCCAGACACTGCTTTGTCCACCACAAATACCACATGTGGGTCCCTGGGATCGAACCCAGGCTGGCTTCTTGTTCCTCTATGTCCTCCACTCTGTTCCTCACTTCATTCCAAAAACCTTTAACTAAGCCCTCCCTCTCATCCCATAAGTTACCCATTCCAATTTCTTGTGAAATTCTCCTTGAGCCCAGTTCATCCCAGCATTGGATTTCTCTTGCATTATTAAACATTACCTCAAGAAATTATGCTCCTCAAATAATCTTAATCTATGCCAATATTTAAGTAGCCTTTCTATTATCGTGCCCTTGCTACCTACTCATCCCAACTCCAACAAAGCTGCTCCATTTGGTGATGGAACGGATAAACTAGGCTTACCAGATTATTTTATGGAAATTTAGGACACAATGTTAAAAGAATGTAGGACAAAAATGTAGGACATTGTCGGTCAATGCAAAAATAATGTAAATTTATAATTTAAATGCTGTTTATATATACCCATAGGCATATGCAGTTACATTTTCTTAAAATCCTGAAACGTAGTGTTAAATGTGATCATGAACATCAGTTATACTTCTCTGAGGAAGTAGTCTTGCGTAAAACATCCAGCTTGTTTAAAATATATCAAAAAATTGCACACAACTGAAGTTTTTAAAATTGTACTTCACTAAAACAATACCTCTATATAATGTGTTTCCTTTCATTTGTCCACTGTGCTCTTAATAGTGAAAATACTCTTTCAACATTAACATTGTGTTACTTTGCCTCCACAGAACACCAATCTTTTGCCTTGGAGTGCAAATGCTGCGTTGCCAATATCTTGTTCAGTTTTACTGGCATGAGTATATCTTTGACTGTAGCTGTCGTAGCTCTGTTGCAATAGCGAGTTGGAGTTGTGGCTAATGACCAATTATTCATTTGCATTTTTGCAGTTGACCACTTGACTCTCACCAGAGCGACCTGGGCTTGATCCCAGGCATCTGCATGTGGGATGTGTGGGGGACACACCAGCACAGGGGCGGGTTTTCTCTGGGTTCTCAGGTTTCCGCCGCCATCATTCCACCAATTGCTCCATCATTTCATATCATCCACTTCCTCGCTCTCACACCAGGCTTCGGGCTGATCACCCATCCTGGTTCCTCTGTATGATCAACGCTGGTTACGAAGACTGCATATACTGGCCAGGAGGGCTTAGGGGCATTGGCCACGTCCCACTCCCCACCACTGGATCCCGCTCATGACGCCCGCAGTGGGCAGAGGTGGGGGATCCAGCGGCTGGGCGGTAGGCCAAGGCTACACTCAAAGGGCCATAGTGCCACAGAACTGACAGACAATGGTTCAACTAATTTCAAATGTCTGTTTATTTTTTAGGCTTGAAGCATCAAAATTTTGAAAAATCATTAACAGTGTGTTATAAACTTTCTAAATGCTATTTGGTCATCAGTTGTTAACAAATTAGTATGTGGATGCATGTGAATCGTTAATAACACATTTTATCACGTGACCTTACAGATATGTAAAGAAACAGATCCAAATCCGTTTGGTTTGGACCCCGGTCAAGTCATGGCACTTTACGACTCCAGACATCGTCCAGCAACATATACCATTGCCAAGACTCCACAAAACCAGCCAATGATCCTGACGCACTCTTCTTATTGGCTGGAGAAGATGTCCAAAGCTCAGCAGAATGAAAAGGCAAAGAAAGAGAAGAATGCTCTGTCAGAAGCCAACCGGGGTGACTCGGCTACTAAAACAGACTCTGAGGTACGTGTCAAATAAATTCCTTCAAATAAAAACAGTATTCTTATACTTATTGTCAGCGCCCGGATGTTTATCACGTAAAACTGTTTGAAATATGTAAGTACTTATGACCCAAAAAATAAAAAATGTGACATAAATATGACCTAAATTTTTCTCTGTGCATTTTTGAAATCTTCAAAAATTTAATGCTGTTTAAATTAACATTATCTTAGCAGTAATAGCAGTAATAGTAACCGCTTTTTAGAGAGCACCATATTTTTATGTTTTGGCGGTCACATCGCTCTCTCACAACCCCCAGAATGTCTGGAGGACCACACCTGTCGTTGGTTTACGGGTCTCACTGACCTGACCGGGAGAATTATCAAAGTAAATTCACCGACCATATCCTCTGATTACCAATCAGAGGACGTATTACATGCCATGACAGGTCAGCATGTTAGGGGTTAAGATTTTGTAGAGAAATGGAGAGGTTGGAAAAATAAAGACTCCCTAGCCCTCAGGAACCCTAATAGCATCGGGGTCGGAAGAGAACAAGAGATGACAAAGGTAAGGTCAGACAGAAAAGTTACAGTGAGGAGCAAAACACCAGTAAGCGGAAGTAATGTTCTGCTCAGCTTGGGT
Organism: Tenodera sinensis; assembly: GCA_030765045.1. Taxonomy (NCBI): domain Eukaryota; kingdom Metazoa; phylum Arthropoda; class Insecta; order Mantodea; family Mantidae; genus Tenodera; species Tenodera sinensis. The sequence continues at coordinate 373,548,279 of CM060964.1, read as the reverse complement.
ACCTTGTGGTCACCACCCACATATCCCCCAGACGGAGACCCCTGAGTAAAAATTGAAAAATATTGGAAAGCAAGAGGATTAATGACTTAATTGTCAGAAATCCAGCATTAGCTAACAACAACAAATTAACATTATATTGAAAACCTAAAAATGTAGCTCACTCAATAATAAATAATATACATTTTATTGTTGCATTTTGAATTTATTTAATTGCTCAATCCAGAGCTAAACCTCAGCTCTGAACAGAATGAAATAAATATATTTTGAAGGCCGATCAGAAGGAAGAATTAGAGTAGCAAATTACATGATTTTAAAGTTTTCAAAAAGGAACGATCTTCTATCTGCACGAACATGGTAACAGGGAAAAGACCTCGTAATATTACAGACAAGAAATTAGACGACTCTTTGCGACGACTGCAAGCACATATGCAAAACAGGAATAGAAATATAAAAATATAACAGAAAATACCAAAGTTTAACACAAAATATGACTATAATATGAAAAATCTGATATGTTGCACTCACATGACTTTCTCTACTCTTGTACTAACCATTCTTACATGTTACATGAAATAAACATTTACAGAAATAATCTTATTGCTTATTTCCTTGTAGGTACAAGGGGAATATGGGAATACAGTAGGCTTTGAGCAATAGTCAAATCTTTTAAAGCTTTGAGATCCCATTCTCTTTGCACGCTTAACATATAAAAAAATGAACGATGTTCCATTTCACGAAAGTGTTAAGTTTTCTGAAACTGACACAAATAACAAGGAATATCTCTGAAATGGTTCACTCTACAAAAAATTTATTCAGACAAAAATTGTGTTATAGTGAGATCTACATTTTTTGGACAGTAAGATTTTGTCTATCTCTTATGGTTTCCGAGTTATTCAAAAGTCATTCAGAGAAACTGGACTACATAGGCTATAGCCAGAAAATTCAAAATATACATTTCATTTGTCATACAAATATGTTAAACATATGACATTTTAATCAAAATCATTAGAGCCATTTTCAAGAAAATCAAAATTTTTGAAAAAGTTTCTATGTAAAGGGTAGTTTAAGGTGGGGCTATTTTCTTCAAAATCTTTGTGTCCCATCCTTGAAAGAAATTAAACTTAAATACCAACTTTGGTTTTTAAGCAACTTTTGGTTTTTGAGTTATGCTGTCCACAGACTGACAGACAGACACACACACACACACACACACACACACACACACACACACACACACACACACACACACACAGACACACACACATACACACACATGGACCTTTTTCTAAAAATGCCTTTTTGGATTCAGGGGGGCTCAAAACATATTTCCAGTGTAATCTGAACATGAAATTTTTGGGTGGAATACAATACTTCCTCTACTTACTAGTAGAGAAAGTAAAAATGACAGGCAAATGACAAAAAACGTTAAAAAAAGCCAAGATATGACTATATGAGCTATGAGAATTGCATAAATTTAATCATGGTTGATAAAATCATTCTTTGCTTATATTTTAAGTGGAAAAAAACTACAAACAACAACAATGACATGTCATAAAGATCCGGACCCTTTACTTTAAAAATGTGATGTGTTGCACTCACATGATTTTCTCTACTCGCTCTCCTTCAAACTATTCTTACAAATGCTTATTCCTCTATCTACTTTATTGATTGAGATAGAAATTTGTAGAAATTGTCTTATTACATATTTCCTTATAGGTACAATGGTAATATAGACTTAAGTGATAGTCAAAGAGCTCTGCATTTGAGGAAAATATAAGTATTTGAGCATGCAAACCAATAACAAGGAATATCTCAGAAATGGTTAACACTACAAAAAAATCTATTAAATATAATTTGTGTGCTTTATATTCAAAATCACCAGCAAATATGATCTACTTCAAAATCTAAAGCAATGTAAATGTGTGGATAAATATACAATGTGTGAAAATCGAGATTGATGGAAAAATTACCGAACAAGTATCTGATTTCTCATACCTAGGAGGTGTATTTGCAGATCACAGGAGTGATATTGATACAAAATTACAAAAATATAATAAATTGAACGGGATAAGGAGACATTTTGGCAAACAGATGACGACCGATACAAAACCAAGACTACATAATATCACATCAAAAGCTGCTCTCAGACATGGAAGTGAAATTTGGATTTTAAATAACAGTAATTCACACAAACTTGAAGTAACCCAAATGTATTTCTTGTGATCACTGTTAGGAGTTGCCAGATTGGAGCACCAAAGGAATACGAACATCAGGGAAAACCTTGGAGTACCAAATTTGACTGAGAAGTTAGAAAAATGCCAACAAGAATGGAAAGAACTAGACTCCCAAAATTGGTATTCCAGTGTGCTCCAACTGTCACAGGGACCAAGCAAGACCAAAACAGTGGTGGAACGACCAAGACCATCTTCGCTAGGTTTATCGTTACAGGCCACATGGCCTAAAATGGACTTGTTCATGATGATGTGTGCTTTAATGAGGTCCACTTTTTTCGTACACCAAGATTTTGTCTATCTCTTACGGTTTACCAGTAATATCAGTCATTCAGAATGAAGAAGACTTAATGGGTTATTCCCAGAAAATTCAAGATATGCATTTCATTTGTCATGAAAATATCTTAAACATATGGTAAATTAATCAAAATTGTTAAATCCGTCTTTTGAGGAAACCAACAAAACAATTTTCATGTAAGCGGTTCTTTGCAATGACGGGACTTTTTTGCTGTTCAAAAGCCTTCATGTTGTCTCTATGGAAAACGCTGAATTTAAATACCAAGTATAGTATTTAATCAAATTTCCATTTTTGAGTTATGCTGTTCAAACACGCTCAAACACATCTTGCATTTTTGGATTCAGAAGTCCTCAAAACAAGTACTTCTAGTGAAATCTTGGGATCAAATTTTTGGTGGAATACAATTACAAATAAAATGCATATCCTGGGCTTTAGCCTGTGAAGGCATTACTGCACTGAGAGGGACCACCTCACATGCGGAGAGGAAACATCAGAATTCATATCCAACTTAAAGTATCGTGGTGTGGTGCTAAAACAACTGGAGCTGCTTATACAGGAGTGAACAACGGGCACAACGAAAGCCACATATGATGTTCCTAAACCGCGATAAAACTCTTCAAGCTCAAAGTTGTACCGTGCAATTAATGTAGCCCTACTTGACGGTGAACAATGTGAGAACGTCTAAGCGAGATTTCTGAAAATGGTTCTCTCAGTTTAAGGAGACAAGGTAGTGATTCGTACACAATTTCAGTATTTCAAAACATAACTTTAGTTGAGGATATCTAAGCTCCTACTGCTCAGATCAAAATTTAATTTGGGATGAATATTTAGTGATTCATTGTGATTACATTGATATAGAGAACATCAAAACAATTATTTACAATGGGCATGTAATAAGGCAAAAACTGATAACATGTTTTTGAAAAAATATATATATAGTACTAACGGTACAAATTCCTTCTGCAACATTCAAGCCTAAGTGTTGAAACTTTTGTAGTGCACTAGGCAATGTGTATTCATAACTGTTAACCTAAATTTACTTAAATATCTCTGGCTATATTCAAAAGAAAAAATATTTAACTTTTGTAAAAAAAAAAAAAGTAAATTTTTTTTGCACAAATATTTTTTTTAAAATTTTGTGTTTTGGATTTTTCCAATAACAATGGGTTACATTTGTAGAGTACATGCTTCTGGAACTACTGTAAAATTTTCATTCAAATAGGTTCAGTGGTTTTGAAAAAACATGTACCTGAGTTTGAAAAATGTCAAGTTACAGAAAACTACATTTAAAGAAAAGTGTGTCATCTCTGAAGCCCTCTTTACCCAGTGTGGCGCAGCACTCCGCCATATTTAAATGGGGTAATTTAAAGCCTTAAATGTGCCGGTACCCTTACAATATATATCATTTTGAAGAGGAAGATTTCTACTTTTTTTAAAGATGAAAAACAAAAAATTGACTTTTTGAGCCCAAATCACTACCCTGTCCCCTTAAAAATTCACAAGAAATGGCTATGCCAATAAAATAATGTAGGAATCCTTCTTCATTGAGGACATAAGACTCACTTTCGAACTACCGGACACACAAGCATACAAAACCGCCCTTGAGGAGAGACAGAAAAAGGCTGGCGAGATACCGGGAGAAATAATGGAGACTAAAGCAATGAAGACAGAAACGTGGAAGGGCCCAAGCTTCTAGCTTTGCCACCTATATACCCAATTCACCGTCCACGGGTTCCTTGGGAGGATCTGCCAAAATGAGTTATACCACAAGCCCAAGGAAGACTGTGTCTGCAAGAAATCCAACAAACCATGCCCCAAGTATCACCTAATGAATTGTGAAAGCAGAACTCAACTATACACATTGTGTTTAATAAATAAATAATTAAAAAAAAATTAGGCTTGCTAAAGCATGCATTTATATCAAAACTGGGTTTTGTTTTTCGGATTAACCATTTCCTAGATATTCCTTGTTATTAATTTGCATTTCAAAATATGTATCTTTTCTCATATGTGAAGTTGTAATGAATCTCTTTTTTCTCCTGGTCATTCAATGTCAAAGCCATCAATCACATAGCATTTAGCTCTTAAAATATTTGACTATCTCTTAATCCTACTGTATTCTCCTATTACCATTGTATTTACATGGAAATATATAATAAAAGCATTTCTACAAATGTTTATCTCTATTAAGATGAAGTAGATAGAAGAAAGAACACCTCCGTAGCGCAGTTGGTAGCGCACCCTCCTCTACCAGCATGGGAATTTTTTCCCCGCTGGGAGGTCTGGTACGGGATACACTCAGCCTCATTAGGTCCCGGGGGACCAATTGAGCAGCTACTTAATGGAGAAGTAGCGGCCCCAGGTCGAGAAGGCCACATAGCTGGCCGGGAGGGCTTGGGATGCTGACTACGTATCACCCTCCAGTACTGCACCGCACCAAAGACGTGTGTAGTGGGCAGAGGTGGGGGACGCAGCGGCTGGGCGGCAAGCCTTGGCACTTAATGGGCTGTTATGCTGTGGTTTTAGATAGAAGAAGCAGCATTTTTAAGAACAGTATGTACAAGAGTGAGTAGGGAAAGTCATGTAAGTGCAATGCATCAGAATTCAAAAGAGCAAAAGACCTATTTCTACAAATTTTTTTATTCAGGGGACCTCAAAACGTGTATCTACAGTGAAATCTTGACACAGTTTTTGGATGCAATTCAATACTACTGGAAGTAGGTGCTGGAGAATATAATAAAAGAAAATTACTTGTTACAGAGTACAACATCATCTAGTGATGCTCCGCCAAAGAGAGTGAAGATTTTTGATGGGGGCTTTGAATCAAATGAAGATTACATCTACGTACGAGGCCGCGGTGAGTACATTGTGATATATGTGCAAATATAAAGTTTTACTGTAGTCATGAATAGTGAAGTTTAAGAGCCCGTCGACAACTAGGTCATTTGGGCTGTAGTGATAAATATCTCCTACTTTACAGGCCGTGGTCGTTACGTGTGTGAGGAGTGTGGCATACGCTGCAAGAAGCCTTCAATGCTGAAAAAGCACATACGTACTCACACAGACGTGAGACCCTTCACGTGCAAACACTGCAGCTTCAGGTAAAACATCTCGCTGATTAACTATGTATCTCTTTGTTTGGTAATTCTTTGTTAATTGCAATTAATTGAATAGGTTAAAGTCCTAATTCACATGATCCAAAAACCTAAATGCTGGTAAGTAACAAAAAACCAATTTGTATTGGTTAAACTCAATTTCCACATGGGTGGAAACTATTATTATGAAACGAATATGCCTAAATGTTACGAATAACCTTTCAAATTGTGTTTATTTGTGAAAGAATGAAAATTGTTGGGCTTTAAATAATGGATCATGTGAGTTTTGACACTAATCTCCAGATCATGAGAGTTTTAAAACATACCCTTCTGGAACATGTGAGTTTTGGTGGTAAACTTAAGAACAACACTTGAATATCACCAACAAAAGGAGCTAGCGGACAACTGAAATAAATTAAATAATCAATTAAAATTAATTAAACAACTGGGGTAACTTTAAGCAAATTGTACAAAATATCCGCCAGGAAATTGCTAGCATTTCTCAACGTGAACTACGGCGAGTGATGGATAGTTTCCTAAAGAGGTGCGTAAAATGGACGGACAACAACGGCCAGTTTTAGCATCTCCTTTCATAAAGTTGCTAAGTAAAGCCTTTAAAAGTAGTTTTAACCATGTTTTATGGTTGCATTTGCACTTTTCTATGATAGTGGCAGACGGCAACGAGCGCCGAGGACATGCACAGGCAAAACACTGTGTAGCTCATTCAGAAGTTTTTTGCTCTCCCAGTAATTTAGTATGTTAAACAATTTTTAAGCAACACTATATAATTCAAGTTATATCTTTGAAATAACATTATTGTGAAGTTAAAATCACATTATAAAAGGTTGATTGTGTAGCAAAAACACATAAATTAAATTTTGAATTTATTTTGAACTAATATAGTTTAAATTAACACAGAGAAATATATAATGTGCTGCACTCAAAGCCTACTATATTCCCATATTCCCCTTGCACCTACAAGGAAATAAGCAATAAGATAATTTCTGCAATTGTTTATCTCAACTAACGTGAAGAAGATATAGGAATAAGAGTTTGTAAGAATGGCTAGTACAGGAGCAGAGAAAGTCATGTGACTGCAACACATCAAATTTTTACTTTCTCTACTGGTAAGTAAAGAAGTATTTTATTCCACCCAAAAATTTGATGTCGAGATTTCACCGGGAATATATGTTTTGAGGCCCCCAGAGTTCAAAAAAAGCATTTTTAGGAAGAGGTCTGTGTGTTGTGTGTGTCTGTGGACAGCATAACTCAAAAACAAAAAGTTGAATAGAAACCAAAGTTGGTATTTAGGTTTCATGTCTTACAAGGATGCAACACAAAGTTTTTGAAAAAAATAGCCCCACCTTAAAGTACCCTTTATATGGAAAATTTTTTGAAAATTTTGATTTTCTTGAAAATGCATCCAATGATCTTGATTAAAATGTCATATGCTTAAGATATTTGTATGACTAATGAAATGTTTATTTTGAATTTTCTGGATATAGTCTTGGTAGTCCTGTTTACTCTGGATGACTTTTGGATAACTTGTAAACCATAAGAGATAGACAAAATCTTACTATACAAAAAATGTAGATCTTGCTAAAACACACAATTTATGTCCAAATAAATTTTTTTGTAGAGTGAACCATTTTGGAGATATTCCTTGTTATTTGTGTGAGTTTCGGAAAACTTAAAACTTTTGTTAATTGGAACATCGTTGTTGATTTTTTTTATATGTTAAGCTTGCAAAGAGAACGGAATCTCAAAGCTTTAAAAGATTTGACTATCCCTCAAAACCTACTGCATTTCCACATTCCCCTTGTACCTACAAGGAAATAAGCAATAAGATAATTTGTAAAAATGTTTATCTCATGTAACATGAAGAAGGTATAGTAATAAGAGTTTGTAAGAATAGTTAGTACAAGAGTAGAGCAAGTCATGTGAGTGTAACACATCAGATATCTGTATTAACATGAAGAAGATATAGTAATAAGAGTTTGTAAGAATGGTTAGTACAAGAGTAGAGAAAGTCATGTGAGTGCAACACATCAGATTTTTTAAAATACATTTTGTTTTATTCAGAGTCCCAAAACGTTTATTTGTGGTGAGATATTGATATTGAATTTTTGGGTGGAATGCACTGGCTTCTTAACTTACTATAGGTGTAGAGAAAGTGATAAGGTTTTGCAAGAATAGTTTGTGAATTGTACATTTGTGTACTTCAGTTGTTTTATTACATGTAGAAACAACTTATTGTTTGGTTTGTGTATCTATGAAGTATCAAGAGTAATAATATTTGTTGATTTTGATTTACAGCTTCAAAACAAAAGGAAATCTGACTAAGCACATGAAATCCAAAGCTCATTACAAGAAGTGCATGGAGCTGGGAATAGATCCTGTCCCCACTGTGGTAGATGATAGCTACATAGATGAAGAGTGTCTTGCCAGACAGGTTAGTGTTTATCCCTTCACTTATCTCTCTCCAAATAGAAACCTTATATATTTAAACAAGCAATTTTTGTATATATATTCCATGCAACTTGGGAACAGCTCTAGCAATTTTGCTCAAATTTTGTATTCAGACAGGGTTTTGCTTATTAACTTATCTATATAGGTGTTATTCCTGAAAAAAACGTGATTTTATGCGTAACAGTCAGAATAACTCTAAACTTTATTTTGGCCATAATTTCTCTGTTAATGGGCCAATTTAAACAAACAAGCTGGGATATTACAGGTCTCGTCAAGAGCTTTCATAAAACTTAAAGAAAGTTGACTTAGCTATATTAGTCTATGTGTAACAGTCACAATTAGTTGAAACCTTATTTTGGCCATAGTTTCATTTTAAACTGAAGGAATAATTTGAAATAAAATTCTGTAAATAAAAAACAGGTTCAGTTGTGTGTTTTGCTTTATTTTAAACTTACATGTCATACATAATTACATGTAAGATTTGAAGCTTTCACGGCGAACGTTATTGATCAATGCTTCACGGGTGATCAGCCGTGTTAAATTTAAGAAGGTCAAGCTTTCGGCCATTGTATACTCCATAGCCATCTTCAGGACTAAAAACAGGACCTTTTAATCCTGAAGATGGCCATGGAGTATACAATGGCCGAAAGCTCGACCTTGTTAAATTTAACACGGCTGATCACCCGTGAAGCATTGATTAATACATAATTACAGTTTGTCCGTTAGTTTCTTTTGCCCCACATATCCGTCAAAGTGCACTGTTGCGACTTCTTCACAAGGGAATGCTCTGATGCTGCATCAGATTCAGGAGTTCTGGAACATTCTTGGAAGCTGCAAATTCCTGAAGGCCACTCACAACAGATAATGCTTCTCTGAAAGTGGGTATTTTTGGCTCCCTTTCGTTGGCTTTGTCGTCATCCATTTCTTCCATGACTTCACAATTGCTGTGTCCAGCAGCAATATCTGCGGCACTTTGAATGTCTTCAGCCGTGGCAAGTTTGTTATCAAAGCACATAACTGTGTATTAAGCATAATGAAAATCCGTCTTAGGTTATTTATGCATACGGTTCCGGAAAAACTATTACATTTCTGCATTAGGCAGTTTTCCGGTTTAGGGTGTTATTTAAGGTAGGAAATAGATGCGCTGTGAGATTTATTTTCCAGTTGTGCAGGTTTCTGGTATATAGGGGCCCGGTTTAGTAAGGTTTTAGTGTATTTGTTTGCTCTTATTGTATTTCCATTGATACCTGTTTCAACCAGCTGATGAGCCTAATCACTGCATGTGCTCAGTGTATCACATAATTAACACAAATGGTTTTCCTTCACAGCAAGCACTTCGGGCATCTCAGCGCGCAGAGGGAGAGTCAGAATCTGATGAAAATGATGAAGAAGAGGAAGATGAAGAGGAAGAAGAGGAAGAGGAGGATGAAGAACCTAATCAAGGCACAGAAGGTATAAAACTTTAGTATTACTAATAAGAGTTTAGACTTTGATGTATTTATGCTGTCGTAAATGTATTCTTTAACCTTAAATGCTCAACAAGAACAAGAACTGTTCAGAATCTACTGATCTAATGTGTTGTACTCACATAACTTTCTCTTCCCGTTACAAATTCAGATACATATATTGCATATTATAACAATCATTGGAAAGCACAAATGCTAATGGCTTCATTGCCAGATGCAAGGCACTAAAAAACAACAACAATCAATAAAAAGTGATTTGTCTGCCCATTTCATATTATTCATTGCAATTTTTTGCCTAGAAATGGTTTGAAAATGAGTTAACTATATGAGTCATCTAGTATCAAAACTTGCCAAGTCACAAAATATGTTTTTTTCAGTTTTCATTAAAAGCTTCAGCAGACAAAATCAATGAAAGTTAGTAATATTTTTGTTTCACTTTTATTTGGCCCCTGTGTGATGGGTTCGTGTTGTATGAATATGGAAAATCATATTAATGATTTATTATATTTTTTTCAAAATTTTAAGTTTAGACTTGGCTGGTTTTGTTGCAGACAGACATTATTTTAACTCTAAATCTTTCAAATAAGAAAGACTTTATTTCAGTCGGTACCCAACATCAACAAAAAAACATAATTTATTCATGAATTATAAAAAATGCAGTATAATATTAATTAAAGTAGAACAAAAATTAGTAAGAACATAAGAAAATTAAAAAAAAACCAGTATTTCTTTCCTTTCACTTTAAGCTTTAATACAGGGGAGAATTGGTATGAAAAATAATACATATTCTCTATTAAAACAACAACACTTTGATAGATATAGTTTTACAGAGCTCAATCCTACTGTACATTAGATTACAATATCTGGCACACTCTTGGTATATGTGAATAACATGGCATTAAGGAAAATGCTTTCACGCCAATTAAAAAGGTCATTTGTACCAACTTAACATCTGCAGCGAAAGTAATAAATTATTTTTAACTTCTGTGTATCCATTTAGAGCTGATGGCTTGTTGAGCCGGCGATAATAAGGTTTCAAAGTGAAAACGTCGAAGTGGGATGTTATTGTAACAATACATAACTTTCCTTGTTGTCTTGGCCGGTTTTGAATGCACTTCCTGCATGACTTGGCCCGTTCTGTTGCACAACTCTAGATTCAATGACGTGTAATATGTTGTCTTGGCCGGATTTGATGCATATTAATTTATCAACAGAAAGAGTACTTGTTCTACTTTCGGTTTATAATAAAAAGTCACTTTTCAAAATTTTATGACTTGGCCGGTTTCGATACTAGATGACTCATGTACTTAGTTACATAAAGCTGAAAAACTTGAATCAAAAGTAACGAGGAATGAATTCAGAAGTTGTAATCATGGACAAATAACTGATATCTACACCCAATGAAAAATAACGCTATTAACAGTGAACCAATACAATGTACAAATATAACAAATAATTAGGTTATAAACTTCACTTATCTTAGTATTTGCTGCAAGTTCTTGAAATTAAATGCAGAGTATAGTTTTATGGCACATTAATCGTGTCCTTAGTGCTACTCTTGTTTATACTAGTCGCCATCGTTACAAACACTAAATTACTTAACATTTCTATATATTACCAACCACTGAAAGCAAAACAAATTTCTTAATAGAATCAATCAGCGGTGTTTCAAAATTCATTACACAGTCCTTATTTTTCAAAATGAGTTTATTTGATATAAATTGTGTGCTTTAATGAGATCTACATGTTTTTGTGTAGTAAGATTTTATGTATCCCTTACGGCTTACCAGTTATTCAAAAGTCATTCAGAATGAAGACTTCAGAGGCTTTTTCCAGAAACTTCAAGACACACATTTTATTTGTCATGAAATCATCTTAAACATGTGGCATTTTAATCAAAATAATTAGAGCCATTTTTAAGAAAATCAAAATTTTGAAACATTTTCTAAGTAGAGAGTAGTTTGGGGTACGAGGGTGCTCTTAAAAATATTTGTGTCACATCCTTGGAGGATGGTTAACTTTACGTAAATACTTTTTGTTTTTGAGTTATGCTGTTCACAGACGAACAGACATACACGGACATGCATACTCATGCTTCATGCACCCACAGCCACATCCACACATTTATTTCCAGTGAAATCTCATATTGAATTTTTAGATGGAATACAAAACTTCCTCTGTTTACTGTAAATACATAACAGAGAACGTAAAAATGAGGAACGTGAGAAAACACTGGATACAGAAAGTGCACAAATCACGTACAAAATCACTGCTGATTCACAAAGCCAACTGAATGGGTGATGGACACAAATGTTGCCTCTAAATTCCTTTCTCTTGCTGGTACATGCTGCTTAAAAGGTATTGATTCGCTCCCAGGCAACCGCACGTGGGATTAGTGGTGGACAAAGCGATGCAGGGGCAGGTTTTCTCCGGCTTCTCCAGTTCCCCAGCCATCTCATTCCACCAGTGCTCCATCTTCATTCCATGTATCATCAGTGTCACCGCCTGCTGTGCCGTATGTAGTAAAAGCAGGCGTTAAACACTGCAAAAAAAAAAAAAAAAAAAAAAAAAAAATATTAATGACGTGTAAAGCACAATCATTGCTTCAATTATTTCAGCTTAAAAACATTTCTTCTAAAATGCAATTTGTTCAGCATTGAAAGTTTTTAACAAATAATATACAAAAATGATATTTAAAGAACAATAAATAGTAATTTTTTTTATATAAGTTATAATGTAAACTGGTCAGGATGTCAAATATAACATTGAGTGGGGAACAATTTATTTGCGGGAATGATGGATTGAGGTTCTGCTGTATAGCCATCCACAAAAATGAGCTTTGGTTGAACTACTTCATTTGTTATTTATGGGGGTTTTTCCGGTGTAGGCCACATCATGTAGGCATTGGCTGCTGACTAAAGACGTGGTGGGAACAAAATAAGTATAAATTAGGATCTACAGTTGCTTTTCTTCACAAACGGCCCAAGAAGTAGGTCACATGACTGCAAAACTTTAGCAGTCAACACCTACATGATGCGGCCTATACTGGAAAACACAAGAAAAATAATATATATTGGCTGTGGAAGCCTTTGTAAACATTTACTTTATTTGTTTATACAAGAAGCTTGTTTATATGGCCCTCATTAATATGGATTTTAGGTTTATCTGGATTGACTTTTGCACACCTTTTCAGTACAAAAATACAGGGTGGAAAGGAAGTTATTACATTCCTTCTAATATGTGCTTATAGAAACAATACAAACAAAAAACTCTACTGGAATTTTGTTGTTTGATCAGATGACTTCGAAAAAATAAATGCTTTTGTTCCAAATTGGACGCGTAAATCCACAAGAATGTACGAAGATAACAGTTTGTTACTTGTAAGATACATAGAGTAACTTATTTCTGACATAGCTTCGGTAGTAATTATGGGACATCACACAGGGTTTCGAAATAATTAATCACTTAAAAGTTGTGAAGGAATACTCCAAGCAGCTTTTTCAGATGTTAAGTAACTTGACAATGTTGAGTTAAGGTTGGTCAGGGCATTGAACTGATTTCTGGATGTAAACAGGTCGATCGCTTGCACGGTAGTGTATTGTTTTGGGAGCTAACAATTATGATTGGCCTACACTCACATGGTAAACATGGAAGCACATGGCATATTATTTGTTTACGTTCACGAGACACCATGCTGCGGTGGTTGTTTATGTACTGACCTATGGAAAGTGACACCCACACAATCTGCAGTGTTGCCAGCTTGTTTTCAACAAAACTAAAATATTTCCGTAGGAAATGGTCAGTGAGAAAAACATAGGATTACAAAATGTGTTCCAAATACTGAGCTCTGTCACTGGTTTAAATTAATGTAATGACTTCCCTTCCACTCTGTATGTGCGACATTTAATACATATATGGGAGTATATATAGTTGTAATGTTGGTACTGCAGGTAGAAAAAGGATCTCCATTGTTGCACTCTTCAAACTAACAATGAATGCCATTATGATTACTCTGAGTAATTATGTAATTCTCTTTTGGATGGCTTTCAATTCTTTTCTCTTCCGCGGTGATCCATATTTCACCATCCTTCACCAAGATTTGTATTCCTTTAATAATTTGTTTCTGGATTATCCAGATTTTCACCAACCAGGCTTACCTTCAGTCCCACCTAGTCTGAATAAACAAAGTTCTTATGTAGTAATGTGTTTTTATTTTTTCTCATCAGATGGTGATGATACAAGCAGCATGAAAGGTAAACTGGAGCGAGAAGCTGCCTGCAGTTTGTTGAGTTTGTCCGAGTCTACACGTGTCAACTCTACCTCAAGCCAGTACATATCGGCAGGGCTCGTTCCTCTGTCGTCACACTGTGGACGTCCCACAACGTATCCTTACAACTTGACGATGCCTGTACTCTGTCAAGGCAACACTTTCAGTGCTCCTCAGACTCCTACGCTGACTGCGGTCAGTGCACAAATGGAGCACGAGAAGGTATCTCACAACACAGGCCTAGCACTGGAACTGCGAGGGAGTGCGGATAGCAAACTGAAGGATGATGATGGCAGAATGTCAAGCACTTTGCGCCGACGTAACAATGCAGCTCTTGTTCTGATACCACCACAGCAAGGTGATGCCAATAGGTACTACTTCCCTTCTTGCAGAACTCCGACTATTATCACTAATGTACCTGTTTCATCATATGCCAAGTCCCTGTCAGGAGATAAGTCGTCTCTTGATGGTGGATCTGACTCGGAGTATGATCGCGACACTTCTAGCGCTGCTTATTCAGATGATGATGAGAAGGATATGAGTGATGGAAGTGCTAAACGAGAAAAGAGCATAGCAATGGATGTTGGCAATTCTGCTAACCAGCAGCCAATGGACCTAAGTAACAAGTCAGTCACACCGGTGAGAAAGATCTCAAGTACCATGTTCCCATATTTCCCTCCAGGAAGTGGTGCTAGGACCCCCACCACTCCTATCTCAGAAATCCTAACTCCAGTGTCAGAACCCGCTACGTTACTAGCGTCCTTGTGTAGTTCGGTGGAGAGATTCCCAGTCCCGACCCACAAGGTGCCAGATCCTGCAGAAACCACGATGTTACAGGCGTATCTCACAGAACGTGCTCTTCAAGACGCTCGTATCAAGCAACATCAGCAGTTTCACAATCACCATGGCTACAGCAACAAGGGCTCTTCAAACTTACAGGAGAAACCTGCATCGATACCGAAGAAAAGCCTTCCACCTCAGAAGGAGATTGCTCCCCACAGGCCCGTCCCGCTGAAAATACCACAGCCAATCACAGAGGCACAGAAGTTGAAGGTTTCTGAAGCATTAGTGCACGACCCCAGCAGCCCCAGGCAGGAGATACCTGTAAGTGAGATTGTTCCCGAGAAACCTCCACCCATTAAACCTAAGGATACATTAGGAACAAAGTTGCAGGGAGGGTTGGTATCCATGAGTAATAACAACATAGTAAGGAATGTGGTTGTCAGTGGCATTGGGTTCACATCTCACCAGCCATCTTCTCCACCTTCGTCAACCACTGGTACAACCACAATGTCAAAGAATTCATCTTCAGGGAAGCTGAAAGCTGAATTCCTCCCACCATCAAGTGGACCATCAGCTAGTTATGTCAGGTACGTACGTCCTTAACCTATCATTACAACTTGCAAGATGCGTTTCTTCACTTTCTCTGCCACAAGTACTGTAGTGCAGCATTGAGGTTTTACTGGATTCCCTCATTAAAAAAAGATACATATGTGCGTGTCACTTCACTAATGTGATTCACTTCAGTTCTCACTGTCACTTCACTAATGTGATTCACTTCAGTTCTCACTGTCACTTCACTAATGTGATTCGCTTCAGTTCTCACTGTCACTTCACTAATGTGATTCGCTTCAGTTCTCACTGTCACTTCACTAATGTGATTCGCTTCAGTTCTCACTGTCACTTCACTAATGTGATTCACTTCAGTTCTCACTCACTTCACTAATGTGATTCACTTCAGTTCTCACTGTCACTTCACTAACGTGATTCACTTCAGTTCTCACTGTCACTTCACTAATGTGATTCGCTTCAGTTCTCACTGTCACTTCACTAATGTGATTCGCTTCAGTTCTCACTGTCACTTCACTAATGTGATTCACTTCAGTTCTCACTCACTTCACTAATGTGATTCACTTCAGTTCTCACTGTCACTTCACTAACGTGATTCACTGTTGTTCTCACTGTCACTTCACTAATGTGATTCACTTCAGTTCTCACTCACTTCACTAATGTGATTCACTTCAGTTCTCACTGTCACTTCACTAATGTGATTCACTTCAGTTCTCACTGTCACTTCACTAATGTGATTCACTTCAGTTCTCACTGTCACTTCACTAATGTGATTCACTTCAGTTCTTACTGTCACTTCACTAATGTGACTTAGTTCAGTTCTCACTCACTTCACTAATGTGATTCACTTCACTTTACCAATGTGATTTAGTTCAGTTCTCACTGTCACTTCATGATTCTACCTTTCAGAGTGTGCTACACGCATTTTGTATGTTTAGAACAATCAGTTATCATTGAGTAGCCTTATAATTGGAAATGAAGTTTGGTATTTAACCGACTTTTTGTTTTTGAGTTATGGTGTTCACAGACACACACTTGCACGCACACATACACACACACACACACACACACACACACACATACACATACACACACTTTTTCTAGAAATGCATGTTTAATTTGGGAAGTCTTAAAACATGTATTTCAAGCGAAATCTCAGAATTGTATTTTTGGGTGGAATACAGAACTTCATTGAAATCAGTCTACTTCATGATGTTCTTTTTTTAATTGCTTTCTTTCTCATGTGCATTGCAATAAGCTAAACATTTTAATGTAAAACACAGTTGCTCACCTAAGTACTTAATGTAAAGAATGTATTGGATGTACGCAAATATTTTGGGATTTTTTTGAGGTTGCTGAAATGTAGTAATGCATATTCAAGATGCTCTCGGGCTTCGAGCCAGGTGTAGTGATGAAGAGACAGGTGTAACGCAATTTTCATTGTCTTCTTAGCAGACAATAGTACCCAAAAAGAAAACTCTAATTTTGGGGGTGAAAAAGTAGAAGAGAATGCAGTTTATGTAACATTCTTATCCTTATTATTTATGAAATATTTCAGCATGACTGAAGATGGACGCAGCATATGTGTGATCTGCAACAAGATCTTCTCAAAACCCAGCCAACTTCGTCTCCACGTAAACATACATTATTTTGAGCGGCCGTTTCGATGTGAATCTTGTGCTGTCTCATTTCGCACTAAGGGACATCTTCAGAAACATGAACGTTCTGTCAGTCATCAAAATAAGGTAAGTCTTTAAATAATGTCTTTCTAAGTTTCTATTGATCCAGGTGAATTGATTTGTGCCTCACTTTCACAACCTGATATTTTCATGGTGGTCTTTATGAATGAACCTGAGTACAAATATGTACTTCTTTGAGTTTTACTTTGATTGCATATCAGAGAGGATTTAACTAATTGAAACAAATTACGTAGGCTGACTGTGTAGCACCAGAAATTTAAAAGCTAATTAATACAGTAGAATCCTGATAACTCTACAACCTTTTTTATTTAATTCTTTTTTTTTTTTTACATTTTTTATCGTTAAACTTGATTGTAATAATTTCTGTTATCTACTATATGGTATAAAGAGTATTGGTAAATTTTAATTAGTGGACGTATACAACCTACTGCATTCTCCCTCACAGCAACAAAAGTGCTGACCACGCATTGACCTTTGTTATCTAGTCAGAACATAAGCAACTGCAAGACCATTGTCACGAAACCAAAGCTTGCCACTAATAATGTGGACATAAGCACAAACACTTGTTTGGAAGGTTTGAAGGTTTATTGCTCTAACCAGGACAAAGGTATTTTGTAGACATGATGAATTGCACAATGGTTTATTATCGAGCTCACTTTTGTATTTATAAGATCATAGGGATGTCAGGTTACCCTTCCAACTTCTATGTAGCACATAAACATTGTGGATTATGCATGATTAAGTACAGAACCATCTTGCATTATCAGCAGTGTCTTGTTTATTTCAAGGAAGTAAGCAGAGACATTACCCACATCATCAATTTGCATGATGTCACTGGTGCACATTCAAGCAAGATCATTTGCCATGTGTAAAAGATACCTGTGTATGTGGTAAGCTAAACTGTCAGTTACATATTTCTGGTTACAGTGCAACTTCCAAGATTTCAGGCTTAGTGTTAGTGTTGCAGTAAGTTGTGTTTTTGCCAGTAAAAATGTTGAACAGGAAGAACAGACAAGTTAATATGACAATGGAAATTAAATTGGTTGTGTCAAAGAGACCAGACAAAGCGGAATACATTAATACGTAATAAATTTTAGAATATGTTATACTTTTGTTTCCTATATTGTGCTAGAATGTAATTTATGTAATTTGCAGTATTATATTAAGAGTTATCAATAACAGGCCCTTTATTCTGTAAAACTCAACATTTCAGTGACTCAACAGCCTCACAGTCCACATTAGGTTGAGTTATCAGGATTCCACTGTAAATGAAAATATTATAGATTTATATATAAACCCATGGCACTACAGTCCATATTGGACCAGGGCCTGCCAACCCGACTGCCAGCCTCATGCCCACATACGCAAGGTAGAGTTGGGCAATCATCCAACTGATACAGGGAGGAGATGTGGTCAGCATCTCGACACCCCCAGCCAGAAAGTTGGCTTTCATGACCAGGGCCACTTACCTATTGCAAGCTCCTAAATTCCCTCATGATGCTGGTGGGCACTGGTCTATACCCGGGACTTAAAAGCCGAACCCCAGGGGTGGGATTGAACCCGGGCCACATTTCGTGATAGGGAACCAAGGCATGACGCCCTAGCCTACTAGTCCATGGCACAGGACAGATTTATATATACTTATATTTAAGTTTGAAATTCTATATTGTTTACACAGAGAAAATGTTATTCTTGTCCCCTCTTCTGAATAGATGTAGTTGTTTATGTGATTAGCTGGTTCTTTGTGCCCTTCACTGGATCTGTAGCTATTGTTGAAGTAACTGCAACCACCCTTCATAAGAAAACTATAAACAAGACCAGCAGAAAGGTTTATTTTATACTTCACATCCACAATTCCAAAGATTACATTCATAAACATTTGTATTAAAATGACAAAATTGTGACAAACATGATTTCAGTTGTGTTGTTACTTTCAAACTCTGTCATGTACAAAGTCACATCACAGAAGCAAATTAATTTTTAATGTTACCCGTGCAAAGAAAATGGAATTTGAAAGCTTTAAAAGATTTGACTATCGCTCAAAGCCAACTGTATTCTAATATTCCTCTTACACCTATAAGGAAATAAGCAATAAGATAATTTGTACAAATGTTTATCTTAACTAGCACGAAGAAGATATAGGAATAAGAGTTTGTAAGATTGGTTAGTACAAGAGTACAAGAGTAGAAAAAGTCATGTTCGCGCAGCACATCAGATTTTTTGTTCTTTGGTATCTGGTCATTTGACTTGTTGCACAGTAAATTCTCTATGCTGAAATTGTTTTGTGGAGCCAAGATAATGTGGTATTTTTTGAAGATGATGGGAGCAAATTAAGCTCTTGAAGCTGGTCAAGTGATGTTAAGTGTTTTAACACTGACTCAGTTTTTATAATGATTGTCTTTTCTTGTTGTTCAACATTGTTCTGGTGCAACTCAACACCGCACTAACAGCAAATCTGACATCTGAGAAACTGTACTGCAACCAGAAATATGTAACTGAAAATTTAGCTTACCACATACATACTGGGTAAAGCAATAAACCTTCAAACTTTAAAAACAAAGTGTTTGTGCTATATATCCACATTATTATTGGCAAGCTTTTCATTTTGTGACAATGTTCTGCTGGTTGCTAATGTCCTGACTTGAAATCAAAGGTCAGTATGTGGTCAGTCCTGTTGTTACTGTGAGGGAGACTGTAGTAGCTTGTATATCTTCACTGTTTAAATTTACTGTACTGTTTATATGGCATAGTGGATCATAGAAATTATTACAATCAAGTTTAACGATAAAAAATTAAAAAAAATTAAAGTAAATAAGTTGTAGAGCTATACAAAATGTTGAGTTATCAGGATTCTACCGTATTTAATAAATAACATGGCCCATCAGCCATTTGCTCCACTCTTAGATCCCTACTTGATGTAAACACAAGCTGTCAACTAACCCACGATACACGCAAAATCAAAGCACACCACAAAATATAGTGCTTTAAATATTGGTGATGATCTGTGAGTTTTCAAGATATATGATAATCAAACATAGTTCTAAATTTTTTATTAACATAAAATAGTAAATAATATTAATAAGAATAGTGTTGACGTGGTGTTTGTTTATTAGTCGCAGCTGATACGAACATGATTTACAGCGGAGGGATACAAGGTGTGGATCTAAGGCTGGATGGAGTATAGTCACAACGTAGATTGTGACGGTATAACATTATAAAACCCTCACATAAATGCACTTGTCCAAAGCCCTAAATAACTTCCAAAAAGGAGGTTAACCCCATAAAGAAAGTAGGAGATTTCTTGGTAGTTGCAAACTTTCATTTAACAGTGTAATCTGATACTGTAACCAAGTTTGATTTAAATTTTCAGGTAAGCATGAACTCAACCTTTGGTACACCCACTACAACAAACCCACGCCCATTTAAGTGTGACGACTGCAAGATAGCCTTCCGCATACATGGGCACTTGGCCAAGCACCTCAGATCCAAAATGCATATAATGAAGCTAGAATGTGTGGGCAAGCTACCTTTTGGAACATATGCCGAGATGGAAAGGGAAGGCATCAGTCTCAATGAAATTGACACCACTGACTGTGACAACTCATTGGAAAGTCTACAGGTATGTTGAAAAGTATACAATATTATAGAGCAGGCATCCCTAAGTCAAGTCAAGGTCGCTTGAGAGCTTGCGGGGTTGAACATGACACTTACTGCAGGCCTCACAGTTACACAGTCCAGTATGTCAGTGCAGTGGTGGTGTAACGCTACATATTAGTATTGCAGTATCCTATCTTACAATGACTGCAACAATTACGCAAAAAATTCGAACCTAGATTCCAGGACATTATACCACATGAGAAACAAATTAAGTTATTTGCAACACCATTTCCTGTGGATATCCTCAATAGTCCTGTTGAACTGCAGTTGGAAGTAATAGATTTGAAAAATGACATTGAGTTAAAAGATAAATATGAAAATAGAAACAGTATAAACCATTATTTATTACAGTTTCACGGGTGATCAGCCGTGTGAGGTTTAAAAACATTGAGCTTTCGGCCATTGTAAACTCCATGGCCTTCGTCAGAATGAAAATGACCGTTAGCTTTCTGCTCCCCAAATATATACAATGTTAGGTGGGAGGGGGTTGCGTTGCCCTGGCCAATGAGCGGGTGACGATTTGTGATTGGGCCTGCTGTTTCGGGCTATGTTTGTCACCGGCCACAGTGTAATAAATAACGTGCGCCATGAAAGCTTACATTACAGTATAAACCATTTCTGCACCTCTGTAAAACCCAAAAGATTTCCTAAACTCCACAATCTAGCAGGAAGAATTTTGTGCATGTTCAGGACAACCAACGTTTGCGAATCACTGAAGTGTACAAAGCCACATCACAGAAGCCAATTAAGTGATGAACACTAGAAGACATTTATTACAGCTTCTCGGGTGATCAGCCGTGTGAGGTTTAAAAACATTGAGCTTTCGGCCATTGTAAACTCTATGGCCTTCGTCAGAATGAAAAATGACCGTTAGCTTTCCGCTCCCCATATATATACAATGTTAGGTGGGAGGGGGTTGCGTTGCCCTGGCCAATGACCGGGTGACAATTTTTTTTTTTAAACCTCACACAGCTGATCATCCGAGAAGCTGTAATAAATAACGTGCACCGTGAAAGCTTTAAATCTTACACTAGAAGACATGTTTGCGATTGGCTAGCTCGCAGGCAATAGTCCCACGTATTGAACAGCTGGTGGAAAACAGACAAAACTGCAAACATCACAGCGATTGTCAGATGGCTAAGAAAGAGTAGGTTTCATAGAGACTTTTATTTGAAGAATATTTTGCTTATTTATATTGTTTACTTAATTGAATTGCATAGTACCAACAAGAAGAAAGTTCTATGTCATATTACATTATTTATTTAGTTTATTAGTTTTATACGAGTGTTTGTATTTTGTTAATTGCATTTCTTGCCAATAAGATTTTATTTCGTATTATATTAGTTATCAGTATTAAAGTGTATAAAATACTGCTATTATTATTATGTAATTGACAGTGAAAGTGTAAATTAATTTACACAATCGTAGTTCCGCCACTGTAGCACCCCCATTTCTTGCCCGCAACCGGATGGTCAGGACTTAAGCGCTTTTACTTCCACCCAAGCGTGCAGCTTGTTGGGGACGCCTGTTATAGAGAGATATAGGATAAGGCTTGCATAATTGAATATAAACACGTCGGAATCATGTGAAGAAACCACATAGTAGAAAATAATTCTTGTTACTACGTACAAAATGCGTGAAGATCTGATGTGTGCACTCACATGACTTTCTCTACTTGCTCTGGCAGAAACTATTCTTTAACCCTTTCACTGCGGAGATATTTTCCACTTGATGACCCCTCCTTGCTGAGACATTTTTACTTTTACTGGTAAGTAGAGGAAGTATTTTATTCCACCCAAAAATTTGATGTTGAGATTTCACTGAAAATATGTTTTGAGACCCCCTGAATTTAAAAAAAAAACAAAAAAAAAAAAAACAAAAAAAAAAACAAAAAAAAAAAAAGGTCCGTGTGTGTGCGTGTGTCATTCTGTCAGTTGTGGACAACATAACTCAAAAACGAAAAGTTGGTTAAAAACCAAAGTTGGTATTTAAGTTTAATGTCTTTCAAGGACGCGCCATGAAGATTTTGAAGAAAATAGCCCCACCCTAAACTACCCTTTACATGGAAAATTTTGATTTTCTTGAAAATGACTCGTAACGATTTTGTTTAAAATGCCATATGTTTAAGATATTTGTATGACAATTGGAATGTATATTTTGAATTTTCTGACTATAGCCTATGTAGCCCTGTTTACTCTGGATGACTTTTAAATAACTCGTAAACTATAAGAGACAGACAAAATCTTACTATACAAAAACTTTAGATCTCACTAAAACACACAATATATCTTAATTAAGGAAATTGAAGCTATTAACATTGAAGCAACAAGATTCTAAAGTAAGAACAAATTAGCAACTAAAAACTTCACTTATCTTAAATCTAATTTGTTCTTACTTTAGAACACAATTTTTGTCTTGATAATTTTTTTTGTAAAGTGAACCATTTCGGAGATATTTCTTTTTATTTGTGTCAGTTTTGGAAAACTTAAAACTTTCGTGAAATGGAACAACGTTGCTAATATTTTCATATGTTAAATGTGCAAAGAGAACAGGATTTCAAAGCTTTAAAAGATTCAACTGTCGCTCAAAGTCTACTGTACTCCCATATTCCCCTTGTACCTACAAGGAAAGAAGCAATAAGGTAATTTCTGCAAATGTTTATCTCAACTAACACGAAGAAGATATGGGAATAAGAGTTTGTAAGAATGGTTAGTACAAGAGTAGAGAAAGTCACTTGAGTGCAATGCATCAGATTTTTAAAATATAAAATGTGTTCTGTTCATTCAATAACATGCAAAACAAGCATAAATATCTTGTAACACGTACGTAGGAGGCTGTAGACTGATGTGGATAATTCTATTTCTCAAAAAAATAATAAAAAACTTTAGTTTCAAAAGTTTAATTTAGGCCACGCACAACAGACAGAATTAGGGTTGTCCACAGGGGCTGTTAATTTAGACATTGGTAATTATTGTAATAGGTAACATTATCAGTCACTAATAACTTTAAGCACTACTACATAGAAGTGTTGCAGTGAAAATGAAAGTAATTATAATAGGGTTATCCAAAGTTCATTTAACTATACTTATTTCAAATCTGAATATTTGTCAATCACTAATAACTGTAAGCACTGATACTACTAAAAATGGAAGTATCATAGCAAAAATCAGGGTATTTATAATCAGGGTTATCCAAAGTTCACAGTACTGAATTTGTTTTGAACGTAAATATTTGTGTTATGCCTATAGAACAAGAAAAAATTGTAAAAATAGTAGAAAATGTCTTTGGCTACCTATCTCGTTATTTCTTAGAATTACTATTTCTGACAAAGAAAATGATAATATCTATTAGTTTCTTAGCAATGAGCTACATAATTTGGAAAGAAAAAACTAATTTAAAAACATCAAAAACTGTGGCATCTTCATCCAGATTCACCAGAATACCTGAATTATGGTTATCAAAACCATGCTTTTGTGGAACAAATTTGCTCCTCAGCCATTGAAACACAGGACTGGCAATTTGTCTTCTGTTTGTGCATGGCACGTCTTGTAGCAGTGGATCACTTTTTCTCACTGCCACTTATTTCCCCGGCATCACTATTAAAACACATTCACTTTCCTGATTACTGTAATCAATATCTGACATATCAGATGGCAAAGCATAAAATTCGGCCAGTAATTCATTGTGAAAAACATGCACCTGCCTACTAGGCCAAGCCATGTTTTGTACACCCATGAATCCCTCAAAGCCACGCCGTAGCTGAGGGGTTAGATCATTTGCTTCTCACCAAAGTAGCCCGGGTTTGATCCCGGGCAACCGCATGTGGGATTCGTGGTAAATGAAGCAGCAATGGTGCAGGTTTCCTCCAGGTTCTCCATCTCATTCCACCGGTGCTCCATCTTCATTCCATGCATCATCAGTGTCACCGCCTGCAGTGCCATATGTAGTAAAAGCAGGCGTTAAACACTACCCCCCCCCCAAAAAAAATCCCCAGAATCATGTGACCCCATGCCAGCCTGCTGCTCTCTGTGGAGTAAAACGCGTACACAAGCCTTTGAATTTTAAGCTGCAGATGCCGCTATAATGCATAGAGCTCTTTGAAACTGCTTCTTCATAATCCCAACAGATGGCAGAACATGTTCTTTCAACTCAAAGTGCGTACAGAGATTCCCTTCAGTGTCTGGTAAGGCTTGATTCTAGCGAGTAGCTCCCACCATCTACGTTCCGGCCAATGCACAGAGAGGTTTAAATGCCCGCCACCTATGTGACGGCCAATGCAGTGAAAGGGTTAAACTGCTTATTCTTCTATCTCAGGCATGGGCACAAGAGGAGAATTTGAACTTATCTTACTCACCCCACATTCTCTTGCTAAGTGACGAAGTTTGTTTTGATACAACACTTGCAGTTGTTGCTTTATTCCACCTACGAGGCAGTAATAATTTCTACGCTATTATTAACTATTTTGTTTATATTAAGCATATTTTTCATGCAACAACTATTACAGCCACTTACTGTGGTTAGGCAAATCACATAATCTTCAAGTCTATAATCTTCCTTTTTGTTATTTATTTATCTAATGACATTTTCATAATTTCCCTTCTAGCTTCCCAATAAAGTGACACTAAATCACTTCCCTTGTATTATGCATCTAATATGTTTACACTGCCTTATGATTAACATACAAATTGTTTCTCTTTCACAATAAATAAAGCAGTAAAGTTCAATTGTTATTTAGCCTTAAAAATATTTTAAAACTATTTGCTCAACATAATAAATTGTTTGGTTTTAAACTCAATACTGTGTTCAAACTTTTAAGCACAAAATACAATAGGGTATATTAAATAAACTAATAAAAAACTAAACCCTAGAAAGTGGAATCATACTGTCCCTTTTTTAATATCAGTATTCAGAAAGTGCCTTGTGAAATTGTAAATAAATACCTGTAGGATCATCAAAGTTTGATTTATGCTTCTGATCATAGTGGTGTTTTATATTGTAACACTTCATATTTGCAAATTAAAATCTGCATATTAAACAGCAAACTTTCCTGTTTTTGTAACTTACAAAAAAATTCTCTCTACCACTCTTCATGAAACAGACGTCCCAGTGAAGTCATGCTTGTCACTGAGTGAGGCAACAAGGTGTTTCAGTGGAGTGAGAAATTTCCAGGGAAATTTGAATATGAAGTTTTGGGCGATGTGCGCCACACTTGCACTACCTGCTAAAGGTGCATTGTTACAGGTCCTGGCACAGAGGTTATATGAAAAGGATCCTTCAAAACTGGGGCAGTGGGACGGTGAGAGGGTGGACATGTTGCAGTCCCATCCAGTTCCTCACATGAGTGGAGGAGAGACTTCTTCTGATGAAGGAGAACCATTACTGGGCTGCCAGACTCCCCCTGCAAACATGGTGCAACAACAGCGAGAAGCTGGAGATGTTGCATTTGGTCAGCAAGATGATCTATGTGCCAGGTACGTAGACATCCTTAAAGCTCTTGGGCAATAAAGCTACAAATTCTTGAGTAATTAAGTGAGAAAAGAACATCACAGTTTCTATATAAATTGAAAGAGTAATGATTTTTGGTAGCTGTATATTATTTTGATACCGAAATTTAGATTTCCAATCGAATGGGCTTGATAAAGACACGTTTTAATTTAATTGCCGGATGTGAGATTTGCGATAAGTGTTAAGTAATAACATAAATAGATAATAGAGCAGGAAGTGTTGTAAGGTGGGCAAGATATGAGTAAATAATAGTCGTTAAATTTGTAGGATAAACACATTATTGGTTTGAAATTAACGAGTCATGACGTCATACTACATAGTTTAAATACACGTTTGAAAGTCAAGTCTACCAACCTTAAAAGTCGCGCGATATATTTAATAAAATATAAAGTAAACATCGTTTAATCCTAAAAAGGTAATTATATATTCGAAATTCATAAAAGAACATGTTATAATAGAAAGGGACATTTCTAAATTGCGGGAAAAGGAAATAGCATTTTGGATACGAGGCTTTCTTGGATGACGTCATGACATTCAAAATTGGAGCGAACGGTTTCTTAGCGTGGGTAAGAGAGAAAGCGTCTGGTCACTACCCAGACCAGCACCGCACGTTGTGGAGTGCAGACGTGAGTGCGATTCTTCTGCGTGTAGCAGATCGGCATAGCTCCCGCAAGTATCGAAGATGCAATAAATAGTATGCAAAGATTTCTTGGGTTGTCTATTACACATCTACGCAGACCCGAGATAAAATAAAGAGATCTCAAGCTGAGTTAGCGGGAAAGAACCAAATCAACGGGCGACAACGAGAACCGAACAACGACTTCAGCTTCAAATGGCGATCCAACCACGAGGACACAACGACATACCGCCTCAATTTATATTAGCTGTAAGTTGAACATTTACATTTTGGTTGTTTGTTAAATACAGTTGAACCTGCTTTATATGTAACCCAATTCTACATAATTTGCAATCATATGTAAATTTTTGTAGGTCCCGGCAAAGTGTAATTTATAAACGTGTTAATAAAACCTTATTTGTATGTAATGCATTTATATGTAATTCGCTGTTATATGTATTAAATTTTGGTGAAATACAACTGAGTTTTACGTAATTATAATGAGCATACGGCATACGCGAGACCACCTCCGTAGTGCAGTTGGTAGTGTGCTTGCCTCTGGCGTGGAGGACCCGGGTTCGATCCCCGGTACCAGCATGGGGATTTTTCCGCTCTGGGAGGTCTTGCACTCAGCCTCGTTAGGTCTTGGGGGGACCAATTGAGGAGCTACTTGATGAAAAAGTAGTGGCCCCAGGTCATGAAGACCACATAACTGGTCGGGAGGGATCGGGACACTGACCATGTACCACCCTCCAGTACTGCACCCCACCAATGACGCCTGTAGTGGGCCCAGGTGGGGGACGCAGCAGCTGGGCGGTAAGGCTCGGCTCTTCATGGGCTGTTGTGCCGGAGCTTAGTCTTTTTTATACAGCATACTCGAGGCATATTTTCTTTATCTCTGTTGACGAAGATCTAACCTGAGCCAGCAGCTTTCAGCACAACAATATCGTAGCAACAAACAAGAAGTAAACATAAACAATGTCGGTATCTGGCGTTTACTGTTGAACAGCGGTTTTGTCTTTCAGTTCTCAGTTGCTTCGGAGAACAGAAAAAGGAAATAGTACACACTAGGTAGATCAGAAAGTAAAATTCATACGAGAGGTGGAACTTAATCCACACAAAACCAAAACCAAAATTGCTCAGACTTAGGAATTGTTTTTACCACACTACGTATAGTCATCAGTAACAAAATGAGGTGTATGCACTTATTTCAAGAAAAGTGAAACAAGCCAAATTAACTGATTTCTGTAAAGGGGGACCAAGTTCAAAATAATGTTTTCTTCATACATATCTTTGTTGTTTGTAAAATTTTACACATGTGGGCCCAGTGTGATTGCTTTTTGTTTAAGAAATGTGATGCATTATCAAAATCTCAGTTGTAAGTAATTCTGAGTTATAAGTAATCTTCCCTCTTCCCCTTAATATATGCATAAATCAGGTTCAACTGTATGTCTATTTTCTTTTCGAGTTTTCCAAATGAGAACTAGTTTGTTCTCTGTGTATGAGACAATGCTAGTTATGTATTTTAAACTTGTGATTGGTGTTGAGATGCAGGTTCTCCACAGAAACATTTGCAATGTTGATCCGATATATTTCATGTTAAAAATGTCAGTTACCAAGTCTCTGTTCGTATCCCTTGATAATTACATATCCACTCACTTCTGAATGTTGCTTTCATCATTGTAGAAGGAGAGTATTTCCAGATTTGTCAATGTGTAAGAACACAAGATAACTTAGGAAACATTGCTCACAATTAACCTAGGAAACTGGTATCCAAAGTGCTTTTAATGTTCCATCCACAAATGTTTTGGATATCAGAGCTTCAAGGACTCTCAGGTTAGCACTTGACTTCCTTGAGGTTCAGATATCCATGCATAACTTCATCTGCTGGAACATGTTTTAAAGAGGGCACTTTGGGCATCTGGCACATTATCTGCACTGTGTTTTGAATAAGAATGTTCTGCCTGCAGAATAACTTTGAAACAGACTCCAAAATTATTCTGACTGGGTTGCAAGGAATTAATCTGTCCAACTTCACACGCATATGGATTGCAATGTTCTTGAGAGACTCCTTCCTCTTTGAACAGAGTTAATTTTTGAAGTGAAACTTCTTATGGGAGGGCTTTGAAATTCTAATCTGCAACCTTTTTGTGTGACGAAAAGTGGTGGGGGTAAACACTGTGTCAGGTAGAGTGGGAGTAGTGTCTCGCTTGCCTTTGGGTATCGGAGAAGAGTGAGACATACGCTCTTCTCACTTTCTTTCATCCTCGTCCGTGGTTGCGTTTACTGCGTTCAGGCGGCGTGGCGATCACTGAGTGGTCAACACAGCATCCATTGAAACACGTCTGTATAACCAACACATTTTGAGTACTGCTTACTGTTCTCATTGTTTGTAACCTATTTTCTTTATTAAAATATACAATTTTGTTGTGAGTATCCCTAAGTCAGGCACAGAAAGAACAAGAGCGTGGCATGAGAGAAAACGTTATTCAAAAGTGATTAATGAATAATTAAAATGTTTCCCTATAATACAAAAGTTTCACTTCTATCATCTGTCTTTATGACACATCCTTTCTTCTTTTTTCATGCTGTCATTCACTGTTGCAATTAATTGTTGTTCCACACAATAGCTGGTGTAGGATAAGGTTGGAAAGGGTAGAATGAGACTGAAAAATTCAATGCCATAGCTGGGATTTGAACCACAGATCTTCCAGTCTCCGTTTGGGCACTTAAACCACTTAGCTACCATAGCCAATGTGCTGACATAACATTCAATTCTCCAAGTCACTTGCATTTTTCTGGTAAATCACACAAGGAGATCTTAAATTATATGAGATAACCTACTTTTGAAAAATTCAATGCCATAGGATTTGAACCATGGGTCTTCTGCTTATCGAGCGACTGCTCCAACCACCAAGCCACCATGGCCAACCTGCCAGCATGACACTAAATTCCCCAACCGATTCATGCTGGCAACCCTTGGCAGTAAATTTGTTGGCATAAATACGTGAAACACAATAAGCTATCAAGCATCAGTAATTACCGATCTACCACTAAATAAATTACAAGAGGGGTTCCTCAGGGCTCAGTGCTGGGGCCTCTGCTGTTTCTAATGTACATAAATGATTTACCAAGCAATATTCTTCAAGCTGAGGTAGTCCTGTTCGCAGATGAGACAAACATTCTTGTACAAGGCGAAAATGAAACTATATTGCAAAACAAAGTTAACACAGTAATGACTAACCTTAGCGACTGGTTTAAGATAAATGCACTAATTATAAACAAAGAGAAAACTATTGCAATGTCATTTCATACATGGCAATGTAAAAACAGTATCAGACCTCAAATTTCTTTTGAAGGAAATAATATCGATTACAAGAAAGAAACACAATTCTTAGGTATATGTGTGAATGAAAACCTAAAATGGGATAGCCACATTCACAAATTAGCAAGTAAACTTAGTTCTGTGTGCTATATGCTCAAATGTCTAAAATGTACAATAAATCTTGCTGGACTGAAAAATGTATATTTTGCCCAGTTTCATAGTCGACTAAAATATGGGATAAAATTTCGGGGGGGGGGGGGGGAATGTGAAGAATATTTATAATCCAAAAGAGAGCTATAAGAATTTTAAGTGGAATAGAAAATAGTACATCCTGTAGATCTTATTTTAGGAAACATTGACAGTGAAGTATTCTTCAATTTGAGGTTATTTTGAGTCCTGAAAACGTTTCCGCTTTAAAACAGCAGTTTAGTAGTGAAGGTAAGTGTAAATAAGTGACTCAAAATAACCTCAAACAAATATGGATATCCATTCTCATAACACCAGAGGGAAAAATTACCTTCATGTTCAGTTATGCAGAACAAATATTCAAAAAAATAACCTGACAAACTTAGGCATTAAATTATATAATGAACTACCAGCAAATATCAAAGAAATAACTAATATAAACAAAGTTAACAAAGAAGTCAAATCCTTTCTACTACAACATACTTTTTATTCAGTAAGTGAATATTTGACATTGTAACTTGTAAAATATCATTATTCTGTAAATCTTTATTTAATAAGTGAATATTTGACATTTTATTTGTAATATTGTAAAATTAGTTCTGTAAATCGTATAGAAATTGTTTTTTTGATGAAGCCCATATCATGTAACATGATCTAAGTGGTGAATAAACATAAACAATAATTTAAGAGGTAGAACTGGAACTTAAAAATTCAATGCCACAACTGGGATTTGAACCACAGACCTTCCACTTGCCGGGCGGACACTCTAACCACTGAGCTATTGTGACAAACTGCCAGAATGGCATTAAATTCTCAAGCCAGTTCTACCTCTTAAACTTTGCCCACACACGGCTTGTGTGTTTAAAAACACCAACAGTAAGTTTGTTGGCATAAATAAATAATAATTACCATGTGAAGGTTATTTAATCCTGGGATATAAAGTACTTGCAATAGTAAGTCACCATTGGGGTAATTGTTTCTGATGTGAGACTGCCTTTGTGGTTTACCAGGAGAAATACGAACTGGCTTGAGAATTTAATGCCATTCTGGCAGTTTGTCACAATAGCTCAGTGGTTAGAGTGTCCGCCCGGCAAGCGGAAGGTCTGTGGTTCAAATCCCAGTTGTGGCATTGAATTTTTAAGTTCCAGTTCTACCTCTTAAACTTTGCCCACACACGGCTTGTGTGTTTAAAAACACCAACAGTAAGTTTGTTGGCATAAATAAATAATAAACAATAATTACTTGTTGGTTGACCTTATAGTTGGTTAAACTAGAAACTCAGGTCTTTTACAGCTGTGTGGAATATAACAATTGCTCTACCAGAAGAAGATTTGTTCCCATGTTGAGAATTCTTGATTTCCTGTTATGTGTTTTAATTGTTTCAGTTCACGATTAATATCCTGATTTTGCTTCCAAAAATGGGCGACAACTGCTGACTTTTCTTGGTGTTTGTGTTTTATACACCTGAAATGACTGTTTAATAGTTTTGTCACTGTCACGTGTTATTTCATGTTGGCAGTAAAAGGGGAATAAGCAGCAGTGACACAAGCCAGCAACTTGGCGTGTCGGACTGGAGCAACAATCTTCAGGTAGCTAAGAGCTCCAAGGAGCTTTTTGTGAACGAGGTGACCACTAATGGGTCAAATTGCCAGCAGAACAGTGTGCAGTCAGAAGAGGGCGACTACGAGGATACTTCTGATGGGGATAATGTGAGTGGCAGTTGTTAGAATAACAATCCTTACAATTAAATAAAGTTGGACCTCACTTATGTGTTATTCACGTCTGTGTTTTCTGCAGATATACATTAGATTGTAATGCATTGATATTTAGCGAAGGTGGCACCATGGCTGAGTGGTTAGACCATTCGCCTACCATGTAGGCAGCCCGGGTTCGATCCCAGGGACCCGCATGTGGTATTCGTGGTGGACGAAGCAGTGTCTGGGCAGGTTTTCTCTGGGTTCTCTGGTTTCCCCTGTCACTCATTTCACCAATGGCTCCACTGTCATCTTTCCATTCATTAATTTCACCTGCATTTTATACCATCCTCTTCCTCACTCTCATACCTGGTGCTTGACTGACCACCCGCTTCCATGTCTTCACTCTGTCCTGTCCATAGGTTCCTCTGCTCCTTGACAGGCGTCTGACCCTAGGCACTGGCTTGTAAGTCCTACATAAGGGGAGGCTAATCAGGTAAAGAAAGAAAATTAAATTTGTTCTAATTTTTTTATTTTATTTTTTCCCATACACATTTTTCAATGTTTTGAGCATTGTCAAAATACAATTCTAAGAAGATAAATCAACAACTTACATCATAAGTAATAACAATCATTTTCTTATAACGATAACATAATGGAAACAACAATAAGTTACAGTTT
Source organism: Tenodera sinensis (assembly GCA_030765045.1). Taxonomy (NCBI): domain Eukaryota; kingdom Metazoa; phylum Arthropoda; class Insecta; order Mantodea; family Mantidae; genus Tenodera; species Tenodera sinensis. Next base: position 373,515,739 of record CM060964.1, on the reverse strand, counting down.
ATGTTGACAGTACTAATAATTATAATTCATCTATACTGTATAAACATTTTCTTATTAGATATTCCTTAAATTCTTTTTTAAAATTTACTCCTTGCTTGACTCTTATAGTTCGTGGCAGCTTGTATAATTTCACTCCACTTATAAATAATCATAAATCCAAATTATTTTGTTGTTTAACGACGCTGTCAATTGCCACGATCACATCAGCTCTGCCAGTGTGCTGGAATTTTGTCCTGCAGGAGTTCTTTTACATGCCAGTAAATCTACTGACATGGAGCTGTTGCTTTTAAGCACGCTTAAAAACCATCGCTCTGGGCTGGGTTTGAACCTGCAAAAGTATATTTAGCTAAATATATTTTTTTTATTATAAGTTTTCTCCTCAATATGTCACATCTTTCTGGTGCCCATATACAAAATATGTTAATTTACTTGCTTATTTATGCACTATGTTTATGTTATGTTCAGGTATACCAGGTGAATCTGGTGACCCTATTTTGTGGTATCTATGCAACCCACAGATTATAGTCTTACTTGAAAACATCGTTCCATTTGTCAAGTCAAAATTTTTTTTGTAGCTGTATAGTGTGAAATACTGTTAATCATTCTTGCACCTATTCTGACAGCCATGAAGTAAAGTTCCATCATACCTGTACTCAAAAAAGGTTCCTTATTTATTCTTCTTGGTTGTCAACCATTGTCTTTCCATTGTCCTTTTTCATGATTTTCACTCATGATTAATGCTGATCATGTCCCATTGTATTGAACAGTTTCAGATACAATAATATATTTTACAAAAACAAAATATGACATTCACACACTGGGAAATTGACACATTTTTGGTGGACGCAAGTAGATGTAAGAAATATCAACATGAATCATCCTCTTATTTCAAATTAATTTCCTGGGCACATAATTTCTACAATAGCACAAAAGTTTTTTCAATATTGGTCAAGTATTTGAGCGTAATTTCTGCATGAATTGATGTAAATTTGTACATGTTGCAGGATGTCAGTGGAAACTCAAACCCCAAGTTTACCTGTACGCAATGCCCTCAAGTATTCACAAGTGTGGGAGCGCTTCACGTTCACTCGTTCGTGGAGCATGACTCTGGTGCAGAAACTGCAGATGAGGGCTCAGCACAGTGCACCAGAACCACAATGGATTCTGGGTTAATTATACCAAGTCATTATCGCAAGCGGCCTAAGGCTTTGTGCTCCTACGAAGACCCCAGTTTGTATGGGCCTGCCACAAAGAGGCCTACGTTTGAGCAACATGTCAAAACAAGTGGAGGATATCTGACTGTAATGTGCGGTGTGAACAGTGAGGAAACAATTGCTCAAGGTGTTGCGGACAGTGAGAGAATGCGATACAGTCCCATATCAGGTGGAGAAAGTGCCAAATGTGATTTAAGTGCCAGTAGCAGACAGTACTCTGACAGTGATACTGGCAATCCTCAGGCAAAATTAAACTGTGATCTCCCAGTAGCAGTGCAATCAGGCCACGAGTCTTATCATAAGGTATGTAAACATTTGCATCATTTGACGACCAGGGCTCACATGCGTCTTTTTGGTATATGAATCTATGACGAGCTCAGCTCGCTATGCTGCATTGCTACATATAATTCCACATAGTTTAGGTTCTTTCTCATAGATGTCATTTGTATACGTCTGGAATGAAATGCTAACATGTGGTGTTCGTAATTCTGATCAGTATGACATAACCACCTGTGTTTCAATCAGGGAAAAACAATTTGATCTTAGCATTGTTTCTCTTGCCTCAGTAGCCATCAAATTTGCGCCAATGACGAGAAGGGTTTGAGAAAACTGATACAAAGTGTATTAGAGAGTGAAAGTGGTGATTTTCCTGCATATAAAACAGAGTCTGAAGAAGATTCTGGTGACAATAATAGTGAATCTAGTGCAGAAAGCAGCAAAGAAAATAATTATGAAGCTAATGATGCGCCAGGCCGTTCAAAACGTGTTTGCATTACCACACAGAAAAACCAGTGTACATGGCATTGGATTAAAACTCACAACCTCATTCTATACCCTTTTACTGCAAATAGTGGTATTTGTAAATACATACTGAATAAGCATGTGTTGCAGGTGCCGTCTGCACTTTCAATTTTTTTCAGTACATGGAACCTTTGTATGACAAAATATGTGATGAAACAAATGTTTACATAAAGAGGTAGTTGAACTATCCTGATAGAAAGTGTTGAAAGATGATTAAAAGTGAAATCAGGGCCTATATTGCTTTAGTTATTTTGATGTCTCAAGTGCGAAAATCGCTGTTCAAATGTACTGGAGCAAAATCCAATATTTTGATAACCCAGTTTTTCATGAAACAATGAGTAGGGAGAGATTCAAACTGATTTCCCATTTCTTTCACACACAACAGCAGTATGAGGACAAGAGTATTGGTGAATTTATGCTTTTAATATTGTGCACCCAAATTTTCAACAAAAAATAGTTAATGACTGATTTTAAGTGATTTTTTTACTTTCTCTACTACGTATAGTATAGAGGAAGTATTGTATTCCACCCAAAAATTTGATGTCAAGATTTCACTGGAAATACAGGTTTTAAGGCTCCCTGAATCCAAAAAAAGCATTTTTAGAAAAAGTCAGTGGGTGTGTGTGTGTCGGTCAGTCTGTGGACAGCATAACTCAAAAACAAAAAGTCTATTAAAAACCGAAGTTGGTATTTAAGCCTAATGTCTTTCAAGGATGCGACAAAGATTTTGCAGAAAATTGCTCCAGCCTAAACTACCCTTTACATGGAAACTTTTTTGAAAATTTTGATTTTATTGAAAATGGCTCTAACGATTTTGATTAAAATGCTATATATTTGGGATATTTTGATGACAAATAAAATGTATATCTTGAATTTCCTGGCTATAACCTATGTAGTCCTGTTTACTCTGGATGACTTTTGAATAACTCATAAACCGTAAGAGATAGACAAAATCTTACTGCACAGAAAATGTAGATCTGGCTAAAACACACAATTTATGTCCAAATAAATTGTTTTGTAAAGTGAACCATTTCGGAGTTATTCCTTGTTATTTGTGTAAGTTTTGGAGAACTTATACTTCTGTCAAATGGAACATTGTTTAAGAGGTTGAATCAGAAACTGAAAAATTCAATGCCATAGCCGGGATTTGAACCACGGATCTTCCACTTATTGAGCGGCTCCTTTAACCACTAAGCTACCATGGCCAACTTGCCAGTACGACATTAAATTCCCCAGCTGATTCATACTTTTTCCCGGTTAACCACAAGGGAATCTCACATGAGAGATAAACACCCCAAGGGCGACTTACAATTGTAAGTACTTTATGTCCCTGGTTTAAGTAACCTTTAGATGGTAATTATTATTTATTTATGCCAACAAGCTTAATGCCGATGTTTTTTAAACACACAAGCCGTGTGTGGGCAACGTTTAAGAGGTTGAATCAGAAACTGAAAAATTCAATGCCATAGCCGGGATTTTTCAGTTTCTGATTCAACCTCTTAAACATTGCCCACACACGGCTTGTGTGTTTAAAAAACATCAGCATTAAGTTTGTTGGCATAAATAAATAATAATGGAACATTGTTATTCACTTTTTATATCTGGGAACGGAATTTGAAAGCTTAAAAGATTTGACTATCGCTCAAAGCCTATTGTATTGCAATATTCTCCTTGTGCCCACAAGGAAATAAGAAATAAGATAATTTCTGCAAATGTTCATCTCGTCTAATACAAAGAGAAGAATAAGAGTTTGTAAGAATGGTTAGTACAAGAGTAGAGAAAGTCATGTGAGTGCAACACATGAGATTTTTTTAAGCATTAAGGCATTACTGCTGTCACAGCTGAGGGATTTAAATCTGATTTCTTGGTTAGTTGCCAATACATTTAAATATGACGTGATTGGGTTAATACTTTAACTGTACTGGTCATGTTGGCAGCCTTTATACACAAGTTCAGGTTACGAGTGATACAAAGTGGAAGTAGTAGGTAAGGTAAGGGGATGGTACGGACAAGTAGCATCGTTGCCAGGTTAGGTCTGAGAGTTAATGTGGCGTTAACTTGCAAAATGTATTTTCCTCTGTTGACAAAAGAACATATCTCTGGGTGTATATATCCAATTTGTTTGAAATTTTGTGTGCTTATTATTGTCATAACTCTTTAACTAGTGTATAAATTTCAATGTTTTATATACAGGGTGCTTCAAAAGGTTACTGAAAAACTTAAAGAAAGAGAAAGTGTGGACAAAATAGAGTAACCTTCGACTAAGAAGCCATGTTCCCAAACACGATCTTGAGCCAGCATCAAAGATATTCTGTTAAGCCGTAGTACACTTTATTATGCACAGGGTTGAGTGTAATAGGTTACAACAGACGTTCAAACACACCACCACCACATTGAATACAGGCATTGCACCGTCTAATAAAGCCTTGGTGCACTCTCTCGATTACCCCAGGCATGTGCAAAAGTTCGCCGGATGCCACAGCTATTCTGACTACTAGTGTTTCTGGATCGTCCACTGGTGTCTGATACACCACAGCTTTGTTATGCCCCCAAAAGGAATAATCAAGTGGCGTTAAGTCCGGGGAACGGGTGGCCATGCAAGTGGTCCTCCTCTTCTGATCCAACGTTCAGGATATTTGCAATCTAGGAAGTGCCACACATTGACATCAAAATACGTCAGTATTGCAACTGTACTGAAAAAAAAATTCACTGTTTATTCTTCTTGGTTACAGAGCTTAGCAACTATTGTCTTTTTTCATGATTTTCACTTACGAGGGTTGTCCGTAAAATAAGGTTCCCAAGGATCTGCAGTCCCAAGGAATGCTGTTACAGGAGATCCGGCAACACTGGCATGTGGCTTAGTTCTCCCTCTCCCAGTACCCCTCCCTGCAAGCTGTCTGCGATACTGTCTTGGCTTGGCAGCTGTTAGAAATGGAGCTTCCATTTGCTTCTCCCACCAGGTACGAATTACGCTTTGTGATGCATTTTTTGTGCACAAAAAGACTGCATCGGTGGACATTCATTCCCAACTATGTGAAGTGTATGGAGAACAGTGTATGAGCGTACAACAGGTGTACAAATGGTGCAGAGAATTCAAAGATGGATGTACAGATGTCCATGGCGACCAGTGTTCTGGACGGCCATGATTTCAGACGAAACGATTGTGAAAGTGGAAGAAGTAGTGCTGAAAGAGCGACAGGTGACGGTTTGGGACCCCTGCAAGATGATCCCTGATGTCACCAAGATCTACATTCACAACATTTTTACAGATCATTTAGGGTGTACCAAGATGTGTCCCAAAAATGCTTACGAAAGACCACAGACGAAAATGGTTAAAATGGGCCACGAATTTCTTGAGGCCTACAACCAACCTCATCAACAAATTTGTATGGGATACTGTCACACACCCTCCTTACAGCTCAGACCTAGCCCCAAGTTACTAGCATCTCTTCTCTGACATGAAGAAACATCGGGGTGGGACACATTTTAGAACTGGAGAGGAACTGAAAGAAACTGTTTTAAGCTATCTTTGCCGCACGGCGGGAGTGTTCTACGATGCAGGCATACAAAATAGTCTACACTACATGCTAAAATGCACTGACCAGAATGGCGATTATGTCGAAAAATATAAAAAGTTTAAGCTTTCCAAAAATGTATCGTTCAATTTCGATAAATATGTTTTTCGTTGTGAAAAAAATTGGGAGCCGTATTTTACAGACAACCCTCGTGTAATCAATGTTCGCCATGTTCCATTTTACTGAATAGTTTCAGATGCAACAACAAACTTTACAAAAATAAAATATAACGTTCATATAACAAGAAATTGTTATATTCATTTGAGGGATGCAAATAAATATAACAAATATTAACATGAATCATCCATCCCTATTATTCCAAATTAAGCATCCTGGGCTTAAAATTTCTGTAAAAGAGGAGATTTAAAAATAAGCTATAATGACTAGAGAAAGTCATGTGAACTTATGACCAGATCTTTTTAACTTTCATTTTCAGTTACAAATATTATGGAATACAGAGTGGAAGGGACCTTATTACATTCCTTCTAATATGTGCTTCATAGAAGCATTACAAACAAAAAATTCTAATGGCATTGTTTTCTCTGATGAGCCGATTTTGAAAAAATAAATGATTTTGTTCCAAATTGTATGCATAATTCCACAAAAATGTACGAAGATAATACGTTGTTTATTTTAAGATGCATAGAGTAGTATTTCTGACATAGCTTCTGTAGTAATTATGGGACATCACACAGTTTTTCGAAATAATTAATCACTTAAAAGAATTAAAGCAATATTCCGAGCAGTTCTTTCAGATGTGAAGTAACTTGGCAATGTTGTGTTGAAGTGCGTCAGGGATCTGTACTGGCTTCTGAATGTAAACATTGTCGGTCACTTGAAAACATGATGCAGGGTGATGTAATGTTATGGGAGATGACAGGTGCAACTGGCATTCTGATTGGCCTACACTCGTACAGTAAAAATGAAAGGATAGAACATGGTATTTGTCTACACTCACGACACACGCTGCTGCTGTGTTTATGTACTGAGCTAGTGAAAGTGACACTTATACAATCTGCAGCTTGTCTGTTTCTTGTTTTTGAAAAAATTGAAATATCTCCATAGGAAATGGTCAGAGACAAAAACGTAAGATACAAAATGTATTCCAAATACCAAGATCTATCACTGGTTTAAATTAATGTAATGACTTCCCTTCTACCCGGCATATAAACTGAAAGAGTATCAGAATAAATTGTTTTGTGTAAGCATTTACATATTTGTTTTTACTTTCTCTGCTGGTAAGTAGAGGAAATATTGAATTCCACCCAAAAATTTGATGTCTAGATTTCATTGGAAATATATGTTTTGAGACCCCCAAATCCAAAAAAAGAGCATTTTTATAGAGCTTTAAGTTACCCAACATTCGTCTTCTCAGGATAAGAGAAAACCTCAGAAAAAAGCTTTATCTGGATAACTTACCCTAAGCAAGATTCAAACTTGCGACCTCTTGAACGTGAGGCAGACACGCTAACCATCACGCTATAGAAGCGGGCAGTCTGTGGACAGCATAATTCAAAAATGAAAAGTCAGTTAAAAACCAAAGTTGGTATGTAAGTTTAATGTCTTTCAAGGATGGGACATGAAAATTGTGGTTTTCTTGAAAATGGCTCTAACGGTTTTGATTAAAATGCCATATGTTTAAGATATTTGCGGGACAAATGAAATGTATATTTTGAATTTTCTGGCTATAGGCTATGTAGTCCTGTTTAGTCTGGATGACCTTCGCACAACTGGTAAATCGTAAAAGATGGACAAAATCTTCCTGTACAAAAAATATAGATTTTGCTAAAACACACAATTTATGTCCAAATAGTTGTTTTTGTAGAGTGAACCATTTCGGAGATATTCCTTATTTGTGTCAGTTTCAGAAAACAAAAAAACTTTCGCGAAATGAAACATTGTTAATTATATTATATGTTAAGCGTGCAAAGAGAACGGGATCTCAAAGCTTTAAAAAATTTGGCTATCGCTCACAGTCTACTGTATTCCCATATTCCCCTTGTACCTACAAGGGAATAAGCAATAAGATAATTTGTACAAATGTTTATCTCAACTAACACGAACAAGATATAGTAATAAGAGTTTGTAAGAATGGTTAGTACAAGAGTAGAGAAAGTCATGTGAGTGCAACACATCAGATTTTTTTGGTTAAAGAGCTATATCAATTTATGATACATAGCCATAGAGTACAATGCAATGTTTCTTGTTGCAGGAGCTACAGTCCCCTGCTCAAAACAGAACTGCGATGCACGACTTGTCAAGCACGAGCTTTGTCATGCAGCAGTCATCATCATCAGAAGCATCTCAACAGCAGCAGGGCAAAGATAATTGAATTTTATTTAAACTTTACTTACTACGTGGGGTAAAAGTCTTTTGATCTTTACTGTGCAATTGTTAACTAGTTGTTCGTTTATAAATTACAGAGTGAGCTTTCGGATGAGACATATAATACAGTATCTGTTTAATAGCAGGGACCAGCGTTTATCATTTGTCATTAGTTTCAAATTCATGTTTATGCCATAGCTCAGGATTTACTTGCACCTCTTAGGAACATTTCTCTTCCAGAAAGTGACCTTCACTAGCATTTTTATTTTCTGGCATTTGCCATGATTCGTTTTATAAGGGCTACTGTAATTTTGTTAATTATTCTAAAAGAATTTTTATTCCGATATTCCATCCGTGAGTGCTATTTTGCTATGGATGGACTCCAAAACAAATGACATTGTTATGTCATGTTTTATGTTATTAAATTGTAGATATGATGGGCTAATGCAGTTGTCTGTTTGTTTAAATGTTGCCCTCCAAACGTGTTCTTTTAAACTAGTTTCCAAATTACTCTTAATTTTTGTAGCGCTCCATCCACGAGTGAAAAATATTGGAGAGTGAGGGGACTAATGACTTCATTGTCAGAAATCCAACATTAACCAACAACAACAACGTTTTAAGATAAATTCTAGATAACAAGCTATTCTTTTAGCAGTTTTGAGGTGCAGGCATTTTCTCAGTTGAGTAACAAAGAAAACCAAGGTTTTCTGACCTACAGTAACTATTGATTATCCATGGTAATGGAGGGGATGGTTACCGCAGATAAAGCAAACTAGTGGTTAATCCCAAATAATGATGACCTCTATGGGATGTACTAATGTGACATGATTACACGTATTAAAATAGTTACAATGCAGAAACTGCCATTTAACTCACTATTTTGCAGAATATGTCTGTCTGTCTGCGCGACGTATTTAGCAAGCACCCATTGTCAATCTGGTTTGCACAAGTATCTTTTTTTTAAATTTTATTTTAACAATATTGCAGTAATCCCTCATCAGAAATAAGCCATTTACATTTAACAAGAACTATACTATTGTGAGTTTGCCCAGTTCTCACTGTTGTTTCACTTTTTTTTTTTTTTTTTTTTTTTTGGAATAGCAGCCCCTACTTCCTTCCACATCAATCTCTGAGGACTCAAAAACAAGGCCTGTCTATTCTCTCACAGTAGCAGCACTCAATGTATGGCACAACCTCACTCGGAGAACAACACTTCATGTTGCATCAAGAACAACTTCCTAACTTGTAAACATGCTCACTTGTTTAGTTACTGGGTTTGAAGAGACTTCTAGAATGTTCTGGAGGCAGGGAGAAACAATGCTGCAGAACAATCCTCATATCTCTCGATAATGCTTCTGGTGTTTACACTGGGTGAAAGCACTATCATGTCAGCGGTGAGCTTTATCAGTATAATGTCAGCAGGTTAATGTGAACCAATGAAATTTCAGCTTCACTCTGACACTATAAATATGAAGATTTCCTTCAGTTTATTCTGAAGACAAAGATGATGACACGTTTCAAACCTCGGTGTGAAAGCAACCATTTCCCTGGTTACATTGCTTTGGAAAATTTAGAGTGATATACACATTTCAACAATCATTGCATGGCAGAGTGGGCTTAAGTTAGCTGTTTGGTAGCTCCAAATCATACCAATTAACGGTGACACAGAACGTCCACATTTGGAAGAGAAATCTATCTTAAAGTAATAGAAAATTCAAAAGTGTGACAACATATATTGGTCCAAGAGCTGTGGTATATGCATTAACTAACTCTATGTAATACCCTTTCACACTAAATGTTTACTAAATGGTGTAACGTATCCAACCTGAAAGTTCATTCTGTCAACGGGACCTGTACTGATCTGTGCCAAAGGTGAAGTGGTTTTGATATTAGAATCCAAGCTTTTGGTGGTTCTATGGGAGCAAACTTGGGCAGTTTTAGATAGCAGGGAGAGTGGGTGAGTCAGTAGGGTTTAAGGGCCCATTGACGACAAGATTATTTGGGCCCGATAGTAGGAAAAAGGAAGTGAAAGTTTTATTAAGCTGCATTCATTTTCAGATAAACTTAAATAAAAATGTTCTTTTAAGAGGGGACAAAATGGCAGCTGGAGTGTAAATAGTTAATAATTTTAATCAGTTTTTTATTTCTCTACCCATTATCCATGGTACATTAATAAACTTTCTTTGAAAACTTCACTACATAAGCCTCCTGTGTGTAAAATGGGTATTTTGTTTAGAAGAAATGTGAAATTTTACTCCTTTCCTTTTGAGGTTTCAGAGCTAAGGTTTTCAGAGGGTTTTCCCCATCTAAATTATAGCTTAGTTTCAGATTTTCATGACCTAAAAATGTTGAAACGATAAAATGTCATAATTGAATAGGCATCCAGAACAAGGTTGACATACATGAAAGGAGGCTTCTTAATGGTGCTTGGGACAAGGCAGGGGCGATTGGTAGTCTCTGCCTTGTGTTATTTAGGCTCGGTATTCTAAACGAAGTTTAAACTACACTTTTAAGCTTTACTTTGTACTATAAACGTTAAATATCAGTTGAACTTCAGTTTCACTTAACTAGTACTCGTCTTCCATTTAAGTACAGTTACTACTATGTTGTAAGTTGGCCATCCCAGCTGTAGATATCGATATTGGGAGGAATTGCCAAGTGATGAAGTTATTGAGATAACTGAAAGATCTCGAAGACCCAGAAGTTTCTTAAACAGGCCTCGTCACCTTTGGATCTGGAATGACCATGAATACAACAGATTCCGACTTATGAAATAGATCCTAACCTTATTAGGTCAAATTCAGTGCACAATAAGATATACTGTATTTTACAGACTATAAGACACACTTTCTTCTTTCAGAAACTGCCTTCAAACTCAGGTGCATCTTGTACTTGAAACTGATATTAAAAGATCTGGTGTTTGGTTTAAAATTCCTGCCAATCTTAAAAATGGTCTTATACATATTTGATGCTGCAGGAAATCTTTTGCTATCTGATAGAAAATGAGGCAGGAAATACAAATCTTGCTGTTATTCTGGGAGGACTTACGTATAGGGTGTCTCAATAAGAATGCAGAATTTGATAATGCACAAAATACTGCTACATAAATTTTCAGCAATATTTGAGTAAAATATGGGCCAAATGGGCTCAAAAACAACCAAATTCAGCAGAAAGGTGTCGTTAAGCAGAAAAGGTAGCGCACATGGCATTTAAAGCCTGCGCTAGACCTTTAAAAATGGTGGAATCTAAAAAATTTCACTGGCAACTGATGACCGAAGGTTTGGGGAACATTTATATGCATAAAGCCTAAAAATTGTCAATTTAACCATTTTTCGGTCATTATTCAGTCCCAGGGTCCCTTAACTTTCATTGTGAATGGTCATTATAACATTAGCGATTGTCTTCTTTTCTCAACCTTCAGGTATACCAACACCAAGAGGTTATAAAACAGCGCCTGCAATTAAACTTTTGGTTTGATTAACTAAACTTCCAGTCAAACTACGTTTATAATATTGGACCTTAAGGTCAGATAAAATTCATAAGCAATGTTGGCCATCCTGCTGAACCATGAGAACTATTCAATTCACTGTGTAATCTATCCTTCATTGGTCCAATGAATTTAAAAAAGAATGCCCTTTATACAAATGTAAGTGGTATGAAATGGTAATGGGTAGAGGGAGTCATGTGACTGTTACTCATCAGAACTCAGTTTACGTAGTGCTAGCTTCACCAAGGATCAGTCCAGAGTCTCTTCTATATAAACACTGTCTCCTCTACCCATACAAGAACCTCTTAGAAACCAGTTTCTGTTCATGTTTTTTGAAAAAGATTTGTTGTATTTCTCTTGTACATATATTTTTGTTATTGTTTTGTCAAGATTGTTGCCAAAATAATGTTTAGCAAATAAGAAGAAAACATCTAATAGCTTCCATTATAACCGTACATACCTTCCTGCAGAAATTAGTAGTTGCCAAATATTTTATATCCCCTTTAAATGTAGCAAAAAGAAATGAACGGAATTCAAACTAGAGTATGCATTGCTGTTTTCTAAAATTGAAAATTACAAACAAAATGGCTAATTGGAAACTACGTTTTCTATTTGTACAGAAAGGCAAATATATATACATATAAATATATCTATATATATAAAAAACCATGAATAAGCCATGTTGTTAAATGTAGGATTTTTTACATTTAAATGAGAGATTGCATTATTTCTGTAAATATGACCCATGTTTCCTAGTAGTACAGTTTTAAGATTATATATTATATATATGCTATTTAAAATTATAAATATCATTATTTTGTAAATATGTATTACTGAGAGAAGTTTTTTGAGAAAATGTGGCACAGAACACTTGGCTTTTAAACCACACAGAGAGAAAAAAGAATTATAACTTTTACAGAAATGTGGAGCACTTTTCTTTCTTTAAAACTATTCCACATTTCTTTTTGTACATTCTGGCATAGCAATTACAAATTGTCAAATTTTAGAGATGAAAATATCTTTATAAGAATTAAGAAATCATAGAATGCTGATTAGAGGCAGGGAAAAATGTTTATTTTCAGTACCAACTGTTTTAGTTCCCCCCCCCAAAGAAAGTTCCAAAATAAAGCCAAACATGTCCACAAATATTTTACTTATATTGATAACCATAACAGTAATATAATCTTTGTTCACTGCTCTTTGGTTGACAGGAGTTCTTTCGCATCAAGTTGTGATTCCTCCTCCATAACGAATATTGCTAAGCAACAGGATGCTGCTCCGCTCCTTTTCTCCCTCCTTCCCTCCCTCCCTCCCACCCTCCCCCCCTCCCTCCCTCCTATCCTACTTTCAGCCATGCATATATTTACAAATTCTTACCATAGGCAGAAAAACAAACAACACTGAAATGTTAGTTAAAGATGTTGGTACAGAATATGTATCACCTTATCGTTACTGAAGTTTATTAAACACAAAACATAGCATTATCTAAAATAAGAACAAATTAGAAACTAAAAACTTCACTTATCCTAGTAATATTGCAAGATTTTCCACAGCTGACATGTTTCAAGTTGTAATCCAACTTATTTTCAAAACTATACAAACAAGTTACCATGAGGCGCAGATCCAGGAGGGGTGCCAGGGGGCCCAGGCCCCCCTGTCATATCCTACTTTATTGCTATAAATGCTATATGTGTGTTACCTCATCATCACGCAAGATGACAAACCGATTTCTATGAAAATTGGTATAGGTATGTACTACCCTTAAACATTGTTTCTTTCAGTTAAATATTTAGCTAGTCATGTTTTAGCATGAATTTAATTGTTATGAAGTGGCAGTGGACCAGAACCGGGCCCCTCCTATCGAATATTTCTAGATGTGCACCTGGTTACCATAGTTACTGATGCTCATTTTAAAACTCTGTCACCAATCTCTGCAAACAAAAACCTGTAAATACAATCTTTTAGTGATATTTCAAAATTCATAACATAGTTCTTGTTTTTTAAAATTAATATTTTTTCCCAAACCATTAAATCCATTTAATTGTTTCAATAATTTAACCTCTGAATTAATTTAATGATAAAATGACCAAAAATGATCTGCCACAGAAATTAATCCAGAGGTTAAATTATTATTAAAACAATTAAATGGACCTATAGATTTAATGGTTTGGGAGAAGATATTTATTTTAAAACACAAGAACCATGTTATGAATTTTGAAATATCTCCAGTAGATTGTATTTATAGGTTTTTGTTTTCAGAGATTGGTGACAGAGTTCTAAAATAAGCATCAGTAACTGTGGTAACTTATTTGTATAGCTTTGAAAATAAGTTGGAGACAATTAATTTAATTAAGGAAACTCGAAACTTTAGTCAGCTTTGCACCAAGAACTTGCAATATTACTAAGATAAGTGAAGTTTTTAGTTTCTAATTTGTTCTTATTTTAGATAGTTGCTTCACTGTTAATAGCTTCATTATTTCCTTAAATAGCACTATCTTCTTGTGTAGTTTGGGAATATTTATAGGTGACTCATCTGTCCTGACAAGGTGCCCCATATTATGCAGTGGCGAAGCTATTCATAATTGACTGGGGAGTCTGAGGCTTACCTTAGGGTTTTTTTTTTAATTTTTTTTTTTTTTTTTTTTTTAAGATTAACTCCGTACAATATTCTTTTTTGGCAGCAAATACATTACTGACACAATCCCTGAAGCTCTGATTCTGGAGTGTTCATTCAAGTGATTTGCCATTTGCAAATGTGCTTAAATTCCACAAGCTGAGATTTCTTTCCTAAAATCTTCATTTATTATCTGAGTTGTGCATTCAATAACATCATTTTGAATATTACTCAAAGTTGCTTTAAATCCTGAGGCAGATTTCAATTCTCTCTTCTGAACTGTTCTTCGTGCACAAGCAATTGATAATAATTGCCTTAATTAGTAGTCTTCATTGACGTAGTGCTCACAAATGGTAGTTCTTGTTTCCCTAGGTAGCACAACATTTGAATTGTGATCATTCAATAAAGAATGATCACAATTTTTTTTTGACAACGTACTTGTACTCATGCTCATAATTTTGATGGTCCTTCTCAAAATAATCTCCCATGAATGTGATGCACTTGTCCCAGCATTTCTGCCAGTCTTCAAAGACATGCTGGAAATAATTTTTTGAGAGATCCTTCAAAATCGCCTCCGCAGCCTTCACCACTGCTTCTGATGATGGATAATGCCTCCCACGAAGGCGTTTCTTCAAGTTAGAGAATAGAAAAAAGTAACATGGGGCTAAATCCAGACTGTAGGGAGGGTGAGGGATGCACTTCATGTTGATTTTTGCAAGATATTCAGCAACAACATTGGCAATGTGCGGCCGCACATTATCGTGGTGCAGCATCCAGCCTGCTTCACAGAAATGTGGTCTTTTGCGCCTGATATGGACTTGCAATGTTTTCAGGACACCCATGTAGTATTGTCCAGTTACTGATGTTTGTGCAGGTATAACATGCTGATAAACCATTCCATGAATATCAAAGAATGAGGTGACCATAACTTTCCCAGCAGAAACAACCACTTTTGCTTTTTTGGGAGTTGGTGATGAAGGAGATTTCCACACTGAGCTTTGCTGTTTGCTCTCAGGATCAAAATGATGTAGCCAAGTTTCATCAGCAGTGATTACGTTTGTAAGAAACTCTGGATCTTCCTCTAACATCAACTTTAACTGCATGCGAATGTCCTTTTGTTTGGGAATCAACAGTCTTGGAACCCATTGCGCACAAACACGTCTCATATGTAATGTTTCTGTCACCAACGTGTGGGTGGCACCCAATGAAATGTTGAGTATTTCAGAAAGTGATCTTAGGTAATTCGTCGATCCTCTCTC
Source organism: Tenodera sinensis (assembly GCA_030765045.1). Taxonomy (NCBI): domain Eukaryota; kingdom Metazoa; phylum Arthropoda; class Insecta; order Mantodea; family Mantidae; genus Tenodera; species Tenodera sinensis. Next base: position 373,500,464 of record CM060964.1, on the reverse strand, counting down.
ACAATGGCAGCAGCAGTGTTAATGTTTTCTTCTGTAAGAGCACTAGCTGGAGCACTGGGTCCACCTTCCTTTGAAATTGATTGTCTCCCCTCTTTGAACATTTTAAACCACCTTTGAGCTGTGCTGTAGGGAAGAACAGACTCTCCATAGGCCTCCTGTAACATTGTATAGACCTCTACTGAAGATTTGTTGAGACAAAAGCAGAATTTCAAAGCCGCATATTGTTCCTTGCGTATTACCTCCATTGCAGCGGTAGGTGATACTGAACATGTCTTAACTTGCCTGGTTCTCACAGGCAGGAACCAGGAGTACCAACAATGAAACTATTATGGCATGTTTGTTTCACATTAAGCTAACAGAATATAATAAGATTGAATTTTAGTGCGAAAAATTATGATCGTAAAAAAATTATGATCATTCTTTATTGAACAGCCCTCGTAATTGTTTATTACGACTTACTGATTCGTTGTGCTGCTTCTGATAAGGCATGATCAATTCTACATTTTCTAAGGAGATGAAAACGCTCATTGTTTGATATATTCTTTTGGAAACTTAATGTTTACGCGCCCTTCTATGAAAATAATATACGTAACTTATGCCAATCTCATCCCATTCACTTTCTCCTCAAAATAATATCAAACATAATATAATTTACAGTTCGTTTGACTTGCTGTGAGCCATAGATACTGTCTGTACCATTGGGACAGGAAAGTTCTTATTTGGTTTTCATACTTCTGTACAATATTCATGTGCTGTCTGTCTATTACTCTTTAGAGTACATTTTTCTTCAAAGAAATAGACGATAGTGGTGTTTTAATAAAATGGATAACCAAATCATTCATCCCAGTAGTTGAATGAAAGAAAGACACAGAATGTAGGAAAAACTGCAAATACTTTGAATTTGCAGCACAATAGAATACCAAAAGTAACACAGCTTGTAATCCACAATTCCGTCCTGCAGAAAGATGGAATCTAGACTCTGAGAATGTATATAAGCATTAGAATAACGTGGCTTGGAGAGGGGTGGTTGCTTAGTAAGCCCTTCCCGTGTAAGAGAAAGTGTGAGTCTTGTGTTTTCTAGACTCCTAATGTTTTACGCTGTTATAAGTTGCTTTAGGAGTGTACAAGCAATCTATTGACAACTTTTAGACATTGTTATTACATCCGACATAAACCATACAATTTATCTGTATTTAGTATGGGTAACATGAGGCTCTCAGATACCCCTTCAGCTTCGCCACTGACATTATGTAGACACCAGAGGTCGTGAGCAGGCAGAATACAGAAATGGAGTTCTACATCTCCAAAGTGTTGTTACAGGACAAATCACTTCTGCACAGTGTGAGTTGTTTCTTCATCTTGCTGCATCTATTGTTATTGGAGCATTACATTTCTGTTTGATAATAAAAGGCACAAATCACAAGGTAATAATGAAGTTTGTGTAGCGCTCTTGGTTTACAGTTTCTGGATTGTGTGCAGTATTCTTGATTAAGTATCCCATGACCAGACACGGTACACCAAACCATAACCCATACACTGTGCAGTAGTTTCTGTATAACAACATCAAGCAGTTGAAACACTATCACATTGCCATCAAGGTGAAAACCATGTGTTGCTGAAGAAATTAATCGTTGGGAACACTCGGCGACAATATTGCAGTCTGCCTCATTTATCTCTTTGTATTAAACGCTCTACAAATCCTCTCCAGTCTTTCAACATTCACCATACAGAGCTGATACTCAAGCTAAGTTTCAGTGATGTTCGCTTTGTTGACTCATAACACCTGTTGCAGAAGTAGTATATGATTCTTGTTTGTAGTAACGGTTCTTGGGTGACATCTTGCCAGTGACAGCTAATATTATTTTGTTATTTGGTGCCTCGTTATTAAAGCTCTCCTCTTTATCATGAAGCAAGCTCTGTCCGTTCTGATATCCTGTTGAATATGACTGAAAATAATGTTCCACAATAAATGCCATTTCTTTTGTTGTGAAAACCAGGATCGGTTCCAGAGGTAGTGCCCCCATGCCATGGCACTACGTTTAAAAAAAGCACGAAATATGCATTTTAAATTGTTTGTATAATACTCCACAATTACATAATGAAAGCAGTCGTGCGTGTTGTTCTTTAAGGCACAATGAAATGCGTTGCCTGACAACAGAAAACCGCTGAAGCTTAAAGAAGCAACTACAATGTGGAAGTTTGTAACACTACTATATGACTATTCCATGGAATTGTGCCATTTCTGTCCAGGCAAGATTCATGGTATTCTGAACCTTCAGTCTAGATACAACAAGGGGCAAGGGAATAGCCCATATCTGTGATAGTACCTGTCATGGCTTATCATTGGCAGCACATGCAAATCAGATGTACCAACTTTATCATACACATAAGACAAAGTATGCTACATTGAGAAGCAAGAAATAAGGTACTAATTGCTACTTTGCAGTGTAAAAGCTAGTAGAAAATTATGAGAGTTGGAACTTTATAGTGGCAACTATTTATTTACAACTAATACAAAAGAGATACATGTTACAGGTTGCATGTTACTTCTTGGCGAATGAAAATTTTATATGAAAGGTTGAATGCGAGTCACTACTCAGCTTTTGCAGGAACTTCGGCATCGAGAGAGAGGAGATACAGTCTGCAGTGAGATGGCGCACATGCTTCTGAGCTGAAGTAGTACAGCACTACAAACCAATTTATCACACTTCCAGTAATATCAGCCACACGTATTATGCACTATACCTCTATAACTGTTTCCACTTAACTTTCTCGAATTTCTTCTATTCCCGACATTTCTCCCTCGTCTTCATCCTCGTCTGAATTGCTGTCATTTTTGTTGCATACATCCGTACTGCACAAAACTTTTGCAGTTGACTGTATACACAAATGCAACAGAGGTGTCTGTTATCATAGCATAAACATTTGCTGACCTGTTTATTAAGGGTAGGCCAACTCACTGGATTTCTGCTCAAGGTCATTCGTCAAGAATGACTACTGCCTGATGAATCTCTGGAACTGTTCTGAAGCAAATGCCACAAAGTGGTTCCTTCATCTTCGGAATCAAGTCGAAGTCACAAACACTTCCCAGCCCCATTGGCTGAACAAATCAGTGACAGCTTGTGCTGTATGTGGCCAAGCAACATCGTATCATAACCACTTCTGCATTTCATGCGGAGCCCATCGTGATGCAGTTTTTCTCATGCCCCAGGCATTCCTTCAGAACATGAAGCACAGTTGTATGTGCTAATCTGGTGTCTCGCGCCAGCTCATAATAATACGGCATTGACCATTATCCAGTAACACTGCAAAAGCATGCACATCTTCACTGCCGCTAGGACGACCTGGCCACATTGCCACATCTTGGTATCCTTTGTTGAAGGTGGTTTACCTACCGTGTTCTGTAAGGCAATGCAGGTTCTCTGCAACCCTCTTGAAGACCCTGATGACACTGTTGTGCTGTATGACCTCTGGCTTATTTAACCTTTCTCCAATTCTGTTTCGAAAATATTGTGACATTACATTAGACTGCTAGCTTAGAAAAGGCTCTGTTTCTCTTGCCATTGCGCATGCGCGTGTTGTGGGAAGGGAGAGTCTATTTGCTCAGAGGTAAGACAGGTATGTAACTAACGTGTGCTATTAGCGACAATATTACGTTCCATTGCATAGCGACTCTGCAGCAGTGTTGCCACTATCAATGTACCAACCCTCGTATATTTTATTATATTACATTCTGCATTCATTTTCGATTGTTCATACTTAAAATTAAATTAATAATTGTTTTCTAATAATATTACCTGCGTTGCCAGCAGTCGATTAAAAGTCTGCCAAAAAAAGCAAAAGCTTTTGAGTGTACGAGTGCTCATGTGTGTGATGTGCCGTTTTCTTTATTTAAGTAACATTAATAAAATAAGCTCTTTAGTAAGTAGTCTATGTTGTACATTAACAGTAGGAGATACGGTCAAAGTGATGGGAAGACCTGCTCCTGATCTGCACATAAATGTACAATAAAAATGTGCAATGGTTAACCACCCAGGAATCCAATAGGATATTTACATAAAAAACGAATGACTTTATGGATGTAAAGTAAAAAATACTTTATTCTGCTTTCATGCATTTTGTTTGAGGGCGATAACTGCTGGTGAGGTGATTTAGTTTATGCATGTGAAAACATTAGGGTACCCTAGATGATATGTTGCTTGGTACTTAATCAATTTCTAAAGTGTACAGTAAAGTAACTCGAAATTTGGTCAATTCCATGAGACAAAAGTCATGATGGCGGCAGTGATGGGGTTAAAGGATATTAATTATTATTTTTAAAAAAATGGAGAAAGCAATGCAGGCACTATCAGATTAATTCAGCTGTCACTGGTGAGCACCATAATTGCAGAAATTAACGAAAAATGAACTTACAATATGTCAAACTATAGGGTTATCGAGAAGTCCCGTCGCAGTCTCGTGTAACCAAAATTCCCCTAGAGACAGGAGTTCCAGTGGCAGCACTGGCTGCTGCGAGCTTATGGTTATTTATGACACTCCATGAAATAAAGTATATGATATGATCATGTATGTAATTCATGTAAGGTAATGTATATAAACAGGGTACTAAGTTTATTCTGAGTGGTACGCTCTGGCAATGTGCGGAGGGACTTGTTGATAACCCTTTATTTATAAATATATGAGTGAATTGATGCTGAAATAAACCCAGGGTCCACAAAGCTCGAGGTTATCCAACATTCATTTTTTCAGGATAAGGGAAGAAAACTTATCAGGGTAACTTACTTCACTTAAGATTCGAATTAGGGACCTGTTGAAAGGGAGGCAGACATGTTACCTTCACGCTACAGAGATTTGCGAGTCAACTATTATACAGGGTGGAAGGGAAGTTATTGCATTTCTTCTAATTTATGTGCTTCATAGAAGCATTACAAACAAAAAAGTCTAATGGCATTTTGTTCTTTGATCAGCCGATTTTGAAAAAAATAAATGGTTTTTGATCCAACTTGATGCGTAATTCCATAGAAATGTACAAAAATAACAGTTTGTTACTTGTAAGATGCGTTGAGTAACTTATTTCTGACATAGCTTTGGTAGTAATTATGCGACATCACACAGGATTTCGAAATAACCACTTAGAAGATGTGAAGGAATACTCCAAGCAGCTTTTTCACATGTGCAGTAAGTTGATAACGTTGTGTTGAGGTTGGTCAGGGAATTGAGCTGGTTTGTGGATGTGAACAGCTCTGGCACTTTTGCTTTCGCTTTAATGTTTTGGGAGCTAACGCTTGTGATTGACCTACTCGTGCAGTAAACACAGAAGGACAAGGCATGGTATTTGTCTGCGTTCTCAAAAAGCACTGTTACTGTGTTTGTTTATGTATTGAGCTAGGAAAAGTGACACCCACACAATCTGCAGTGTTGCCAGCTTGTTTTCGACAAAACTAAAATATCTCTGTAGGAAATGGTCAGAGACAAAAACGTAAGATACAAAATGTGTTCCAAATACCGAGATCTATCACTGGTTTAAAGTAATGTAATTACTTCCCTTCCACCCAGTATACAGTAAATAAATATTTCACTGTTATGAGAACTTGAACAGAAAATTATCAATAATTGCAGTGTTGTTTGTTTAGATGCATACTGTATATACTTATGGTTATCACTATGTTAAAGGAATTCATATGCATCATCATAGTATCTGTCATATATCAGTTTCCATGATTATGTGCTCCAAAATGGCATCTTACCTTTCAGACATATGTGGCAAGAGCTTAGCAGTATGATTAAACCTGGTTTCTAGTGAGCATTGCCTTCGCCTGAAACTTGGAAACGGACATTTCCAAGGTCATGCATAATATAGCTGTTGTTATGCAACCTGCACTCTATGACCATAAGGTTACTTCCATAATTGGATATAAAACTATCCGGTAGATAGAAGACTTGTTTTGGAACTGTATAAATGAACTTAGGTTGTTTTTTCCTGCCTCTGAAGCTAATGATAACCATCTTCCATAGCTTGAGGAATTTATTGATATATTTGATGGAATGTCATTTGGATTTTGGTGGAGGAAAAAAATGTGTTTTGCTTTTAGTGCCAAATAAGTTTTAACAGTGTACAAACTAATGCGATATTAGCTTTAAGCCATTAATTAAAATATAAAGAAATGTTTTATAGTAGTTGTTGTCATTCACTTGTTGAGATGCAAATCACTGAAAAGTTGACTGCTAGTATCCGTGTAAAGATACAGGCAGCAAGTTACTGTGATATGTTTTTGAATATTACAAATGAAAATAAGAATAATTTTAAAAAGTGGAGCACTTCTTTTATTTCAAAAACTTTTGAGCTTAAGTTCAAACACTGAAGGTAAAGAAACATATTGAAGTGTTGAAATTATCATTGATCCGACGTGAGAAAACGTTAGATGATGAATTTAACAAACATAATTGCTAATAGTACAAAGATTTGTTAATACCTTTTATTTTTGTGATGATTCTCGTTTATTAGCGTAGAAATGTTATAGCTGCATATAATCTGGCACTAGAAAATATTTTGAAGAGAATTTAATACCTGTCCATGTTAAGTTATGATAATGTAGAAAATGTAATGTGTGTATATTTTGTGGTCAGGATATTCAAGCATGTGTGTTTGTTTACATAAATGAGGTCTTTAAATAAAGTTCAGTTGTAAATATTAACCCTTAACTGACAAAATGTAAGGTATCATGCACCAATTAATTCCTTCACTGTTAAGACAAGTTGCATGTACAACTGACTTGTCTACTTAAGAATTAGTGAACTAATATGACTTAGTATAATCTTATTTGTTGATACAGAAACATTGCAAAGGCAGAATTTTCATGTTTTGCTTGTAAATGAGTTACAGCGCATGATACGTTATGTATATGTCTTCCTCAGGATGAAAAAGTAGCCCCTAATCAGTTTTTAGAAGAACACCCCGGCCAGGAGGATGGGACAGTCTTAAAAGCTGAGAGTATTTCTCACTCTCTCTCCAGTCACATGTCAGCCGGTGCTGAAACTATGCCCTGCCCCTGCAGGCAGAGGCATCCCTATAACATTTTTATTTTTATTCTTTCAAAGAATGACAAATTGAGGCTGACACAGTTTTTCGATAGACCCCAATATGAATTAGCACCTAAGTTTTATTGATTAGGTCTTTTTGTTGTTCTCATCATTATTCTAATCAATTTGTCCCTTACTCTATACATTGACCCATAATTCAACTTCTGTTTATAATTATGTATTACATTACAATCCCAATTTTTCATAATTTGAAATTCTGGCATTTATGAATTTAGTTGTTTGGATTGTGACATTGCATTGGTAAGAGTGAACACCATTTTTAAACCAAAATAAAAAAAAACATTTTAGAAATATTAAATGTAAAGTAAAGTAAACTCCAGCACAACAGCCTATGAAGTGCCAAGGCTTGCCACCCAGCTGTTGTGTCCCCCACCTCTGCCCACTACAGGCATCATTGGTGGGGTACAGTACTGGAGGGTGGGACGTGGTGAGTGCTCTTAGCCCTCCCAGCCAGTTATGCGATCTTCTCGACCTGGGGCCGCTACTTCTCCATCAAGTAGCTCCTCAATTGGCCCCCAGGACCGAACGAGGCTGAGTGCACCCCGTTCACGACCTCCCAGCAGGGGAAAATTCCCATGCTAGTATTGGGAATTGAGCCTGGGTCCTCTGCAACAGAGGCAAGCATGCTACCAACTGCATTATGGAGGCGGTCAAGTATTAAACATAAACAGATTTACTAACCTGTGGTAGATCATTTTTAGTCGTTCAATCATGAAATAAATTCAGAGTTTGGATTATTAAAACAGCTAAAATGACCCATTTATTTGATGGTTTGGGAAAATATATTTATTTTCAAGAATAAGAATCACATAATGAATTTAGAAGTACTGCTGATTGATTCTGTCAGTGAATTTGTTTTACTTCCAGTAGTTAGTAATACAATAGAATCCATCACATAGAGGTTGTAATGATAATGACCAAACAAACTGTTAACATTCCGGATGCAAATAATTGATTTGCCTAACATGTTTAGAATTGGAATATAATACATAATTACAAATGATAAGTGAAGTTTTAGTCACTATTATTTATTGATTTGTATTGCTTTACTGTCAATAGCTTCACTTTTAAGTTTTGTTAATTTTCAAAATACTAATTTGTTTCCCTTTCAAATTAAACTTAGTTTATTTTTGTTCAAATTTGAAAATTCTGGCATAGTTTAAGCTGTTTCTTTTACTATAATTGGAATCAGTAATATTGTGGATGCTTGTGCTGCTTCATATGTTTCTAGCGAATTTGAAATGTGTTTTGCCCAAAATATCCTTAGGAGTATTTAACATCTGCTAGAAAACTGGTGTAGTTCCAGTCGTCTTGAAATGGACTTCGTTTTTCCATCTAAATAAGTTAAATGAGGGCAAAAAAACAGACCTGACACTTGTGAGGCTGCATAAATTCAAAAAGCCTAAAGGCAGGTGATTCAGCTGATACAACTGAAGAACAGTTGCATATTTGCCAAGTTTTATACAGCTTTGTGGGTAGATTCAAATCGTATTCCAATTTTCACTACGGATATGGCTAAAGAATTACATTCTGTTACATATTATTTATTGTAACTCAAGATTACAGACTGAATGGGATACAGCATTAAAGGTTAAAGCTTATCTGGGTGTGTATCCTTCATTACGAACATAGTCCCCTTCACTGGGTTGCAATAAAATGCATAGCACGATTTAAAATTTTATTGCACCACTAGTGACTTCTAGTAACCAGCCTGAACTTCAATAGTAGGCGATGTGAATTGTGAAGTCAATTCCCTCTAGTAAACTCTTATTTGCATTGAGTGGCTGCCATTTTTTGTGACAGGTTTTGTTTATAGTTAGTGTTATGAAGCATAAAATATGGACCAGAAAACCGTGTATAGGCTAGAAAGTGGTGGTGTTTGCTTTATTACGTGTTTGTGGTAAAAATGTAACTGCATGGCACAGTAGGCCATCCGGGCCAAGGTCTACCGCTCAACTGCTGCATCCCTCGCCTCTGCCCACCACAGGCATCATGAGTGGGGTGCAATACTGGAGGTGGGATGTGGTCAGCATCCTGGTCCCTCTTTGCCAGTTATGTGGTCTTCCTGACATGGGGCTGCCACTTTTCAATCAAGTAGCTCCTCAATTGGCTCCTCAGGGACCTAATGAGGCTGAGTGTACCCCAGACCAGGTCTCCCAGGGTAAGAAAATCTCCATGCCAGTACTGGGAATCGAACCCAGGTCCCCCACTTGGTAAGCAGCAATGCTACCATTGCACTAAAGAGACGACCGCATGTGTTTGTAGTACCAGGAAGAATTTTGGTATGTATGACAAAGAAGCAGTAATACCAGTTCTTCAAGGAATCTTATAGAATGGAATTAGTGTTTATTTTATATGTAATTTTATGTACATTTACTGCACTGAACATTTTACACATGTTAAATTTCTTGTGATCGCAAAATTATTATGCTTTGCTCGACGAGAGAAAGTTTTATGGGTCTCAAGCTCAAGAAACTGGCGAGTATGCATTTTTAACATTTCTTATACTCCTGAAGTATTTTTACAAAAGTTATCAGGAATCTCACAGTTGTAGCTCTGAGGTCAGGATTTGACCAATAGACCTGCAGCCTTGTATAGTCTTTGTCGCAAATGACAGTTGCCACTCGGCAGCTGCAAGGGGGGGAGAAGAGGAGACTTTGCAAGTGCATGGTGGTTGGGCATAAATCGGGCAACAAATTATTTTGTTAATCCACTAGATAATATGTATCTTTATTCCACAGTATTGGATTCTCCGAAGGTCCACCTTGACCTTGGTACACTTCATGCAAAACTTAGAAAAGGTGCAAAAGTTATGCCACATTTTTATTAAAAGCTATAAGTTTGGACATGGTTTTGTTGCATGGGATGGAATCTTTAATCAAAATAACCCTCATAAATGGATATGGTCAGAATGGAATGGCAACTTTTATCAGTTTTTTCAAGAGGGATGTTGTTTGAATCTTTTCTATGTTTTGCAGCAGCTATATTGTAAAACGTCAGAATTATGCAGCAAGCAAATTTATACTAAGACAACTGCTGATTGGCTACGAAGAATGCAACGGCATACTTTTGGCTACTGCACAATGGCATATAAAGTTAAAGCTAGAGATTTCTTCTGGGCTTAAAAGCCGTGGTCTGCTGGAGTTTAGAGGTCCAGATGTTTCGTCCACACCTTCGGTGGACATCCTCAGGAGCGTGGTCTGAGTGTTCTCTACGAAGGTTCAGTTACAACAGAATCTATGGCTGGAGGTGCCGTATTTATATCTGGGCCGTTCACAGGGGATTGGCTGGGCTTGAGTGGGAGGTGTGTGTTAGATGGGCAGGGCTTCTCCGCTCTGATTGCTGAATGATTTACGTGATTTCTCTGCATTAGTGTTTCTTTTTTATGCTGAAGTATCGGATTGAACAAAACCTAGCATTCGATACTTGAGCATGCAGAGCGGCCCAGATATAAATATGGCGCCTCCAGTCATTGATTCTGTTGTAACTGAACTTTCACCGAGAACACTCAGATCACACCACCAATGATGTCCACCGCAGGTGTGTACGAAATGTCTGGACCTCTAAACTCCAGCAGAACACGGCTTTTAAGCCTGGAAGAAATCTCTAGCTTTAACTCTAATTCTGGCCGTGAACGCTTCCGACTACTCATGGCATATAAAGTGTTTAAAAAATAGAATTATACATTCAAACAGATGCTTGTCAGTTAAGGGATAGTATCCTGTTAAACATATGTTGAATCCTAATGTGTAACGGACAATTTGAACTTCGTAAGATTTCTCAAGCTATGGGAATTAGAATATAACTGGGTGCTGTTATATTAGCCCTGTTTTACAAAAACTAAATTTAGCATCTTCCAAAAGAAAAGAAAAACAGTATTATATATACCAAGATGAAAACAATCATTCACTTTTTGAACAGAGACAAATTTTAGCTGTTTCATGTATACAAATGTAAATAAGGCTGGAAAATGAATTTGCTCAGTGAAATACATGGGTATAGCTTCTCAGTAGAAAATGTGGTGAATGCATCTAGAAAACATATTATTATATAAAGTTTATTTGTTCATATACAGTTCCACTGAATCACAAGTAATGATTTACTCCAGGGCTGCAGTGTGGTGTATGTCAGAGACTAATCTTATGTGGGCAGGTTCAAGCATAATATGAATGTAAAATGATTGGCACTTGTTTAACATTTTTGGATCATTGCACCACTTTGTAATACTGTTTATTTTAGCTATAATTTGTTGAGGTTTCTTGTCAGCAACAGTATAACCTCACATGTTTGAGAAATGAGGAAAGTAATTTTAAAGAATATTGAAGTGTGTATACCCATGAACTTTTAGGGCTCTGAGAAGGAAGACAAACGATTATTTTTGTTTCTTTTAAGGATAAATCAGTTATGGATTCCATTTGTGAGAAGTAATTTTCCAGAAATGCAGTGTTTTTCCAGGTTGTGGATAAAATAATGCATTATTGGTGTTAATCTCATATATTTGTTAATTTACATAAATAATTAATGAATGTTTACTACAAAGTTGTAAAAATTTGGTTTCACTCAATAATCAGGATGTAACGGGTGATCCAAAAGACTGTGAACTGGCTGCACTGTGTTTTGTCTGTACGCATCCTTGGCGCTTGTCGCAGACTGCCGCTGTCATAGAACAGCGTGGATAAAACCATAGAACGTTTTCAAAACTACTTTTAAAGGCTTTACTTACCAATATAATTAAAGCAGATGCTGAAACTGGCCACTGTCATTGTCCATACATTTTTGGCACCTCTTTAGGAAACTATCACTTGCCATAGTTCACATTGAGAAATGCTGGCAATTTCGTGGTGGATATTTTGTTTTGATTCTTCCAGTGTGTGTGTGGGTTTGTCTTGTACACTTTATGGTTTAAGTTACTTCAGAGATGGAAATCACAGATCACCTGCAAATCTTTCTGCAATGCAAATCGCAATTTCACTTGGCGAGCTGACTGAGTTAACACATACGAATCATAAATAAATACACACTGTGCTGTAGAAAACAAATGCTGAGCCATAATACACCTTGTGATTAAGTACAGGACAAAATAATAAAGTGCCACTGGTAATAACTCAACCACACGTCAGCTCAATACTGCACTTTCAGAGCAGAGAAAAACAAGTCAACCACGTGACCTTATGTACATCAGCTGCTGTTATCGTACTTTCGGCAGTGCAGTGTAAAAACACAGTGCAGTGGTTCTCATGATTTTGGATCTCTCTGTATAATAGTTGTATTTTAGATTGAGGGAGATGGCTTCATGGTAATGTGTGAGAATACCATTTGGGACGTCTCAGGTTCAATTCCCTTTGGGCCCTTCACTTCGGTTTCTTTTTCAGTTTTTCCTAGCTGGTAGGCAAATACTGGGCTGAATAATATAATTTGTGAATTTTCCTCTCATTTCATTTCCTTATCATCAGGGCCCAAATGTTTATGACCTAAAAATATTAGAAACATGCAAGCACTTATGACTGAAAAAAAAATTAGAAAATATGATGATAAATATAACCTAAAAAACTTTTGGGTGCATTTTTGAAATCTTACAAATTTAATGCTATTTAAATTAACATCATATTGAAAATCTACTTTTAAAATCTAGCACACTCAATAATTAATAAATAATATTAATTTTATTGTTGCATTTTGAATTTACTTTTAATTGCTCAGTCCACAGCTGACCCTAAGCTCTGCACAGAATGAAATAAATGTCACATTTTGAAGGGTAATCAGAAAGAATAATTATAGTAGCAAATTACTACATTTTAAAGTTTTCAAAATGGGAAAAAGACCTAATAGTACAGACAAGAATTGACGTGAAAAATTGTTTTTGGGACGATTGCAAGCACATATGCAAAACTGGAATATAAATATAAAAATATGACAAAAATACAAAAATTTAAGCGAAAATATGACTATAATATGAAAAAAGACAATAAATAACAAAAAATGTTAAAAAAGCCAAAATATGTCTTTATATGACCCGTGAGAATTGCATAATTTTAATTGCCATTGATAAAATTGTGCTTCGCTTATATTTTTCATGGAAAGAAACTGCAAACAAAAACTATGACAGGTCATTAACATCTGGGCCGTGCTATCATGCTTCAGAATAGTGGACAGAAGATGAGGCAGTAGAGTTTTCTGTGCAAAAATGTCTGTCCTGGTACTCAATGTGATACAGGCCCTGAGAGACAACTCTCCATGGCGAGAGGTAGGCCTTTGGGCAGTCCCACCAGCATCAAGATGCAATATCTGGAAACGTTAAGGACTCCGCTTGTGTCCAAACCTGCCATGTCAGATTGGGTCTCCTGTATCCTTCCTCCTGGAGGGTTCCAGAAACACAATAGACAACTGTGAAAATCTTCCTCTGCTTCCTGATAACCATAACCGTCTTTAGATAAAGAATAATGTATAATTCTTATCAAAAGAGTTGGAAATATGGATACTTAACATAGTTTTTAATGATTTTTTGTGTGGTGCAGTTGTTGACGTTTCAAAATTAAAATATGCCAGAATGCACATGTTATTTATTTCTCCATAAATAATTTACATTTGTCAAGTACTTAGCCAAGGTTGCAAAGTTTCTCAAACTCTACAACTTAACAGGGGGCAGATTTCCAAGCTCTTGGAATTAAAAGTGGGTCCAAATACTTAACATAAAGAGCATAAATTAGTGGGTGCACATCAAGTGTTTAGCTGTAATATAGTTTTCATGGATATTCTGTATTCAGGAATTAAAAAGCACAGATTAAAAAGGTTGAAATTATATGGTAGCTGAAGTAAAAGTGTCTTGGGTATGCAAATGAGACATTTATCACATAGTTTCAACCTGATACAAGGTTTCCTCCTTAAGTATTATAAGCATACTTGCTGACTGTTACAGTTTGTCCATAAAATGTGGGGAAGCAGAGGCCTTTTTATGGTTTTGCGTACAAATTCCAAGTGTTACAGGTTTTCATCACGGACATGACAAAGCATTAAATTGCATTGTTACCTAAGATTACAGACTGCATGGTATACTGTGCTATGATAGATCCGAGCTTTGGGCTGCAACAAAATGTATAGCACCACTAGTAAATGGTATACAGTGTTATGATAGACCAGGGCTATGTGTCTATCTTTCATCATGATCATGGTCCTCCTTCACTGGACTGTAACAAAATGTGTAGCACCACTAGTGACCTCTAGCAAATGGTATACAGTGTTATGATAGACCAGAGCTATGTGTCTATCCATCATGATCATGGTCCCTCTTCACTGAGTTGCAACAGATTTCAAATTCTGTTGTACCCCTAGTGACCTCTAGCAGCGCTATCCAATGCAGCACCCATGGTGTATTTTTCTGGCGCCCTTCATAAGCAAATTTTTACTCTGATGATTTCTAATAGTAATTCAAATTCCAAGACAAAACTATTTTCTTCTGAATATCTTGCCAGTACACACCTATGAAGTATGTTTTTGTACACCTAAAGCTGTATTCATTGCTTCCCTAACCAGTGTTTTCCCTTTTTCCTATCAAAAGAAAGGTACTTGTCCTAACGGTGGTTGTGATGGTGCCCATGCCTCCTTAAATGTGCCCAAGCACATAAGAAAGTTGGACAGCACTGCCTCTAGTAACCAGCAGTAAAGGGGCACAAATATTTAGTAATGGATAGCATGAATTGTAAAGTCAACTCCCTCACGCAAATTGTCTTATTTGCATTCTATGGCTGAATTGATAAATGCAAACAGGGATAGTTAAAGAAAACTTTTTAAAGTTATCTCATGCCTCAGGCTAAATGCAGATAAATTTCCTCCAATGTAATTCTTTTCTTTGACAATCATTGCTTACATTTACAGCTGAAAGTCAGCGTTAACTCCAAAAGAAGGTGGAATATACTGTTGTAAGTGGTTTTCATTAATTCTTAATACTGTTTTGCTTTGTTCTTCACAACAGAAGATAATATTTTTATCAGATAAGTGATTTTTAGGTAATCAAGCTTAAAAAATGTTAATACTATTTTAAAATATGGGGGAGGTGTTGTGTATCTCCCTAGCCCAGGTTTTGAGTATATGTGATGTATTTGGGTATCCATGAATTGAAAACATGGATATAACATAAAAGGGGTGCAAAGTTCCAATCTGTTTTAGCAAAGAGCCACGTTGCAATGAAACAGTGTCAGAAGATGGCAGCCCATGTTTTACACTTCTTCACCGATTACTTAAATTAGCTTTTCTGGCAAAGGTGGTAAATTTTGAAGTGCCAAGATAAAAATCTTGAGGTTCAGTGGAGCATTGACAACTGAGATTGATGTGTGGACTGAAAACAGAGTAATCCATTTGCAGGTATCAATTCATATCATATGTCATTTTAACTTGTACCACTCCCTCCCTCTCTTCCTTCCTCCCATATTCTTCACTTGTTTACCTCAAAAATGCCTTCACTGTAAGTAAAACCTCCTATAAAATGCTGTTTAAACATGTAAATCAGTAAGTAGATTATCTAGTGGTGATAAAAATACAATTTTGAAAGACTTTGCCTCATGAAATTCACTGTAGATTTATTTGTAGTTTTTCATCCTCTCGATACCATTCATTATTCCTCTTTCCTTTCAACTTCCATGTCTTCATATGGAGAAATATAGAAATACTCTTGAATGGCCAGACTTCCAACCTTACCAGGAGACGTTCTATATTTTTCCCTGTGTCTGGAAAAGGTTAAAAAATATCCTGTACTATACTTGGTGTCAATCAAGAAGAGGATTGACAGTTACTAATCACATAGTGGAATCCTTATACAGGATGTTTAAAAAAAGTGTCCGATATTGAAACAGGAGTTGGGATTGATCAAAACTAGAATAAAAGTTCCTATAAACATATGTCCGGAAACAATTACACGTTGAGATATAAGACATTTTACAAAAATATGCAACGTATCCACATTTTTTATGGATTTCACATACACTAATGTCTTTAAATGTCCCCATAGCCAGAAATCCAATGGATTGAGGTCCAGCAAAGGTGGAGGCCATACTACTGGACCTCCTCGTCCAATCCATTGTCCATTAAATGTTTGCTTTAAGTATCGGGATTGCTCTAGTCCCAATGTATGGACAGGAATTGTGGGTGACAGGCTCCCAGAACAATACATTTTACTGAACAAATTAACAGGTGCTGTGTATCATCGATTCCTACACGATGAGTTACCCATTGGAGGAGTTGTGCTTGTATAAAGACAATGCATGACGAGCACCACCCCGTTTTGTATGCACTATACGACAATACTTAAACCAAACATTTCATGGACAATGGATTTGTTGAGGAGATCCAGTAGCATGACCTCCCCATTTGCCAGACCTCAATCCATTAGGTTTCTGGCTATGGGAATATTTAAGGACATTGGTGTATTTCAAAGCTATCAAAAATTTGCCTTAATTGCACATTTTTCTAAAATGGCTAGTATTTCAACAAGTATTTGTTTCTGGACATATGCTTATAGGAACTTATGTTCTAGTTTTGACCAATTCCAACTCCTGTTGCAATATCAGACACTTTTTTTAAACATCCTGTATGAACGAGAGAGGATGGGTACGTCATAGCAACAAAAAGAACCAATCAAAGCATTTCCACAGCAACAGTATATGCAAATGCCTCATTGCCAATATTGTATCATGTAAATATTTAAAATAGAAGCACTATTAACAGTGAAGTATTCTTCGCGTTTGAATGCAGATTTTTTGAGTTACTTTATTTACAGTCGCATTCACTTATAAAATGTTGGAAAAACTGGAATGTTTTCAAGATCATTCAATCTCACCCTCACCCATTGGGTGGCATTTTATAAGTGAAAGTGAGTGTAAATAAAGTAACTCAAAAAAACCAGATTGTATCATATGATTAGCATGAGCCTGACCTAGCAGTATCATAAACTGACGTTTTATCTTTTGCTGGCAGTGTAGTATTTATAAACAGTGTGTCCCAGTTTGCAATGTTTGCATCAGTTAGAGGTTGCCTGTGTGCTGGCAAGTTCGTTTGCATTGTTCTACTTACAGTAAAACCTCGCTTATCTGGACTAACTCTGACCAAAGGCAATCCAGAAAATCAAATATTCAGATAATCCAGGTTATGTGGGTAGTAAGCAAAACAAAATTCTTAAACCCTTAAACTTGCAGTTTATGATGATAAAAAGAATGTCTTGTAACAAAATTATGTACAGTACATAGTATGTACTATTTACAAGACATTAAAAAATATACAAATTTAATCCCATAAAATCACATTATTCCTTAACAAAGAATTGATCCACAGTCTTCTGTTTTAAACATGTGTGGCATTTGAACGAAGTTTGAATTACACTCCCAAACACTTTGATAAGACATGAAAGCAATCCGATTGAAACGTATATGATAAACTTAATGACATGTGCTGTTTGAAAGCAGGAGGAAAACTGGGGAGACTGAGGGAGATGTAATGACCTGTAGGGAACAAGGTCACCGCTTTCTTCTGGTGCTGTTTATGGCAGGTGAGACATATCGCGTCACCACCGTGTGACACACTACTAAATCTTTCTTAAACTCAACAGTTAGCATTTTACAGTACAGTACATATTACCATAATTTATTGTACAATTTATGCAGGAACCATACACTGAATCAAACTAAACAGTGAATAAGGTAGGTGAGGTTAATAAAGCCACCTTAATTTGAATTTTTATTTTTGTGGTTATTGCACTCACTAAAAGAAAAGTATACAATTAAGCATATACTATGTCTAATTGGCTATACATAAAAAAATATGCAGTGACTTACTTTAAATTCTGCTATTTTTAATTTAAATTTCTTAAGAACATTGCATTCTGCATGTAATATGCCCATGTGAAGGTGATAATGGCCAGCTTAAATAAAAATGTATTATTGTAGGGAAAATACATATTTATTTTATTCTGATCTGAAATTAAGTGTAGTAGCATATTCTTACATATAATTATTGGATTAATACTGGTCTGCTTAGAAATTATTGTGGCATGAGTTACAAATAAATCATTATGCATACACAGAGTTGGAGAAATTGTTAAACTATCAAAGTTACAGCATGAAAACAAGCAGAAATCAATTACTTTTGGTCACATGTAGAACATATGAGTACGTCTTTAGTAAGACCAACACATTCCTCATGAACGTAAACACCACAAACTGCACACATGTGCATATCCAACACTTTGTCAATTCCACAAATTGCACAAAACCAACTGTCCTTGTCCTCTGGTGAACAAAATGTTTCTTTTGCAGGCTGAGACTTCTCCATGTTCGAGAGGTAGAAGTGGAACTTAAAAATTCAATGCCACAACTGTAAGTTTGTTGGCATAAATAAATAAATAATAATTCTCCTTGTTCTTTTTTTTAAAGTCAATTGGCCATATTGTCTGACTGTAGCACCTCTAGAAAAATATAGTTCATTTATCAGTTAATTAGAACACATTTGAAAGAAGCATTGGATGCCAGGAGAGACCATAGAATAAACTATAATATGTGGTGCATGAGCAATAATCATTAATTACATGCAAGGAAATAAATAAAAAACTTATCAACACTAGGATTATAACTGCTCCTCGGTCCGTTGACAAAACTCAAATATCTTTGTTCCATCAGTTGGGTTTTCAAATTGTCCTACAAGTGGCGCTGTCTAAGGAGACTACATACCTAGTGATTTAATATGCTGGTGCCATCTCATGGAAAACTTAATAATTACCAGCAGGGGAACAAATTGGTCGTATTAGTTGCATTGGCCATATTCGCATCAAGTACCTTATTTGGTGTACTTATAGTTATGCTCTTGCTTTCATAGTTAAATTTATTATCTAATGTGAACATTAAATTTAAAAAATTTTAATTTAAATTGAGGTAATAGAGTACTAAATAAGGCAATGTAGAGTACAGTCTTGGTCTTGGAGGCTGTTGCCAAGCTTCTTCTTGAGCCGAATTACATCTCCCAGATGAACAGGGCCCATGAAACGCAGTTCAGAGGAGCATTATTTTCAAAAATTACCTAGGATGGGTGGCTTATTTACCTATAGTGACAGATTGGCTATCGTTCATATCTCATTCAAAATTGTTAAATAATCCATGAAAGCATTCTTTCTAAATAGAATGGGAGCAAAAAGTCTTCTGTTCTGCATAAGGAAAAATGAGGTATGTCTCATTTGCTGAACACTACTTATTGGTACAGTATGGAAAAAATGATTGAGAACAGAATATTTCTAAATCCCACCTCAAATTACAGTGTGGTTTCACACGTCAATGTTTCCAATATGAAGCTAGACTTTATTAACAGTCTGTGGCATACATTATCGTCTGTCGAATACATAGGCTGTGTCTTGAGTGCTTATTCTTCTATAAACTTCATGTTAATCGAGATAAACATTTGCAGGAATTGTCTTATTGTATATTTCCTTGTAGATACAATGGGAATAGGGGAATACATTAGGCTTAAGCACTACTAACACATAAATCCTGGAGGAACCATACTTACCAGACCAGTGCAAACAGTGGCATATGCTGACGATGTGGCAATTCCCACAAGGAATATAAGAGCTCTAGAGGAAACTTATGAAGTGTTTGAAGCACAGGATCTAGGATTGGTAGTGAACGTTAGTAAAACCAAATATATGAAGATGAGAGATGACGGGGGTGTAAGAAGAAGAGAACTTATAGTTAAATTACACGAGAAGGAATATCTAAGAGTGGAAACATTTAAATACTTGGGATCTATAATAACAGTAGATAATAAAACATTAGTGGAAATTCAGGAAAGATTAGCAAGTGGTAACAGGTGTTTTTATGCCTTGCAGAATATGTTTAAATCAAGGAACGTTGGTAGGAATACTAAAATTAAAATATATACAACTGTACTGAGACCAATAATAATGTATGGATCAGAAAGTTGGGTGTTGACAACCACAGAAGAACAGTGGTTATTACGGTGGGAAAGGAAGATTTTGAGAAAGATATTTGGAGCGATAAGGGACTTGGACGGATGGAGAATGTGGACTAACTTGGAGTTACAGTGCCTATTTGGACAATCAGATATACTAGTGAAAATTAAATAAAGAAGAATAAGGTGTTGTTGTTGTTGTTGTAGTGTTTAACGCCCGCTTTTACTACTACGGCACCGCAGGCGGTGACACTGATGATACATGAAGATGGAGCACCGGTGGAATGAGATGGCGGGGGAAACCGGAGTACCCGGAGAAAACCCGCCCTGACGCCGCTTCGTCCACCACGAATACCACATGCGGGTCCCTGGGATCGAACCCGGGCCGCCTAGGTGGTAGGCGAGCGCGCTAACCGCTCGGCCACGGCGCCGCCAAGAATAAGGTGGCTTGGCCATGTGCAGAGAATGCCGGAAACTAGTGTAGTTAAGAAGATATTCATAGGAAAGCTTGATGAAAGGAGAAGAGGAAGACCCAGGAAAAGATGGGTAGACGATGTGGAAGATGACTTGAGAAAGTTGGGGGTCAAAGGCTGGAGAAGAAAAGCAGAGGACCGAATAGAATGGAAGAAGTTGGTTAAGGAGGCCTGTAGCACAGCCTTCCCCAGAAGACTGTTACTATGGACTCAGGTGTTCTACTTTTGGAATTCATGCCACACCATGTTACTGGAAACACCTATGCTTCCACAATGGTGGCTTTATGCAAGGATACACTGTGGAAAGTAATTGGCTGTTGTTCCTCTACTTCACGACAATGCACCAGCACACAAGTCTTGCATATCACAGGTTGTTATACAGAAGTGTGGCTTTGTAGAGCTCAACCTTGCACTCTACAGTCCAGACCTGGGTCCTAGTGACTACTTGCTGTTCAGAAACCTTAAAAAAAACTTCTGTGTGGGTGACAATTTCCCAATGGCAAGGCAGAGCCTGAAACAGAGTATTTTGACACCCAAGATGTTTAATTCTTTTGTAAGGGTTTTCAGTCACTGGGACCCAAGTGGATTAAGTGTGTTGCGGTCATTGAAAAATAACCAGGAGAGTTTCATCATCAGATTTAATTTTCATGCTCAGGGAGATAACTTATTGAACAGCCCTCGTATTTGATGCCAAAGGGTTAACAGCTTTATCTAGTGAGTATTAATACTTCGGACATGTTTAATATACACATGCCTTCACTTTGGATATAGGCTACTTAAACAATTTAGATCACAAATAAGCTCAACAGAAAAGTATGATTTGAAGCTTTCCTGGCGACGAACATATTCAAGATGTTCTCGGCCTTAGAAACAGGTGTAGTGATGAAGAGCCATCAACGTTTTGGGAGTGTACATCTCTCCCATCATCAGGATGATGAATGTCTAGTAACAGTGAAAGGACCAGTATATGTACTGTCCGCTAGTACGTACCGAGTAGAAAACACCCAGTCTAATGTGGAGGTAGTTCAATGCTCCGTTGGAATCTGTGTTTTCTGAGCCAGTCGATCTCCAACTTTAAGGCTAGTTTCCAGGAGGGACTAAACTGCAACCCGGCATCCTGGTTCAGTGTGCTCTTCTCGGAGGAGACAGACAGAGCCTCCTTAACCCTCCGTTCCCAGAAACCGCTACAGTTAGCCACAATGGTTATTTCTTTGAAGTTAGCTCTGTGGTCTTTTTCAAAGCAGTGCTCTGCCAGCCCTGACTTGTCAGGCTGCATTAAGCGTATGGACCATTCATGCTCCTTAACTCTGGTGGAAATGGTCCTGCCGGTTTGCCCTTTGTATGGCGTCCTGCATTCACAGGGGATACGGTATACCCCTGGTACATTAAGGTCCAGTTTGTCCTTGACTGGTCTCCCTAGGTGTTTGATCTTCAAAGTACATATACTGGTCCTTTCACTCTTACTAGCCATTCATTATCCTGATGATGGGAGAGATGCACACTCCTGAAACGTCGATGGCTCTTCATCACTACACCTGGCTCAAAGCCCGAGAACATCTTGAATAAGCTCAATAGAAGTTTGCAAAGAAACAAAAAGATAAAGCTTCAGGAATTGATGACAGCAGATGGGAATTTTGAAAAAAAAAAAAAGAAAGAAAGAAAAAAGCTGGATAGAGAATAGAGGAAGAAATGAGAGGTTGGTGAACTTGATGAATACTGTATTCAAGAGAGGAGAGGTACCACATAGTTGGAGGACAAATACTTATAATCGTTCTCCTTTATAAAGGAAAGAAAGGTCAAGGACCCAGCCAATTATAGGAGCATTAGTTTATTATCAGTTACAGGAAAGATTTACATGTGCGGGGATTTTAGCAAGATTACAGTGCTGTGTAGAGAATGAAAACAAACTATCAATATTTCAGGCAGTTAGAGACCATCCATACTAGATTTCCAGAACACGAATGGCTCCATATTTATACTGATGGATCATTGATATCAAACCAAGATGGAGCAGGTGCTGGAGTCACATGTCACCTCTTTTCCTATTACAAATCTTTAAGTTATGGAACTACTAACTTTGATGGAGAAATTGAAGCAATTCGAATGGCCTTACAAAATCTTTTGTACAGAATTTCACATTTTCAGCAAGCAGTTATTCTCTCAGATTCCAGGGCAGCAATTATAGCAATTACTTCCAAGTTGTCACCAAAAAACCAAACTATTATAGAATGTTGGAAGAGGCTTAGCCATCTAACAGCACTTCAAAAACACCTAGTCTTCCAATGGATACCAGCTCACTGTGGACTGAGTGGTAATGAGAAAGCTGATTTTCTTGCAAAAAAGGGTACCAGCGGTGTACAAAAATCTATAGTTAATTTACCATTTTATGCAGCTAAAAGATTAGTCAACTCTGAATTCAAAAAAATTATTGCAAAATATTACTATGAAAAATCAAAGAATAAAAGATGGGAACTACCAAACATTCAAACAGTGATTCCTGAGTATGCTTGAAAAACAGCAGTTGCAACCTTCAGGTTGATTACAGGACATGATTGTCTGGCAAAACATTTAAACAGAATTGGGATATATTCTTCACCACTCTGTCCTCTATGTGATCTGCAAGAGGAAATGGATCGAGACCACCTTCAAATATGCCCAGCCACTTCTAGTGCCCCATCCATCAGTGAAAAATATTGGAGAGCAAGAGGATTAATGACTTCATTGTCAGAAATCCAGCATTAGCTAACAACATATTTCAGGCAGAATCTAGAAAAGAAAACAGAACAGTGGATGTAGACACATATTTAAACATCAAAAGAGGTAGAGTATGCATGGTGTTTGATATGTAAAAAGAATTTGACACTATAGATAAGAGTAGCATTATGGATTAAGTTAAGAAAGAAGGGAGTAAGTTCCAAATTTATCAGAGCAATGCAGAATATTGTACTCGTATATACAAATAATACGTTTTATGTTAGGTTAAATGGGGATGAAATAACTGGAAAAATTGCAACCATATGGAGTTAACATGAGGGTGTAAACTCATCCCTATATTATTTAACATATTTATTGATGATATACAGGAAGAATTAGAGAGCCTACCAGTAAACAATGGGCAAATAGCAGAATTACTTTCTGCGGATGACTTAGTGGTAGGCTTTATCTCTATTGGGTGTCTGTCAATATTTCTTCAAATCTTACAGACATTTTGCAAGAAATAAGATGTGAGAATAAATTTTAAAAATATGATGTGTTGCACTCACATGACTTTCTCTACTTTTGTACTAACCATTCTTACAAACTCTTATTCCTATATCTTCTTCGTGTTACTTAAAATAAACATTTGTACAAATTATCTTATTGCTTATTTCCTTGTAGGTACAAGGGGAATATTGGAATAAAGTAGGCTTTGTGCGATAGTCAAATCGTTTAAAGCTTTGAAATTCCGTTCTCTTTGCACACGTAACATAAAAAATGAATAACGATGACCCATGTAAGTTTTCCGAAACTCGCACACATAACAAGGAATATCTCCGAAATGGTTCACCCTACAAGAAAATTTATTGCGACATAAATTGTGTATTTTAGCAAGATCTACATTTTTTGTATGGTGTGATTTGGTCTATCTCTAACGGTTTACCAGTTATGCAAAAGTCGTCCAGAGTAAATACGACTACAGTGGCTATAGCCAGAAAATTCAAGATATACATTTTATTTTTCATCAAAATATCTCAAACATATGACATTTTAATAAAAATCGTTAGAGCCATTTTCAAGAAAATAAAAATTTTCGAAACATTTTCCATGTAAAGGGTAGTTTAGGGTGGGGCTATTTGCTTCAAAATCTTCGTGTCGCATCCTTGAAAGACATTAAACTTAAATACCAATTTTGGTTTTTAACCGACTTTTCGTTTTTGAGTTATGCTGTCCACAGACTGACAGACTGACACACATACACACAGACCTTTTTCTAAAAATGCTTTTTTTGGATTCAGGGGGCCTCAAAACATGTATTTCCAGTGAAATCTTGACATCTCAAATTTTTGGGTGGAATACAATATTTCCCCTACTTACAGTAGAGAAAGTAAAAAGTCTAAGGTAACGGTGTTTTAAAGGGGCCATTAATTGAAGGAGAAAAGGTTGTATAAGGAAGGGGAAGAGTTCCAAATAGTAAGGAAATCTGATTACCTAGGAGTGAGATTGTGTAGTAATGAGTAGTAATGACATGGAGTGATTATGAGACCAATATCATAGCTAAGGGAAAATCAGCGATGAATGCCTCAAGATCATATCTGCAGAATATACTGGAAATGCAAATAAATTGGTTAGAAAGGGTCCATAAACTGATAGAGGAGGCAAAAATTCACTATGGATCAGAGATTTGGGTAAGGATGAACGATGGTTGCCCTAGATGGCATTGATGTGTGGACTGCAAATGGCAGCAGACAAATATGTAATTTGCTTCAACAAACCTGATCAGTGATTCAGCCTCACAGCAAGTGACAGTTTTATTGTTTGTTGTGAGACAGGATATTGTAAGACCCCAAAAGAAAATCAGTTATGTGAATATTTGTTAAGAGTGTAATTTGTTTTTGGTGTTGGTACAGTTGGTTGAGTGACGAAAACGTGTTGCTATTGTTCATTGTTACAAACAATTAAGTTTGTTTAAAGACGTCATAAATATTTCCATATTTAATTTTAATATGTATGTATAAATAAAAGAATTATACGTGTTCAATATTAAAAGCGAAGGGAGAATAGCTAAAGATCACTTCCCTAACAATACGGGAACTATTTGATGGACGCAAACGCGAATGTACACAAAAAGAAGGTAGCATCATGTGAAGAGGCACCTAGTTAATAGCTTCCATGTCTTTGGTATGAAAAGACGTGTTTTTAGTGCTCTTGGATGTGAGTAGAAAATCGATTAAACTTTCATGAAGCTTTTGTTCTAAAGTTGTTAAAAAACTGGAAAGACTATCAATATAATATAAATTGGTGCGACAAAAATGCAAGTAACGAGAAAAAGTGTTAATAAAGTAATATAGTGAAATAAATGTCGAGTGTATGTTCATTCCATCCAGTACCACGACCTGAGATAACGAAAGAGTCAAAAGCTCATCACCATCACCTTCGCGATATTATAAAAACAGCACCAGTTGTGCCGAACTACAGGTGAAGTTTGTTGATGGTAGTTCCCAAGTTCTAAGGTCTCCAAATTTATTTGCCTCTTTATTTGTACAGAAAACAATTCACATTAATCGCAATATCCATCTACCGCAATTGCACTCTCTTTTCTAATACAGACAGTGGCGTACATAACGGCCCTGCAGCCCCATGGCACAAGGGGGGTCCAATCTTTAGGGGCTCTCAGACTGTCTTTAATACTTTTCTTAAAAATGACATTTTATATTCAATTCAACCATGGAAGAAGTGCTGGAACAGATGAGTAATTCACTGATGACATACTGACAACAGAAAAGTGTCATGTAAGCATTTCCTATCCTTTCTTGCTTAAAAGTGTGAAACAAGCTTACCTCCAAGTGTGTATGCTCTCAAAAGCATTCTCAATCATATTGAGAAATTCATTAACGCACAGTATTTTATTCAATATGGTTGTTATAAAAGACAAACGAACTACATACGACTAATGCCTATTGGCATGAACGTCGGGAGACTTTTTTCCAGGGCGAGGGGGGGGGGGGGCACATGCTGGAAATTTGCGATCAGATAATATTAATTCATTATTGTAACGTCAAATTTATATTATTTGTTGCAGATAACCATATTAATTTGTGCTAAATAAAAATTGAACTTTATATTAACATTAAAAAAGTAGTTTAATAGTCAGTAATTGATTGCTTAATTAAGTTGACCAACTTCCAGGGGAGGGCCGCGGCCCTTCCTTGTCCCCCATTTGCGACGCCCATGCCTATTGGGAAATGCAGTCAATTGGCCAATAAATTGGATTATTTTAGTTTTTGGTTATAAGGTATAAACATTAATCAATATGTGTGTTGTTATAACCAGTTGTTCAGTGTTATTGCTTCTGAATGATATCTGAGGTAGCACAAATACAAATGTGCTTGGGTTAATACCTCAGTTATCCAGAATATTGACAGATAACGAACTTATTTCCCCTATGTGCATTCTGCATTTAGCAAGTGTATGAGTATATTGTTTATTTAGGAAAAAATAACCATTAGTGTTGGTAATCAGGGAGTGTTATTTTAACACTTATTCTATGTGAGTAAATATGTAATATTTTAATCTCTCCATTCTTTTTTCTTTTTTTTAAGTTTTATTAGTAAGTAGGGTCCCAACATTTATTTCCAGTGGAAGCCACTAAAATCTTAGGTACGTCACTGAACGCAGACTAAATATTCAACTAATTTTGTGTAGAACAAATATATTTCTGCAGATCTTTATTAACGCTCAACTGGTGACGTGACATCTCTCAGAGGGTGTACAAGTTAGCAAAGCTGTCCTGCAGTGTATATGAGAAGTTGACTTCTGATGCTTACAGAACCTTGTTATCTTTGCTTACTCTAGATATTGCAGTAGGTTTCAGTGAATAGGCCACGGTTATTTACTATCCAAGAGAATAGCAACATCTAACACATGACCAGTTGCATGCTTTTTTCTGTCAGGAACAGTGTTGTTTACAGTAGCAAATTGTGCTGTTCCATCCAGTGGAGTGATACTCAGAAACCCTCATTTTGAAATTCAACTGCTTATAAGATTGAATAAAGATACCAGTGATGATGAAAGTAACATGAATAGTGAATTGTAATTGAAAGTGAATCTGATACGGAGAAATCGTAAACGTGATGCTGTTGAAGCGTTTGAAAACCCTTGCACTGAAAATGAAAATGCTGCAAATAAACAGAAACTGAAGTCAGGAAAGGCTATTTTTATTTTAGAACCCATAAATGTGCAAAAAGGAGTTTGTGAGAAGATATGTTCACTCTCCAAGCCACAGGACTATCTATTTGCTTGCTTTGAATCCTTTTGGGCAGCTGAGGAACAAAGTGAATTATAAGACTGCTTCAGATTTTATTTGTTTCTCTGAGATGGCACAAATAATCATAAAATGGACCAGTGTGAACTGGAATAACGTGGAGCAAACATTTCATTCCTGTGCTGAAGGTGTTGATCATTTTGATCTGGAAGATTTCCAAACTGTGCTGCTTTCAAATCAAATGATAAAGATATTTCATCTGCATCTGCAAAAAATGGTAATTGCAGAGAAATATTGTCTCATTATACCCTAAAAGAGATTTTCCAATCTTCTGCTATGTTTGCGATTTGCCACTCCTAGGCAGATTACAAAGATGTCAAAAAAATCTGCAGAAACTGTGGGAAAAGAGCACAATAGGAAGGGTTTGCACGTTTTGAAGGCACTAGTTGAAATATAAACACTCTGCATTTTTTATAATTGGCATATGCTGCTGAATCTGAAAATGCCTGGTTTTTGTTTATACATGGTTCCTAGGGCGAAGAAAACGTCAAGTAAACATTTTATTATCTGATTATTTACACAAGAGAGTTCTTTTTCTTTTAATGTTTAAAATAATGCTTAATGATTGCTTGATTAAAAAAAATTTTAGAATATTGAAAAAATAATAAACATTAATTCTGGAGTACCATAAATATAAGATATCTCCTAGACGTGACGTCACCAGTAGTGTGACCATTTTACCACGTCACCAATTAATGGTTAATAAATAATGTAAGATAATATCATTTTAAATTTCAAGGTCCAAAAATTATCTCAGCGCTATCTCTTGAGAGCATGGAGAACGCGTTTCTCTCCAGTTTCTCTCGCCCACGCTGTCTTCTGCTACCACAGTTTATAGTGCCACCATATACTCGTGACTGCTACACAGCGCGAGGGCGTGGCCGGGTTGCTACAGCAACATCAGGATCATCAGCCTGGTCTATTGTCAATCAAAGAAACATGGACGCGCTGAAAATACAAACACTGCGTCACGAAAGAGGCGATTCTTCAATGCATAAAGATAGTTTCACTGCAGCAATCACCTGCACAACGGAAGTGAAGCATATGTTTACTTTGCTTATTTCATACAGTTAAAAGCTGAAGACTAAAACACAAAGCCCCATGGTGTCACACAGCGACTTTTTATGTTTACTTTTCTGCAACAAATAATTAATTTACTCCGGTAACTTCCCAGTTTTCTACGTGAAGTATAACGTAAACTCACGAAGAATAAGCTCTGTTTAATGAAGAAGTTGAAGCTTTCTTAATAGGAGGATACAAGTATGAACAAGAAAATCAGCTCGGAATTTTGAAATGCTAAAGTTAATAATGTAGGATCAAAGATGGTTTAAGATAGTTAATACAGCAGAATGTCTAACAGCTTTTTTTATATAAAGAACAGTTTTTTTATTCTAGATATCATATTACATTTGATGGCAAATATTTTGTTAATAGGTACACCAATTGAATTAATCTTAAAAATAATTGTACCGAAATTGAATTTGATTGCTAATCTGCTGTATAGAAATTGGCAGTCCCGCAGTCAAAAACCATGTAGAAATTGCCAAGTTTCATGGGTTTATCATAGCAGATTATCCGACAAATTCGTATAAAATAGTGTATGAAATTAAAAAGTTCATTATATTAAGATGTTTTCAGACATGCCCTTGTAACAGGCCCAGTTTTAAACAATGATGATGATAATGATGAAGACGATAATAATAATGATGACAGTAATAATAAAAATACCCAATCCATATCTCCCTCGCTTTGTGCAACTAGATACATAGTCTTACCATAAATGCTGTTACAAACTTTTGGCACAGGCTGTACAACCGGTTTTGAAGGTCGTGGTCAACTCTTAAGGGAGTAAGTTAAGAGGGTATCATGGCGAGTGTAGTTGCAGAAGAGAACATGTGTTCCGTATATTTTAGTGATGGAGTGGGGGATTATCGTGTAGCAGTGATAGCCCTTCATAAGTTGGGTAAATCGGCTTCTGAAAATTTCACTACTCATGAGAAGTAGAAAATAAGCAGAATGTTTGTGTATCGAACCATTAACCGACTCATAAAAACCGGGACTGCTGAATATTGCCAGAGACAAGGTCATCAACATGGCATTAGGGAGAAGCAGGTAGTTCAATTAGTGGCGGGTGTTATTCGACGAAATCCTGTGCGAGAGTGGTTAGTGCTGACTCGTGAGCTGAACGTTTCAAAATATCAATGCCTCGCCTGTTAAGAGATGACCTAGGATTGAAAGTTAACCAGTGGAGTACAGGCCACTTTTCAAACCCAACGTCTTAAGGAGCAGAGGGTAGCCAAATCAAAACCCCTTCTTCAGTGTTACGCAAACAGATGAAAAGATTTTCACCACTGAGGATGCTTTTTACCGGCAAAATCGTGTTTATGCTAGATTCTCGTGAGAAGGTTCCGTAGATCCAAAGAGGCCATTACCCTGTCTCAGTCGTGGTTTGGTGAGCAGCACCACTAAACTCCATTTTTGTGAAAAACTGGTGAAAGCTCTGCCAAAGTGGACGAAAACGCCATGTTGGAGCCTGTTGAGAAACATGCTCAGGAATGAACACTGGAGTTTACAGCAGGATTTAGTACCCGCTCAAAAGGCAAAATCTACCCACGACTGGTTGCTGAGAAATGCTTCGGATGGTTGGCCTTCCAGCAGCCCATTAGACTACGAGTTGTAGTCCGTAATTGAAGGTATGGTCTGTAAGAAGAGGCATCCAAGTATCGACATCCTGGCGGATTTTCCAATGGAGACTAGGTGTAATTCCATTAATGCGTTGCCACAGAAACTGGGGGATTATGAAGGTCAAATGCAGCCATTAAAAATATCGGTGTGGTCTTTCTATAACACATAAAAGTGACCAGTATTAAAAGGAAATTAAATTATTTATTTTTAATACTATACAAATGGCCCAGGCTTAATTTTTTAACAGTGTTTATGGTAAGACTAGGTATAATGATGTTTTAAAAACTGACAATAAAATTGTTTTTGTGAGGTATTAATATTCTTTTTTGAGTTGCTATTTTATCCCTTAGTCCACCATATAGTTTAATTCTGTGGCTCTTTATGCATGGTGGGCCTTGTCCTAATTCACATTACTTCTATTTATCCTCCTGTACCATTTCTCTCTTTTTATCACCTTAAATTCACCTAATGCTTTTATATCCCCTTTCTTCTTTACTTCCATTATCTTGATTTCCAGAACCTCTTCACTAGTATTTTCCCATTCTCTAGGCACAAACTATTCCACCGACAGTCTCTTTGAGGCATTAATAAGTTTAAATATAATAAAAGGTTTGACATTAAACACACATATATCTCTTTTATGCTCGCAAAGCAATTATGGCTGACGAAACATTTAATGGCGGGTGGCTCAACACAAAATCCTATCATAGGCTTGCCACACCTTGTGTTGTATGATTAGACATTATGTAAAGCCGGTGATATAAATACCATTTGCGCCCACACAACATTTATTTGCACAACAGGAAATAGAATAGTAATGGCCAGCTATCAGCCGCCATTAAACTTTGCATTAAACTGTTTCTCCTGGCAATCGGTTTACACACACACACACACACACACACACACACACACACACACACACACACACACACACACACACACACACACACACACACACACAGGAGTAATGATTAATTACTGTAGCTTTTTAAAAATTGTCCAATTGAAGTTAAGTAATATAACATGTCCAGGGGGGATAGGGAGGTTATATTCCCCGAATATCTGGGAAATATTTAGGACGTAACTAAAGCAAAAAGTATTGACATTAATTCAGGAATATATTCAAAGAATCTGGGCGTCTTCTACATTAATTATTTTCATTAAAGTATAAAATGTACATCTAATGAAATATCTAAGTATATTATAATAATGTACTTCAACATTGTGTTATCTGAAGACTTATTTGAGGAACACTATGAGAACAGAGAGATTGAATAAGTGTTAATGTATATAGATAAAAACGTGGAAATCAGAACTCAAGAAGTACTAGATAAAATGTGTAAAAAGTCTCGTCGGCTTCTTCTTTAAATCTAATTCTACAGCTCTGTAACACAATCTGAAATACCACGTGTTTCACCTGTTCCTTATTATTTATGGAGATAGGCAACACTTCATACTATGGAACCAATAAGATCGGAATTACCGTGCTTATCGAGCATTTGGTAGCCATCAAATCAAGCCTTCCCTTCACTGGAAAATGGACCTTAGACCTTAGCAGCAGTCCTTCCAAAATCATGTGCTGCTAAGGTCCATTTTCCCGTGAAGAGCAGGCTAGATTTGCATGGCTACCAAATGCTCGACAAGCACGGTAATTCCCACCTTGTTAATTATTATTTATTTATGCCAACAAACTTACTGTTGGTGTTTTTAAACACACAAGCCGTGTGTGGGCAAAGTTTGAGAGGTAGAACTGGAACTTAAAAATTCAATGCCACAACTGGGATTTGAGCCACAGACCTTCCGCTTACCGGGCGGCTGCTCTACCACTGAGCTATTGCGACAAACTGCCAGAATGGCATTAAATTCTCAAACCAGTTGCTTTCAGAGTATGAAGTGTTGCCTGTCTCCGAAAATAATAGGGAACAGGTGAACCACCTTGTACATTTATGCATACGATGGCATTTCCAGATTTTTTAATCCCAGTGCCTTATCAGATCCTACCCCGAAAACAAATCCTGCGTTCGCACCTGGACATGTCACAAACTTATGTTCATGTAGCTATTTTTATCATATAAAATTTTTCAAAGAATAAAATAAACAAAGCATGCTGGCGCGGGGGGGGGGGGGGGGGGGAGCTGGTGATGTAAGAATGACCCTACCATACTAATTCTATATAAGTTACAATTTTTGGGAAGCATTTATGTCTCTGCCTGGCTAAATTTGTATCAGCTTTAATTCATTTTAAATTGTTTATGTTGCCTCCCATTAGAACACCTCCTATTTGGTAAATGCATTATTTTACACAATAACCCTTCTTGTAAGTGATAGAACCTAAGGTATGTTGTATATTAGTTTTGGCCATTCTTGCATGGAAAGATTGCATAGATATACAAAGAAACATTTTTAAATGCCACTTTTTGCTTCAAGAGAACGCTAGTGTCATTTATTATTTCGATGTTGCCAGAAAATTATTAGTTACCGTTTTATTATTCCCATACCAGCAGAAACCACACCCTTGTGTTTCTGTTGTAGCAGAATATCTTCCTCTCGTACTTTCCATTTACCTTTTCCACTTCCTCTATCCTTCTTTGCCACTTTCCCGTTATAACTCAGTCTCTCTTCGCTTCTCTGCCACACTTCTCCCTTCACTATTTCTCCCTCTCACTATGCAATGCCCTGTCATGTGATGTGATTGAATCTTCTGGATGTTGATAAAATTAAAAAATCTGATGTTCTTGCACTCACATGACTTTCTCTACTCTTGTACGAACCATTCTTACAAACTCTTATTCCTATATCTTCTTTGTGTTAGTTAAGATAAACATTTGTACAAATTATCTTATTGCTTATTTCCTTGTAGGTGTAAGGGGAATGTTAGAACACAGTAGGCTTTGTGCGATAATCAAATCTTTTAAACCTTTGAGATTCTGTTCTCTTTGCACACTTAACAGGCAAAAAATGAACAACGATGTTCCATTTCACGAAACTTTTGTTTTCCGAAACTCACACACATAACAAGAAATATCTCCGAAATGGTTCGCCTTACAAGAAAATGTATTCAGACATAAATTGTGTATTTTAGCAAGATCTACATTTTTTATAGTATGATTTGGTATATCGCTAACGGTTTACCAGGTATGCAAAAGTCTTCCAGAGTAAATATGACTACAGGGGCTATAGCCAGAAAATTCAAGATATACATTTCATTTTTCATAAAAATATCTCAAACATATGACATTTTAATCAAGATCCTTAGAGTCATTTTCAAGAATATCAAAATTTTCGAAAAATATTCTATGTAAAGGGTAGTCTAGGGTGGGGCTATTTTCTTCAAAATCTTCCTGTCGCATCTTTGAAAATTAAACTTAAATACCAACTTTGGTTTTTAACCGCCTTTTCGTTTTTGAGTTATACTGTCCACAGACACACGGGTCTTTTTCTAAAAATGCCTTTTTTTATTCAGGGGGTCTCAAAACATATTTCCAGTGAAATCTCGACCTCGAAATTTTGGGTGGAATACAATTCTTCCCCTACTTACCAGTAGAGAAAGTAAAAATAAGATAGAAGAAACAAGTTGCAATATGTGAGGTTTAAGTTGCTGTTATCTGACGGCCTTAGCTGGTGCGCAAATTACGATCCAAATGCTGAGTAACATTGTCACAGTTACCCTTTACTGCCTAGTCTCTTAGAATCAGTTATACTTTAGAAATATGGACCAGCTTCCACAGAAATGTGGAAAATGTTCTAATATGTTTAGCCGTTGTTGCTTCGCTGGCTTTCGTATTATTACAAATGGATATTTGCATGAAAGCCTCAAACAACTCTCATTACATGGAACAATAAAACGCTTGTTTTTCTATCTTCTTTAATTGGCTCAAATGATTTTGATTAAAATGTTTGAGATGTTGACATAGATAAAAACACGGAGATCCTGAATTTTCTGGGAACACTCCCAGAAGTCCTGTTCATTCCTTTCTAATGCTGTATAACCTTTAAACCATAATAAATAGACAAAAACTTCCTAGAGGTAAAATGCAGATCTTGTTGAAATGCACAATTTATGTATAGATTTATAAAATTGAGGGATCAACGTTTCAGAGATATGTGTCTTTGGTTGGGACTTTTGACAGATACTTCTACATTTTGCTTTCTCTGCTAGCTAATAAGTAGAGGAAGCATCACATTCCATCCACAAATTCGATACCAAGATTCCACCGAAAATACACGTTTTGAGACTCCCAGAATAAAAAAAGAAAGCATTTTTAGAAAAAGTTGTATGTGTGTCTGTAAACAGAATAACTCAAAAAGAACAGTCCATTAAATACCAAACTTGATATTTAAGTTCGTCTTCCAAGGATTCGACACCAAAAAGTCAAGAAAATAAAAAAGAAATGAAAGAAATTAAGATTTCAAGAAAATTCCTCCACCCCAATCTACCCTTTAGAAACGAAACATTGGTGTTAAATTTTATTTCCTCAAAAATGGCTCTCACGATTTTGATTAAAATACAATATATTTAAATGTTTACATAGGAAATGTAGGTATATCTTCAATTTTCTCGGAAAAGCCACTGAAGCTCTTTTCATTTTGGACGATTTTTTCATAACTGGTAAACCATAAGAGATAAACAAAAACGTAGTGCACAAAATGTAGATCTGGTTAAAGCCAGGACCTTCTAGATACCGGACCTGACACTGGGATTCAAGATGGCGGTCTATGTGGTGGGAACTACTTATAAACAACTCGTCTATAGGCTACGATTTCAACGCAGTAAAATAAAAGTGTGGTGTAATAACACGCCTATTTTGTGAATATGGGCTGTGTTAAACACAAAAACACTGTCTTAAACATATCCTCAAGTAAACAAAAAAGAATGACATTTAATAATTTACGATAACCCATGGGTAATGAAATGTATAACCTTAAATAACATTCATGCAATCTACAGTTTTACATGCCATTATGTAATTGCATTACACACTCAAATTACAAAGAAGATAGACAAAATTCCAAGCAGCATGTTACGTAAAGAAAACAGAAATGTTGACATTGAGTTGACTCAGAATTATTAATCATTGTTTACACTGTTTTTCATACTTGCACCACGTACATAATGTTATATACCTACATAAAACATACCTATACTGGATGGCTAATATACAAATGCTGCTATTTAGAATAATTAGCTACCTACTGAATTCAAAAGCTTTAGGGTGGAATTTTGCTTTTACTTTTACTGAAAACTTATGATTACTCAGTTTGCAACAACATATTACTCAACACTTCATGACACTTCACTTTACAGAGGGAATCCATAAAAGCAGATGAAATATTAAAAATAATAACCCTAAAATAGCACTGTAAATGAAATATATGAAATACGTAACCTTAAATCAGCATTGTAAAACAACTTTTCTATAGTCTACAGTTTTACATGCAGCAGCATAACACATTTCTTCTAAACTACAGCTACACATTTAAATCACAAAGACAAAAGATAATGTATAAATACAAGCAGCATACTATTTACATGAAACAAACTGTTGGTGTTGCAGCTGTCACTAATTGAGTTCACTCGAAATTATTGTCTTTCACTATTCACCATGTTATATATACACCGGCAACTAACTCACATAACGCTGCAATTTATAGTAATTAAATACTGAATTTACAAGCTTTACGTTGCAATTTACCTTTCGTTTTAACTGAAAGTTTCTCATTTTTAATTCGCATCCGGGAATGCAACAGTAACGGGGCATTGTGATGTTTGAGGTTAGATACTATATCAACAATAACGTACACTACTGGAACAGTATTTCTTCAACAACCTCTCACCACTGTAATCGTGACACAAATTGCACTTGCAAACAGATAAATTAACCACACTATACGGCTAATGTAGCAATAGTCTTGGATGGAACACACACATAAACACGTGGAGAGCACACGGCACAGTCAACACGTTATTAGATTTATTCCCGTTCTCTATACTGCCCAAATAAAAATTTTTAAACACTATGCTTTGCTAATATGGAGACAAACTTACACAGGAATTACTATAACAAACAATAACTCAAAGGCATAAAAAACAATACGAAGGATAGCGTGTGGAAACACCACAGAAATCACCACCCACAGCCGGCGCCATTGTTATGCAACTGGAATGGCAGTGTCAGGTCCGTTATCCAGAGGGTCCTGTTAAAGCATACAAGTTTAGTAAAAGAAATTTGTGTCGTTAATTATTTCCGAGATATTCGTTGTTATGGGTTTGAATTTTCAAATACTCTATAGTTTTTTTTAAACCACAAATCACAATTCATTTTGCTCCCTTTCTATTTTATTTCTATTTCGCACACATTTACTCCCTTACTCATACTTACAGATTCAAAGGGGGAAGGGGAATGACCTTGTTAAAGCAAAATTCCCAGATTCCAATCAGGAATCGGATTTGGATGTTAGAATGTTACCAGACCACAAAGGTAGTCTTTCCGCTTGTTCATGCTGAGAGAACGGGGCTTCAAAGCCATCCCATATTGACCGAAAGAATTTACTTCATTTATTCAGAAAAAAAAAGACTTCCAGCTTTCCCAAATAGAGATTGGCATCATTGGCATTTAGACAAATCATAACAAATGACAGTTATTTGAAAAACAAGTTCAACACTAAAACAAAGAACAAGAATTACTATAAAACGATGTTAATCAACACGACCTGGAAGCGTAATATTTTACATAATTAGATGTTGTATTTGATAAATTCGTGTTGATAACGTGTTATAATAAAGCGATTGTATAATAATCTTGACGTGTGCACAAAAAGTAAGGTATGATAACTTTTTCTTCTTGTTTTGAGACATTTGGAATTAGAATAGTACAATAACTTAATGTCATCCTCCATGATTTAGAGGTAACATGCTAGTTCGTGGTTCCCGAGGTTGCCGGTTCAAACCCGCTGGAGTGGCTGGATTTTCTTCGCGCGTAAAAATCCTTAGCATGGCTTCCTTTGGAAGGGAAGTAAAACCATTGGTGCCGTGTCGTAGATTTACGGCATGTAAAAGTACTTCAAGCCTAATAAAGAAGTCTCTGACCAAAATTAAGCAGTCTTTAACACCCAGTATGGAATGGGAAGCTGTGAATAACAGCAAACAGCATCCGCAAATAATGACTCAATTTAGTTCAATTCAGTTCAGTAGATGACAAATTGTACTTATCAATCTAATAGCGGATGGTCGGTCCATAGACTCGACACTTCTCAGCATATAGTTCAGTTGGCTATTGCTCATTCTGCCTAATTCTCGCTGTTGGATCGATTATATATCCAGATATTGAGACTGGTGGGATGGCGAGGATATCGTTCCAACAAGAGGAGCCATCTTGAGAGAGTGGCCTTCTACTCTTAAAGCCAGGACTTCAGTTGGGCCGGTGCACACCGGCATTCGGTACTGAGTACCACTAGTAGTTATACAACTGTCCGAAGTGAGTACCGGAAGTTACGAAACTCGCAGTGAGCATTTCTCTTATAAGACCAACGCTGTTTACTTGTTTGGATAACGTTCTCATAATTTACTGGTAAAAAATAATCTTATAATACATAATGTGGAGGAAACGTTAATATTGAAAAAAGATTTGTTTTTGCCGTACCCGGTATGTAAAAGAATCGAAAGAAAAATGAGTTAATTTTACCCAACTGAACTAAAAATTATTCTTGGCCGCTTGGTGAAGCCAAGAAGTGTAAAATTGTATGTCAAAGAATATTTAAAATAAAGGCTCATAAATTCGTCAGGTGATGATGCCTCAGCAATAGTAGGCAGAGTTGTAGGGGTACAATTTAAATATTTTTGTAAGTCTACTATAATCTGGGTTTGAGTTAACCACAGACAAGCACTTGTGAATTATTGCATGTAATAAATTACTTTCAAATATCCTTAGAAAACTATACGATCAATACCATCGATCCCAGACCAAAGAATACCTGCCCAAGTTTTAGGTTAGCTCATTGATCTAACTGGATCTCCTCTTTCTGCATTTGGCCCAATATCATGTGGGAAATTCTGGTTCTCAATTGGAATGCGATCAGAACAAGGAATCTCCTGTTGTAAAAGAAAAGTGACTAGGACAACATCCCTTCGAGCCAGCTTGGAAAACATTAAATAATTAGTTGGAGTACCGGTAGATTTAATTTTCTAACCAAAGCCCTGCTTATAGGTTTTGAAATGTAGAATCTTATTTTATTATGTGGACAGTTCCGTAATGTCGCCTAAACGGCAGGCACCCAAGACGTGACCAAGAATTTCTTCCTCACTATTGCAACGGCGACGGGTCTGGGATGCTCCTGGTTAGCATACAGAGGACTGACATTGACAGTCATTTTAAAGGTGTTTTCCATTCATTGTTGGTGTACTGTCAGGTTGTCAAATCCATTTATTATCTGACGTGTACTGCATATAGAGTACAAACCCTTTACCATTTTATGAAAGATTACACTAGGACTGAAATTCAGGCTGTCAGTTCTTTTCTTAGTAGGTACCTTAACTCTCACCGGTTCGATTGGGTTGTTCTTAATTTCAAGTTTTTATAGGCATACTTTTATCTAATCTGGCAAATCACAAGTATTCACAATATAATGTTGTGTGGTCTCTGTAGATTGAGACAGGCATTATTGTGCTGTAGGTAGACTTTCCACGCAG
This sequence comes from Tenodera sinensis, assembly GCA_030765045.1. Taxonomy (NCBI): domain Eukaryota; kingdom Metazoa; phylum Arthropoda; class Insecta; order Mantodea; family Mantidae; genus Tenodera; species Tenodera sinensis. The sequence continues at coordinate 373,461,556 of CM060964.1, read as the reverse complement.
ACTTGAATAACCCAAGTCCGTTATACTTTCTGTCCGTATAACATGGATCCCGAGATACCGGTAAGCAATTGCAGTATTTCCTTAAGCGTTGATTTAATAAGCTGATCAGCATCGGAGAAAAATTCTGATGCTGCATATTTTGCTAATAGGCGTTGTCTGAAACTAATAAATCAGAGGACAGATGAAATTGCGACGAGCGTTTTAATGTTTATGAGACTGGAGTAAAAGTGAGGATGCTAAGCTGTCCAACTTTTCCATTATGCATTCTTTCTGGGCTTGTAGGCCGTGGTCCAGTAGTTGTATTCTCCAACGTTTCGCCGAAAACTTCGTTCGGCATCTTCAGGGAAGTCAAAGCTGTGTAAAACTGGCTCCGGCGTCCAAAACAAGACTGGATCGTTCTGTCCGGTAGCGGTCTGTGTTTTACACAACTATGACTTCCCTGAAGATGCCGAACGAAGTTTTCGGCGAAACGTTGGAGAATACAACTTCTGGACCACGGCCTACAAGCCCAGAAAGAATGCATAATGGAATTAGCAACGCCGACCGTGAAAGCCTTAGCATTTATGTGTCCAACTTTTTCTTTTATTTATACATGTCTACAATGTGTGGAATGCAGCTGTATTATGACAGCTGACTCTCACATATTTTATATTTTCACTAGGTACTTTGGCCTCTTTGTTTCGCCATCGTTAAATGAAAGCGATTTATAGTTAATTGTGCCATTGCCAATTGAGGTGCATTTAGATTTGTTTACTTAAGTTGACCGATTTCTTTAAACGTACCTATCAACGGCATTTCCAGCTTCAATCGGGGCTAAACCTAATTTTTTCTGCAACTGCATTCTTCTTATACCCGGAAAAAAATGTTCGTGAACATTTATTTCTTATGACGCAAACGTTCCTCTCCGTCGAAGATGTCGCCTTTAAGACCTACAAGGCGGCGCCGTGGCCGAGCGGTTAGCGCGCTCGCCTACCACCTAGGCGGCCCGGGTTCGATCCCAGGGACCCGCATGTGGTATTCGTGGTGGATGAAGCGGCGTCAGGGTGGGTTTTCTCCGGGTTCTCCGGTTTCCCCCGCCATCTCATTCCACCGGTGCTCCATCTTCATGCCATGTACCATCAGTGTCACCGCCTGCGGTGCCGTAGTAATAAAAGCGGGCGTTAAACACTACAACAACAACAACAACTTTAAGATCTACAAGATCTCGTGTTTGGTGTCCGGACTAGCTCTAGCAAGAGGTCCTAATCTACAGGGTATGCGTGAGTTGTGGTAGGAATGGAAAAAAACGAAGAATTAACCAACATATCACTTTATTTGCAAATTTCCAGATTTGTAGAGAACTGCCGACGATATTTAAATAGAATGTAACTTTGTAACTTCAACTACAACGTTATAACACTTTAACTTTGTCACCCTTTAGCAACCGCAGAATTATGTATACGCGCTAGCTTATGTATAAATCAGAAATTGCACGTGTACTCTCGGCTCGATTCAAGACGAGTGTGTCTTGCGTTGCATTTGTTTTTGCGTGGGCGACACGAAGGAAGCGATTTCCATTGGCTAACTTTAGAGCACGTCATGGTAAGATAGGAATCAGCCCGCGGAATCATTATGGCTTCGTACAAAAAACAATTGTAACCTTATCACTAGGGCTCGGAAGTTCATACCCTAAAAACCACTGAAATATGCATGCAAATATGCTCTTAAAAGCTTCAAAATATGCCAAGAAATATGCACTATTTCATTAGAACAGTTCATGTCCCTTTGCAGTAGACGAGTTAGTGTAAATAATAAAGTTACCTTATTACTTAGAGGTCGAAGCAGAAGTGCTAGTGCTGCTAAATTGCAGTTCACAACCAACACTACACAAATTTTCAACAGTAAAACGTCGTCTATTGTCTGGCAAAACACTTTTGTAACGTGAAAAACTTCTTTACACGTCACAAGATGTTATAGGGGCATATTTAAATGATGTTAACTGTTTTACAGAGAGAGTCAACAGATGGTTTTCTTTCGAGGATGTCTCGAATATCGCACATCTGTTTATAACCAGAATTTTTTGAAATTACATAATTCACTTTCTCTTTCTCTTTCACTTTTTGTCCTATGCTACCAGGAACCGAACTTAGATCACATATTGTTTTTTCAAGCACAGTAAGTGATTCATGCAAAGGAAATCCTACAGCTTCCAATGCCGTTATGGCTGTTGGTAAGAAAGAAAAATGAGCAGATATGAAACTAAGATCCTTCTTTAACCCAGTGCCTGACAGAATATTTTGCACAGTTTCTATTGATGAAGCATCGTTCGAGTCCAATGAATCAACAACCTCTTCGATTATTTCTATGTGCTCAGCATAATATAAAACTGCATCGACCCATGTTCCCTATCGAGTTAACACTGGTGCAGCAGGAAGTCGGATATTAGGTGCTGTTGATCTAAACAGCTTAACTCTTTTAGGAGAGTTAACAAAAATTCTCTTTGTACTGGACACAAATCTATCTACCAGTGGGAAAGAATCGTGTATTGTTTCAGAAATTCGATGAAGAGCGTGTGCCTAACAAGTTATATGAATTAAGTTAGGAAAAATACCTTTCAGAGCTTTTTCCTGATTTTACCATATAAGGTAACAAATAAAAGCAACCAGTTGAATTCGATTCCACATGGGCATTGTAATTTCAAAGTGTGCATCAGAAACTATGTCACAGGTACATTGTCAGTGGCCGACAATTTGCACATATTAAGGAGATAATCTGTAGTCTTTTGTTCAATATTTAAGGCACCCACGATTATATTAGCAATATAACGGCGTTCAGAATCAGTGGTTTCATCAACAGACAACCACACAAACTGATCCGCTAAATTTTGTATATTTGACAATACGTTATTTCAACAATGCCCTACATAAGTCTTACGCAGTGTGCTTTCTTCAGGCACATGTTTTTGAGTACACTTGGCAAGAAAGTTTTTAAATATCGGATTATTAATTTTGAACAAGTTAATATCAGCAGCTAAAAATGCTTGGCACAAGACATAGGAAAATTCAGTAACCTACTTCCTAAACACTCTACTAATTGTTTTAGAACGGGTTATTTTTTGTGAGTTTTTTGATTAAATTCTCCTTATGTTTTGCTGTGTTTATGTGCTGAACTATTTGAAATCTTTTCTCACTCCCTACATTTTTGTCACACGCTCCACAAAACAGTGCCCTATTATCTGTAGAGATTAAATCACCCGAAAACTCTTTCTGTAAATTAATTAATCTAACACTCTAAGTTGGTTTTATTTTCGGCATTTTAAGAGCTTTTTAACATTTTATACGCCTAATTTAATTTGGAGGGAACCAGTTCACAACACTGTTACGTTTGAGGACCACGCAGAGGCAAGCGTTTTATATAATCGTGCTGCTTGAAACGTTGATCTGCGCTTTATCTTTGTTAATATAAACCTCTCAGATAACGCACTGATCATTTTCTACGCACATGCATATAATGAAAGGATGGAAACAGGGGATTCACTACATAACAACATGACTCAGCATTGCTTCTCGCCACCTGGCGAGTTATTAAAAAAAATTATTTTGTTGTTTAACGACGCTGTCAATTGCCAGGATCACATCAGCGTCGCCAGTGTGCCGGAATTTTGTCCCGCAGGAGTTCTTTTACATGCCAGTAAATCTACTGACATGGAGCTATCGTTTTTAAGCACACTTAAAAACCATCGGCCTGGGCCAGTTACATCATCATATGCAACACTACCAACATGAAAAATATTATCCAGGTGGAAAAAAACCATAAAAATCATTAAAAATAGGTATGCTATATAGATTCCATAGTATTGAAATAATATGCATTTATCAAAATCAAGAAAATATGCAGTTATATGCACCATAAAATCACGTCCAAATAACTTAAAATTCCATAATTCGTGCACATAATGTAAAAGCATACATTTTTAACCCCTATGAAAAAAACATGCAAATGCATGAACTTCCTAGCCCTACTTATCACTCATTTAAATCGCCTAGGCTTCCATTCTTGAGACTTTAATCTATTCAGCTTTATTACGTCTTCCCCTTAACTATTGACTAGAATCTCCTTTTATTTCTTTCTATTATAATATATATATATATATATATATATATATATATATATATATATATATATATATATATATATATAGACATTATAATTTCGGTTTTACTTATATAAGTAGATAGAAGAGAAGGTTTTTTAGGAACAGTTTGTAGGAGAGGGAGTAGAGAAAGCAATATGAATGCAACAAGTCAGAATTTTACAATGTTTTGTGTCTCACGTGCAAAGCCATTTAACTTAATTTCAAAGCCACCCAGCATACAGCAATATGCTGTAATCAGCTCTATTGCTCATCTAGTACTTATTACTTAATTTGATTCGTTTCTATAATATATATAATCTGCAGTGAAGAACCACTTTATATAAATGGTATAATGTATTCCGTTCTCTTTGCATGGTTAACATATAAAATATATAACATACAAAACACATAACAATATAACATATATAAAAATGAATAATGGTGTTCCATTTGAAAAAGTTTATTTTCCATAACTCACACAAATAAAAAGGAATATCTCCGAAATTAAGAAAAATATATTTATACATGAATTGTGTTTTTTTAACAATATCTACAGTTTTTGTACCAGTAAGATTTGATCTATCTCTTGCGATTTACCAGTTATGCAAAATTCATCCAGATTAAATAGGACTACATGGGCTATAGCGGGAAAATTCAAGATATACGTTTCATTTGCCATGAAGATATATCAAACATATGTCGTTTTAATCAAAATCGTTAGAGCCATTTTCAAGAAAATCAAAAATTTCGAAAATGTTTCCATGTAAAGGGTAGTTTAGGATAGAGGAATTTTCTTAAAAATCTTCGTGTTGCGTCCTTGAAGCCTTCTGTATTCCCATATTCCCCTTGCACCCACAAAGAAATACGCAATCAGATAGTTTCTGCAAATGTTTGTCTCAATTAACACGAAAACGAAGAATAATAAGAGTTTGGAAGAATGGCTAGTACAAGAGTAGAGAAAGTCATGTGAGTGCAACATATCAGATTTTTTATGTCTCCATAATCCAAATATACCTACAAAGAAGTTAAAACCATTAAACCTGCAAGATAAATAGAGGAATGACGGCGAAAAGATGAAAATAACGAACATTCCATCGATAAAACGTTTTCAATATATTCATAAAATGTTCGCTGTAATAAAAAAATAAAACTAATATATATGAAGTGTAAAAGCAATTCTTCATTTTTCAGCAATAGCGTTAAAAATAAGTAGAAATAGTTATGAGAATGATGAACAGCTGGAAATACATTCATGAATGAAAGGAATGAAAAATAAAAACAGCGGTTGTAGGAATAACTTTAAATCATGTCTCTCAATGCATAAATGTAATTATCCGTTAAAGCGTGTGCCCAAACCTGAATAACTAAATAAAATATTTTCGGCGTAATCAGGGCCTAATACATCCTATGTTCATCTTTTCATGAACAAATGTTTTGAATATTTTAAAATGTGTATGCTGATATTCTCATAGCATCTATCTTGCTTGTTTTAATAACAAGCTTCTCTCTCATTGGTCAATTCATAACGGAGAGAAGCCGAACACCGGTACGCTGGAAATTTGAACTAAGCATGCATGTCTGGTGTTTGAATGTGATTCCATGACTTGAATGTTAGTGATTTTGATGGAAATGGAAACCACATTTGGTGACTTTATACCAGGGGTAAGATTTCTTGAATATGTGTGTTACAAATAGAATGATTTATTCATAAGGTTATATTCAGAAAATAATATTGCATGCCAGCTGAAAACCGTTGGAACATGAACTGTCAATTTACGGCTTGTGCTCACATATAAGCTGTTGTGCTTATTTGTCGGCTGTTAATGTACAGTTTTACGTATAATTTATTCGTAATTTTGAAAAAGGCTTGCATTTTAATGTTTACCGTAGTGGATGTTGTATACTGAGCTGTAAGAGGGTTGAATGCGTGCCTTGTTTACAAGCGGCGAGTGATTCTTTTGTACATTTGTAAGTGGATATTCTATATAATTGCTTGTCTTTCTGGAGTAAACAGCTTGAAAGTTAATGTTTAAAAATGCGATGAGTATGAATGAACAAGTTGCCAATTAGATACCGTTTGTTAGTACAGGTAAGTCTGATGAGTTTATAGACTCACTTTTTGTATTATTTAAATACTTTCTGTTATGTATGTACATCGACACGCATCGTCAGAACTTGCACGGTTCGGATATTATTATAATTTTAGAATGAAGTCAGTTGGAGGAAGCATGCAATTAGTAATTTTAAAAATTAAAAAAGCCTATTTTTTATATCATCTGATCTAAAGATTATGTCTGAAATTTTCATGTTTTAGATATTGGCATGATAAAAAGTCTTGAATTTTTGGTAATAGTCTTATTTTCTTGTAGGTGCAAGGGGACGCATGGGAATACAGTAGGCTTTAAGTGACAGTTAAACTGGTTGCTATGTAATACCTTTGAAAATCCATTCCGTTTACTTGGCCAAGAGATATAAAAACAAATAACACTGGTTTAAGAGGTAGAACTGGAACTTAAAAATTCAATGCCCCAGCTGGGATTTGAACCACAGACCCTCTGCTTACCAGGCGGGTGATCTAACCATTAAGCTACTGTGACAACCTGTCAGAATGGCATTGAATTCTCAAACTAGTTAATATTTTTCCTGGCAAACCACAAAGGCAATCTCACATCAGAGACAATTACCCCAATGGTGACTTACTATTGCAAGTACTTTATGTCCCGGGGTTAAATAATCTTCAGATGGTAATTATTATTTATTTATTTATTTATGCCAACAAACTTACTGTTGGCATAAATAATAAATAACACTGGTATTTGAGAGAAGTGTACATGTTGGAAAATTTAAACAAATAGCAGGGAATATCTCAAATTTTTCACTTCACAAAAAATGCATTTGACATTTGTATATTTTAACAAGATCTACATTTTTTGTGTATTAAGATTTTGGTTTACCAGTCACACAAAAGTCATCTAGCATGAAGAAGGCTTCGGAGATATTCCCAAGAAATTCAAGATATATATTTCATTTGTCATGAAAATATCTTTGACATATGGTATTTTAATCATGATTATTAGAGCAGTTTTGGCGAAAAAGTTCTTTTAAAATATTCCATGTAAAGGATATCTTGGGGTGGCGGAGGGGGGATTTTCTTTAAAATGTTGTCACATCCTTGGAAGATGCTGAATGTAAATACAGTAAAACCTTCCTAAAACGGAACACAATCATTTCAGTAATATTTTTCTGTTTTCACAGGTTTCCATCTTGCAAATGGTTGTACATATTTTAGTAAAACAAAGTACAAAAAATATAATCATATAGAATTAAACTGAAGGAATAATTTAAAATAAAATTCTGTAAATAAAAAATAGGTACAATTGTATGTTTTGCTGTATTTTCAACTTACACGTCATGCATAGCTGTTATTAGGCATCCTCATGTGGGATTTGTGGTGGACGAAGTGGCACTGGGGCAGGTTTCCTCCGGGTTCTCCGGTTTCCTCCACCATATCATTCCACCGGTACTCCATCTTCATTCCATGCATCATCAGTGTCACCGCCTGAGGTGCCGTATGTAGTAAAAGCGAGTGTTACACACTAAACAAAGAAATGTTACAGTTTCTCCATTAGTTTCTTTTCCCCCTCATATTAGTCAAAGTGCACTGTCACAACTTCTATCTCTATGATCTCCTTGGAATGCTGCATCAACTCCAGGAGTTCTGGAACATTCTTGGAAGCTGCAAATTCCTGAAGGTCTCTCTCAACAGACAATGCTTCTCTAAAAGTGCGTATGTTTGGCTCCCTTTCGTTCGCTTCATCGTCACTGTCCATTCTTTCCATGACTTCACAACTACTTTTTCCAGCAGCAATATCTGCTGCACTTTGAATGTCTTCAGCCATGGCAAGTTCATTATCAAAGCACATACAGTTTGTCCAGATTGTCATGACACTCCCCCACTCCTGAAGTATAGATGTGCAATAGAGGAGGCGTGCCTACTTGCATAATAGGAGAGGTGGCGATCAGTGCATCGCTCGCTCTTACTGTGATAACTACACAACAATTGTTTATAAACCTTAAACATACACCGCTTGTGTATGTGGCTGCCTGAGTTCTGACATCGCTCGCTTTTTCCCCACCACTCCAGTCACTTCTCCTTAATTTCTCTTCTCTTGTGCATGTCTAGAGTGAGGACGTTCTGGACAAACTGTAACTATGTATTAAGCATAATGAAAATTTGTCTTAGGCTATTTATACAAACGGTTCCGTAAAAAAATATTCCGTTTCCGGTTAGGCAGTTTTCCAGTTTAGAGTGTTATTTAACATAGGAAATAGCTCTGTTTCGAGATTTATTTTCTGGTATATAGGGGCCCGGTTTAGTCAAGTTTTACTATACCAGGCTCAGTATTCAACCAAATTCTCAGTTTTGAGTTGTGCTGTCCAAAGTACATGTTTAAGTGTGAGTGGCTCAGTTGGTGGTATACTGGCCTGCTGATCTGAAGGTTTTAGGTTCAAACTCTTGCCAGATCGATGATTTTTTAAGTGTGCTTAAAAGCAACATCCCCATGTCAGTGGATTCACTGGTACGTAAAAGAACTCCTACAGGACAAAATTCTGGCACACTGATTGCTCAAATGATCTTGGTAATTGACTGTGTCATTAACAAAGAGCTATGTGATGTCTTTGCATGCTTTGGGGTTTACATTCTTTGTGTTTTAAGGTTTTGTCTAACGCTTACAGTTTACTAGTTATAGAAAAGTCATTCAAAATAACGAGGACCCCGAGGCTGTTCCCAGAAAATTCAAGATATGTATTACATTTGTCATGAAAATATCTTAAACATATGGAATTTTAATCAAAATCGTTACATTTTTGAGAAATTCAAACATTTTTACTCATTTTCTGTGTAAAGGATAGTGTGGGTTGGGAGAATTTTCTTAAATCTTCATGTTGCATCCTTGGAGGTACTGAAAAATATTCAGTTTGGTATAGGGTGAGTCAAAGAAATGGGAAATTTTAAAATTGTGAAATGAAACCTTAGATAATGTATTAAATGAATTTTTATTATATGAAGAGCTAGAAAATAGTACGCCATTTGCTATAACCACTATTTGTTGAAAATAACATCCTTTAAGTGTCCACCACCAACATGCAAGCATTCTTGTAATCGATCTTCAAAGTTTCTCATCACTCTTTGCAACATAACTACTGGGATTCTCGCAATTTCTTCACGAATTTCTGTCTTCAGGTTGTCAATGTTTCGTGGCTTTTTTGCATATACTTTACTTTTGAGACAAACCCATAAAAAGTAATCACATGCAGAGAAATCAGGGGATCGTGCAGGCCGCGGAATGTTTCAATTCCTCGATAAGACATGACTCCCAAACAAATTTTGCAGTTCCATCATAGAGATTCGTGCAGTATGTGCTGTTGCATCGTAGGGGTGAAATTTTAGGTCGTTTTTCAGTATTCTTTGTACACTAGAGCGATCCATGTTAAGTGCCAGAGAATGTCTCTGGCTGTTCACTATAGCAACTCTAACTTTCTCAATATTTTCAGGTGTTTGAATAGATTTTGGTTTACCTTGAGGTTTCTTCTGTAGTGTTGAGCCTGTTTCTTGTGATTAACGAACCCAGGCATTTATCGCATGAGCAGAGGGCACAGCATCATGACGGCAGAGTTGAAAATGACGACGAAACTCCCTACGAGAAGCTTCGGTGCTTTGATCATTTAGATAATAAGATTTTAGAGCAAATCCCCTTTGCTCACCAGTCCACTGTTCCATGTTTACTAAATTGCAACTATCACGCTCAACAATGACATGAATCTAAGCCTTCTGATATAAACCATGTACTAACAACATTGAAATTAAAATTTCCCGTTTCTTTGACCCACCCTGTATTTAACTATTTGTTTTGGTGTTAATCCGACCTTTAGTTAGGCCTTTTTACAGGACCTGCAATGTGTGGGAATTGCAAAATGGCCAGGGAAAGACAGGAAAGTGTTAAACAAAATTGGCATGTGTGAGTGAAAGCCAGGGAAATTGGTTTAAAGTCATCACCAGGGTTAGGAAGTTCATGCTCTAAAATCTCTTGTAATATGAATGCAAGTACGCCCTAAAATTATACACAAAAATGTTCATTTAAGACAATGTACCCATACAAACTTACATTTATTGCTGAGAAGTAGATGCATATGATTCCACGTCCAAAATAAGGATGAGTTACAAGGTACCACCACTGCCTGAGTAAGACTTTACAGGCCTCTGCCATAGCTGAGTGGTTAGGCCATTCGCTTCGCACCAAAGTGGCCCAGGTTCGATCCCAGGCAACACATGTGGGATTTGTGGTGGACGAAGCGGCACTGGGGCGGGTTTTCTCCAGGTTCTCCAGTTTCCCCCGCCATCTCATTCCACCAGTGCTCCATCTTCATTCCATGTATCATCAGTATCGCTTCCTGTGGTGCCGTATGTAGTAAAAGTGGGCATTGAACCCTACACCAACTAAGACTTTCCACTCTAAATCTTTGTCTCTCAATACACTTTTGTACCTGGAAAAACTTGTTTCAACATCACATGAATATATTGGTGTGTGCTTAAATGTTGATAGTTGTTCCACAGAGGGAGACAAGTCTTCGGGTATATCTAAAGACTTTCCTCCAAGAATGCCTCATATGTTGGAGATTTGTTTATGGTCAGGATTTCTTAAAAGAAAATAGTTTACTTTCTCTTTTATTTTCTGTGCAGCATTATCTGGAATGGAGACCAACCCAGAAATGGTAATATCAAACTTATTTAACGACCGATTTGATGGAAGATCTGCTTCTCTCCTTTCTTTGCCTGATTACGCTCCCCTTATGTAGGACTTACAAGCCAGTGCCTAGGGTCAGACACCTGTCGGGGAGCAGACGAACCTATGGTCCAGACAATGAAGATCTGGAGGTGGGTGGTCAGCCAAGCACCAGGTATAGGTTGTGAGGTGAGACATGAGTAATTTCCTTGATGCGCAGTGGCACTCTTCACCTGAAAGACTTGTGGTGGGGGAAGTTGCGTAAACATGTATGTGCAGAAGTCATAATGTTTCTGTCCATGAGGGAGTGAAGTTCCTTACCACATCTTTAGTGCATATTGCTGATGACCAGGGAAAGGAATTATATGGACTAAAAATGTATGAAATATTTAAATATATATGCAGTTATTTTGGATATTGTTTAGATAAGCTTACGCAAGCACTTGGTCAGAATTTCGGCAAAGTCCCACTCGGCAGTGTGTACGAATGGTCACCAAAGTTGCTGTGTTAATGCAGCGCTGCCAACAGCAGAATGTCCCTAGGAGTTTGTTGCCAATAGTAAGCTTGAATGTTTTTGCGGGAGTTGGCAGTATGCTGTATGCTTCCGGTGGAGTTTTTTTAGTGGGTAGTGCCCTAGGGCGAAGCCTACAGTCCCCCTCTGTGCCATCCCAGCGCATGGGGCTCCGTAAATGGATTTTTTCTCCACTCAAATTAAAAAAATAAAATAAATAAATAAAAAAGAACGATAATTAATAAAAATAATATAAATATAATATTAAATAATACAATAAAATAATATATGTTGTTTTCTAGTGCCTTGCATCTGGCAATGAAGCCATTAGCATTATATTATAATATAATATAAAATAAATAAAAAAGAACGATAAATAATAAAAATAATATAAAGATGATATATATAATATAAATCTAATAACATTAAAAATAAAATAAATAAACAAAAAAAGAACGATAAATAGTAAACATAATAAAAATATAATAATATTAAATATAATAAATATAATATATATAATAACATTAAATAATAAAATAATAATAAATATAAGTATAATATATAGTATTATATATAAATAATATATATAATATAAATGTAATAATCATCATCATACGCGATAGCGGTATGTCTGTGGTGGCAACGATGCGAGTGAGTGCATTTGTGTTTAATGTGTTGGCAACGAAAACTAGTGTAGTGTAAAAAGCAATGTTGGCAGATGTGAAAATCGTCTGCTAGTCATGCAGTGAAATCTAGTGGGCGATTGTGAAACTACTGTCGGCGCATGTGCAGTAAGTAAGTTCGGACTTAGAATCTGGCTGGCAAGTGGAAAGTGAGCTGTTCTAAACTTGAGCCGTTATTTTTACCAAAATATGGAATTAAATATGGTCTCATAATTATAAAACAAATGACTATCTATGCTAAATATTGATATATTTTAATAAAACTAACCAAAGAATATAATAATGGACATACCTTGTCTTTAAATTATTATGTGAACTTGAAACAAAACACAATTTCTATTGTCTGTTATAATAGCAATAGGTTACAAACATTTCTTTCAAGTTCTGAAACATGAATCTTCTTCTGTTGTCTCTGAGGACAGATTTATACTGACTGAAACTGCGTTCAACATCAGCAGAAGTAACCGGTGCATTCTTCAATGTCACGATGTCTGCTGGGGATAAGTCCAAGTTTACCTTCACTGTTGAATCACCACTCATCACAGCAACAACCTTTCATAGCTCTTCATATCCAGGGTTTTCTGAAAGTACAGTGTCCACCTTAGCTCTTACTGCATCTGCAACTCCACCTCCACCACGATTCAATTGTTCCACAGTGCTATTTATAATTTCAAAGCTTTCAGAAAGTGAAAGGTGCCTATTTTGGAGACTTTTGAGTGTTTTTATAATACATGAAAATGTGTTCTTAATGTAAGTAAGTCATTCCTCACACTTGTGTCACAGGCAACTGTTTTCACAGTATCAATCGAGACTGCATCTTCAGAATCCAATGCAAGTGGAACATTCTTGATAGTCTATATACTCGGCATAATATTCACCGCTTCCAGCCAAGTAACCCATCTAGTTAAAATTGGTTTTGTTGGCAATGGAATATCATGGCACATTTATTTCAACGCATTAACTACTGGGAGCTTTGAGGAACACTTTTTCCACTGATGAAATCAACAAATCTACTTTAGGGTAATTGCCCCTTATCACTTCTGCGACACAATGAAATGCATGTGCCACACACGTTAAGTGAATCATTTTAGGATAAACTACAGATAATGCTTGTCCAGCTTTGAGCATATAAGGGGTAGCATCGCTAATAAAGAGTAACACATTATTGTACATAATACCCTGTTGCCATAGGATACCCATAGCTTCGTTGAACAGTTTAACTATAGTTTTGTCATTGCACTTTTCTAGAACATAACAATGTAAAAGAATCCGTTGAGAATATTGTTCACTTAACAAACCAATAACTACATTGCCAACAAGCCTACCTTCTTTGTCAGTAGTCTCATCGATAGAAACCCAAATTGGACGATCTTTAATTTCATCTCTTATCTTCTGTACTGTCTCATGGTAGATGGTTGGAGCATATGTCTTCCTAAGCGTTGACTCATCCGGGAAAGGATGAGTATTCCTGAAGGAATTCCCTGAAGATCTCATTTTTCATTTTGTAAAGAGGAATGTCAGCAGAGACGAGAGCATGGCACAGCTTGATGTTGAACTCGGACCTTGCATTCGATGTTGTTGGTTCTGTTAAAAACAATTGTCTCTGCTTGGAGTTTCGTTGTTTGTTAGACTGATGTTTACTAGTTTGAATATGTTGTTGCACCAGGAACTTTTGAGTAGAAGATACTGCACACTGACAGAAATTACAAAATAATATTTTATTGTCTGTTGATAAACCATCTTTAAATTCGGAAATGTAACTTTTTAAATTTAAAGTGACTGGATGTGGTACTTTTGGCATGTTTACCGTCTTTATAGAATGAACTCCACCAATGTGTATTGTGACTTTGTGGGTTTGTAGAATTAAAAGTCCAATTTGCAGCCCTTGGCAGCAAGATGACGTAATATAACAGCTGCAGGCAGACGAATCAGTTCAGATTCAACTCTCCCTCACTGGCGATTCGCGGCTTTTTTTATAGCTCCACTCACTGTTCCAGAAATTACCGGTATTTTCGTGTAACAAACAAGACGGCACTAGAACCTTCCAGCTATCTATCTTTATCTGTTTCGGCAAGCTTTTTATCTCCGCACTGCACCTTCCAGTTATCTATCTTTATCTTTCCATATTTCATACAAAACAGCCTATCTTAACAATAAAATAAAACAAAAGCAGTAAAATCTATCCTCAATATTTTTGATGAATCTCTTTGATAATGCAAACTTTTGCAAAAAAACATTCATAAATAATCTCAAAAAATTGAGGGAAATGTAAAATTATTGGTGCCTGTACTGATTCACAAAGTAAAACCTAGAAAAACCAGTTTGAAGTATTCAAGAAACTTTAAATGAAAGTTTATTCCACCTAAAAATCCGGACCCTAATCATAAGTTTTCAGATTATTTTGTTCTTGATATCCAAGATACTTTTCCTTGGCATTTTATTTAAAAAATATGCCATATTTACATGAAGCTAATACGGCAGCAACTTTAATGCACATCCCATATTTGGCGGCGCCGTGGTCGAGCGGTTAGCGCACTCGCCTACCACCTAGGTGGCCTGGGTTCAATCCCAGGGACCAGCATGTGGTATTCGTGGTGGACGAAGCGACGTCAGGGCAGGTTTTCTCTGGGTGCTCCGGTTTCCCCCACCATCTCATTCCACCGGTGCTCCATCTTCATTCCATGTATCACCAGTGTCACTGCCTGTGGTGCCGTAGTTGTAAAAGCGGGCGTTAAACACTACAACAACACATCCCATATTTGAAACTTGAAATTATGAACAAAAGGTTTGTATCGATATTGTGCATCATTGATAGAAAATAATAGGTATTTTATTTCAATTTATTTAATATAACAATGGATTTACCATATATAAGCCATCAGATTATAGAATTGAAAGTGCCCTATTACTAGGTGGCACATTGTTAAAGAGTATTAGTGAACATGAAATAAGGAAAAGTACACATTTCTTTCATATAGTGTCACTAGTCACAGGTTGCCCATTCTTCCTCCTCTTTTGCACAAATTTCAACACTTTTTCTTCAACTTCAGGACGTCTTCCTTTGCAAGGACCCGTAAACTTCTTCCTACTAGCTTTAGTAGCAAATAATGCCAATGTTTGTTTTCACCACAAGTGAACATTGCTCTCTAATACATTTAACTCCCTTCCCGCCTTTGTTACTTTTTCAGCATAAAAGATCACTTTAAGCTTTAAAGAAGCATCACAAGACTTTCTTCTCTGTTTGCCCTCCATATTGTAACTAAAACTGCTCAATAGTTCAATAATAAATGAGTGACTAGCTTGTTGCAAGTTTCCGTATGCATGTTAACTCCAGCAGTGCATTGTGACATAATAAACAAAAAATTTGACAATACTGGCATTCTATGGAACAGATTTGCACTCGAATCTAATGCGCACTATGTTTTGAGCACTACATTTGGTCAAAAAAGGTACACATTAGATTTGCGTAAATACAGTGTTTCAGAATGATGCATTTTGTACAATTTTACCTTTGGGTATCTACTGTTATGTTCACTTCTAATTACTCAATATATCATCTAAACTGAAATATAAAATTTTTGTTCCTTGGCACATCATTCTTATTTCATGCACTTTACTGTCCAACATATTGTAATGGATGATCCAAAACACTCCGAACTGGCTGCCTGTGCTTTGTCTGTATGTGCGCTTGGCACAGAATGCCATGCCATAGAACACAGCGGATAAAACCACACAACATTTTTAAAACCACTTTTAAAGGCTTTGCTTACCAATGTTGTTAAAGGAGGTGCTGAAACTGGCCACTGTCGTCCATACATTTTTGGTACCTCTTTAGGAAACTATCCATCACTCGCCATAGTTCTTTTAAGAAATGTTGACAATTTCCTGGGAGATATTTTGTTTTAATTCTTCCAGAGTTAGTGGGTTTGTCTTGTACTCTTTATGCTTTTAAGTTACCCCAGAGATAGAAATCGCAGATCACCTGGAAATCTTTCAGCAAATGGCATTTTCACTTGGCAAGCTGACTAAGTTAACACATACGAATCACAAATAAATACACGCTGTGCAGTAGAAAACAAATGCTGAGCCATAATACACTTTGTGACTAAGTACAGGACAAAATAATAAAGCACACTAATAATAACTCAACCATACGATAGTGCATCAGCTCAATACTGCACCTTCAGAGCAGAGAAAAATAAGTCAACCACATGACCTTGTGTACAGCAGCTGCGTTATCGTGTTTCTGTGTGCACAGTGGAAAAATAGTGCAACGGTTCGGATGTTTTTAGGTCTCTCTGTATCTTCCTTTTGAGTATTGTCTAGTAATAAATATTTTTAATGGCTAATAGGGGTGGAGGAGACTTAGCAAAATAACAAAGTTGCTGTCAGGAAAGGACAATATTTTGGTCGGTGAAGTTGCTGGGAGCTTGTACAATAAGTTTGTTTAGTGAGTAAGAATTGAACATGCGCATGTGCAGCTGTGTGTTACATTGTTCGAAACAAAACTCGACTCCTCCCATTTTCTTCTGGTATTGGAGGGGAAACGTCTTGTCTCAGCTTGCCTTTTGCTATAATGTCAGTAGCTTTGTTTCTCATTGATCATCTTTCATTTCTCACACAACACATTCATTCCAAAATATGATTCATCGTATAAGATTTGGAGCTTTCACGGCAATAATTATTAATTAGCATTTAATGTTATTTTATTTATGCCAACAAACTTACTGTTGGTGTTTTTAAACACACAAGTCGTGTGTGAGCAAAGTTTGTTTGTCTCTGATGTGAGACTGCCTTTGTGGTTTACCAGGAGAAATACCAACTGGTTTGAGAATTTAATGTCATTCTGGCAGTTTGTCACAATAGCTCAGTGGTTAGAGCAGCCGCCCGGTAAGCGGGAGATCTGTGGTTCAAATCCCAGTTGTGGCATTGAATTTTTAAGTTCCAGTTCTACCTCTCTAGCATTTAATGTGTTACCAGCCATGTAATATTTTATGTTTTGAGCCTTTGGCCATACTAAACTCCGTGGCATATCATTAGGAAATGAATAATTGATAAGTAAATGGCCATCTCAACTCATGCTTTATCTCCACCGACTCTTGGTTTCATACCTACATATTTTAGTATGAGTTTCAAGAAAGTAGGCTGACAACATACAAGGGGCGGCACCGTGGTCGAGCGGTTAGCGCACTCGCCTACCATCTAGGCGGCCTGGGTCCGATCCCAGGGACCCGCATGTGGTATTCGTGGTGGATGAAGTGGCGTCAGGGCGGGTTTTCTCCGGGTGCTCCGGTTTCCCCCCGCCATCTCATTCCACCGGTGCTCCATCTTCATTCCATGTATCACCAGTGTCACCTCCTGCGGTGCCGTAGCAGTAAAAGCGGGCGTTAAACACTACAACAACAACAACTGACAACATACAAAACAACTGAACACCCAAAAAATCTTGGTTTTCAGACAGAATATTAGAAGACCCCAAAAGAAAATCGCTTATGTGAATATTTGTTAAGAGTGTAATTTGTTTTTTGATGTTGGTATGAGATGGTTAAATGACGAAAACGTGTTACTAATGTTCATTGTTACGAACAATTAAGTTTGTTTAAAGACGTCATAAATATTTCCATATTTAATTTTAATATATATGTATAAATATTAGAATTATATGTGTTCAATATTAATAACAAAGGGAGAATAGCTAAAGATCGCTTCCCTAACAATGCGGGAACTATTTGATGAACGCATACGCGCATGTATACGTGGCAGTTGGAATGATAGACTCACAACTAAAAGAATCAGGACTAGCGCCTAAATATTCAAGGTGATAAGACGTATTTTGGTAGCGTTTGAACATTGTAGAACGTTTACCAGACTTTCAAGCTTTTGTTCCACTTTTTGAAAAATCCTCAAGGATTCTAGTAGAGATGCAACTGTTGGGGATTTACCGTCCTTATAGAAATTAAAAATTGTTTGACGAAGTAAGTCTCTAGTAAAGTCATTGATTCTATTGAAATGAAATTTGTTTGTTAACCCTCCGTCAGGCGCAATACCTATTGTTACGTGTTCGGGCGCAATATATCTGAGAGATACCAAGTACATATCTGCCTCTGTGCTGTCTGAAATTCCTCCTAAATGTGAAATATTTGTATTTTATTGTGTTTTAATTATGTTATTTTTATATACCAAATTTTATTTTCAAAGTATTACAATACATCATACTACATTTCAAAAACATGAGTTAAGCAAGTTGCAGAAAATAAACTAATACTGCGAATGTACAAAACGTAAAAGGGTAATTATTCTTATATTTGAACATAAAGTTAACAATAAACATCGTCAGTTCTTATGAAATTATAAACATTATTACAATTAATCAGTTATTTGAACTAAATAATTGTATGTGCATGTGTCTGTAATATACTTGAGAGTTTTCACTGCAAATTCCCAGCACACTTCTTGCAAACCTGTCCGGCATGCTCTAAACAATAGTACATTTCACATTTCTTGCAGCAATATCCTGAAAGTCGCTTCTCTTTTGAGTCTACAAGGCAAGTCTTGCAAACTTTGCACTTATTTTCAGCAGAAGGACCTGAAGAATCTTCATCACGGACTTCTGTCGCAGCTTCGCAATCTGTGTCACTTTCATAATCAACAAAATCTTCATTATCTTCATTTTCATCCGAGTATTGCCATGGCTTTCTGTAGGTCATTAGGTTTACACAGATTGAACACTTCTTGCTTCTTAGACATGGGATGTAAAAACATGATCAGCAGAAAAAAAGACCACAGAAACAATGAGGTACATGAGCGGGCGCAATGTATCTCACAGATACTTCTGCTTGATAATCGAACGAAACAACAAGCAGCTGGCCAGTAATGAATCAGGAAGTGCTGCAGTGTGTTTTAGGAAGCTACAATGACTTGCATTAATTTCGTATAAACAGTTGCATCATATTGTTTAAAAAAGCGGGAGAGGTATCTCTCAGATATATTGCGCCAGACAGAGGGTTAATTAATTTTTTCTTTGTAGGTGTATGGTAACTGTTAACATCACCTATGCAAACTATCTTTTGCACTGTGGATACAGCAACGCCTATTGCTTTTGCTGTGACTATTTAAATTGGTATCATTTATTATATCACTTCATAAGAAAGATCGTATGTCTTTCACTATCTTCACTGTCTGTTTATGTAATCTAGCACTTCTCCAAATGGCAACACTATTTGTATTTTTTACTGGGGTTTTTGGTGATATCCAAGGTTGGGAAAAGAATGATGTGCACTGCAGTCAGTGAGAGTACACCTGACGGCTATTTGATTCACTTGCCTGAGAATGGGGCTGGCCTATCTCATCCAATTGTGTTACAAACACATCGTGCAACAATTGTTTGATACTCATGTACCTATTTTCTTAATGGGCACCAGTTTTACAATGTGGCAGTTGCATCACCTGACTTAACCCCCATTTTGCAAGATGGACCACACCTATCGTTGGTCAACGGGTCCATCGGACCTAGCTGGGAGGACTAAATAGGTGGTATTTAGATTCACTGACCTTCCCCTCATGTGCCTCTGAGGGATGCTGTTGTGCTGCGACCAAGGAAAACAGCAGTTGCAGCCTTCCGACTACTGACAAATCACGACTGCTTAGCAAGTCATCTCTACAGAATAGGTATCTCAGCTTCACCAATATGTGTCCTGTGTAACGATCCAGCAGAAATGAACGAAGACCACTTGAAGACCTGTGAAGCATTAAGATCAGAAGAAAGTACAGTTCAAAAGTATTGGAAAGCACGAATGCTAATGGCTTCATTGCCAGATGCAAGGCACTAGAAAACAACAATTGTTCGATTGGACGAGACAGGGCTAGCCTCATTTGCAAAGTAGGTGAATCATGTAGCTGTCAAAAGCCAGGTTAGCTCTTACCGACTGTAACTCACTGATTTGCAAGCAATACAAAATGCGAAGCTAAACTGACTGCAGAATCTGCAGGAAATAGAAGACTGGCTACATTGCCTCTATGCCTGGTTTATAGGGGTCACCTTTTGTTGGTAATGGTTACAACCCAGCGACAATGGAGAGTAGTACCCTTGGAAGTTTTTCTTGTTTTGGTGAAATGTATATGTGCACTTTCTTTGGTTCAACAGTGCTTTTACACAGTATTTTATCAGTGTTTTTATTAATTTGTTGTTTATTTTTTGTTATTTACAGTTATTTACATTGTCGTGTATTTCAGCTAGTAAAATAATTTAAACTAAATTTAATATTACATACAAATATAACCACCTCACTTGAACTGAATTCCGAAAACTCCTCGACAAGCAGCTTTATACCAGAGGGAACATCTATGGTGGGGACATTACCAATGTAATGTGAGCTATTGTTTGTATTCTGTATGAACTATCAATATTTCCAACACTGACTCAGTAGCACATATTATTTGGAAATATTGTATCTGTAAATGAAATATGAAGATAAAATGAATAAAATATATACCTACAGTTTACTCACCAGCTCATCGTCCCTGGCAGGAATGCAGCCAGCTAGCATGCCAGTAAGCAATTCCAGATACGCAGCGATATTTGAATGGACTTGTGCTTCTGGTCGCACTTACTATAATAGTACCAACTTTGGAATGTGTATTGACACTAAATTAAAGAACGCGCTCAAAATAGCGGAACTTAAATGTTATTTTCAGTTCCTGCAGTATATTTAGCTTATAAAACGTAAACAATGTTTCCATTTACTCCGTCTTTCTCTCACTGATCATTTTCTACCTTTTGTATATTTTTCAAAAGCCCTGCCAATCTGTTTGTCTCAAGTGATATACCCTTGAGCGTTACATCATGCAATTCCTATAAAAATAAGTCACCTATTAATTTCTTTAGCCGTTCATTTCACTTTGGCCCAAGCTAGTCCTATGGGATTGAGATCACACATGTATGGGAGCAAGTAAATGACAGTGTGGCCTCATAAAACCAAAAATGTGTCCGGTTTAGAAAATTTGTGAGATTTGCTTTAGGTAAACAGTGTCACTCTAAACCCATTTGCTCTGCAACCACAATATCATAACAGATTTCACAGTACTCTAGGCGGAGGTTTATATACTATTTTTTTATTTACTTCTGACTTAAAACTAGTGGCTCGTACAATTTTACAACTGAAATTAAGAGAAATCAGCATGAAGTAAACACAGCGCGAATAACATTGGAGGTAAGTTGGCAACGTTACCAGCAGAACAATGTTTGCCTGGAAGTGTACAAAACTCAAGTTACACTACTGTCATTAACACAGGAGAATGTCTTTGTAAATAGTAACACCAGCCGTTCAAAACTACTGTCTACAAGACAGTTGAACTGTGTTGCTACAATATTATATGTATTTTATGTGCGTATTTTATTATTGTATATGGTATTTTCTTTTTTCTTTTTTTTTTTGTTTAACTGATTACCCTCCCCTTATGTAGGTCTTACACTCCCTAGACGTACAAGCCTGTGCCCAGGATCAGACACTTGTTGGGGAGCAGACGAACCTATAGACCAGGCAGAGTGAGGACCTGGAAGCAGGTGGTCAGCCAAGCATTGTTGTTGTTGTTGTACTGTTTAACTACCCTTTTACTACTACGGCACCGCAGGCGGTGACACTGATGACACATGGAATGAAGATGGAGCACCGGTGGAATGAAATGGCGGGGGAAACTGGAGCACCCAGAGAAAACCTGCCCTGACGCCGCTTCGTTCACCACGAATACCACATGCGGGTCCCTGGGAACCCGGGCCGCCTAGGTGGTAGGCGAGCGCGCTAACCGCTCGGCCACGGTGCCGCCAGTCGGCCAAGCACCAGGTATGATAGTGGGGAAGAGGATGATATGCAATGCAGGCGAAATGGATGATTGAAAGGGTGATAATGGAGCAATTGGTGGAATGAGTGGTGGGGGAAACTGGAGAAAATCTGCCCAGATGCCGCTTCGTCAAACAGGAATACCACATGTTGGTCCCTGGGATCGAACCTGGGCCACTTAGGTGGTGAGCGAACGGTCTAAACCTTTGGCCATGGTATTTTAAGCTTTTTATCCTTTACATCTTACTGTTTTAATTGTTTAGTATTTTAATTCTCGTTATTTTAGTGTTTTAGATTTTATTGTTTGACTACGGACCCAAATGACCTCGTCGACAGGCCCTTAAACTCCACATGCTCACTCCCCTTTATTCCCCTAAGACCAGGAGCTGGTGAACAGACAGTATATCAAACATCCAAATCTGAAGCATATTTGCCATACTGCTGAAATATTATGCTTATTAACATACACAACATAAAATATGTTGTTAGCTAATGCTGGATTTGTGACAATGAAGTCATTAATCCTCTTGCTCTCCAATATTTTTCACTGATGGATGGGAAGGGCACTAGAAGTGGCCAGGCATATTTGAAGGTGGTCTCGAGCCATTTCCTCTTGCAGATCACATAGAGGACAGAGTGGTGAAGAATATATCCCAATTCTGTTTAACTCCGGAACATTTTACCCCTCGAGTCATATTTCATAAAAAGAGAGCAATAGCAGTAATAGTAACCGTTTTTTTAGAGAGCACCATATTTTTATGTTTTGGCGGTCACATCGCTCTCTCACAACCCCCAGAATGTCTGGGGGACCACACCTGTCGTTGGTTTACGGGTCTCACCGACCTGACCGGGAGACTTATCAAAATAAATTCACCGACCATATCCTCTGATTACCAATCAGAAGACGTATTACATGCCATGACAGGTCAGCATGTTAGGGGTTAAGGTTTTATAGAAAAATTAGAGAAATGGAGAGGTTGGAAAAATAAAGACTCCCTAGCCCTTGGGAACCCTAATAGCATCGGGGTTGTCGAGTGTACTTGGCAAGAAAGTTTTTAAATGGCGGATTATTAATTTTGAACAAGGGAATATCAGCAACTATAAATGCTTGGCACAAGTCATAGGAAAATTCAGTAACCCTACTTCCTAAACACTCTACTAGCTTGAGAGGTAGAACTGGAACTTAAAAATTCAATGCCACAACTGGGATTTGAAAGACAGACCTTCCGCTTACCGGGCGGCTGCTCTACCACTGAGCTATTGTGACAAACTGCCAGAATGGCATTAAATTCTCAAGCCAGTTCGTATTTCTCCTGGTAAACCACAAAGGCAGTCTCACATCAGAGACAAATTACCCCAATGGTGACTTACTATTGTAAGTACTTTATGTCCCAGGATTAAATAACCTTCAGATGGTAATTATTATTTATTTATGCCAACAAACTTACTGTTGGTGTTTTTAAACACACAAGCCGTGTGTGGGCAAAGTTTGAGAGGTAGAACTGGAACTTAAAAATTCAATGCCACAACTGGGATTTGAACCACAGACCACACACACGTGTGTGTGTGTGTGTGTGTGTGTGTGTGTGTGTGTGTGTGCAACATAAAATATTGCATACATTTTTAGAAGTTAAATTAACTCATATACCAAGTGAGCATACTTTCTGAGAGCAGAATGTATTTGCTTTAAAATTCTGTTCCTAATCATTTACTTTCTGTGGATTAAATATGGTTGTATTATTCTGTTTTAGATGGCTGAAAGACTGTGTATGTCACTCAAAGATGCCAGTGGAATGACAGTTGAATATGACAGTGGTTTCGGTGCTACCATCTCAAGTTCTAGCTCAATACCACATTTGAGCCTGAGCCCTGAGCAAACCACTCTTATAACACCAACACCAAGAAAATTGAATTACATCTTGGCTTCAACTCCTTCGGTACAAGTTGCTAGCCCATTAACTAAATGGAGAAGAGCAGTTCAGGAGTCATTGTCACCAGTATGTTTGGAAGATTTAGGTTATGAACCAAGCAGCATAGTTGGGAATAATGATGAGAATTACCAAGATACGTTTGAAGACATGGATTGTCAGGAAGTGGTGCCAGAGGGACAAGACTCTAAAAGGACTTTCAAGTTGAAAGGCTGCAGTAGCACCTCCTACTACAGTAGCTATGTGGGGAAACGGAGAATGGACTTCTTGGTGTTGCTTGGGGAAATCAAGAACTTGACTCCGTTGCTGAGCAACATATTCCAATATCTTTCTTCCGAAGATCTGGTCAATGTTTCGCGGGTTTCCAAGCAATGGAGAAGAATTTGTATGGCCGACAATAAGGCCCACAGCCGGATCTTAAAGTACCTCCAGAGGCACAACAGCAACAAGGAAAACTTGGGTGTTGATCAGGTATATTCTTAAACAGTATTTATGTGGTATCCTCTAACCTTTTAAAATGATGGCTGACACAAAATTGAGTGGCAGGTGGCAGGAAGAGCTGTTCAACACAAAATCCAATCAGAGGCTTGCCAGGCCTTGCGGTGTTGTATAGCTAAACATACTGTTAAATAACACTGTAAAGCCGATGATATAAGTATTATTTGTGCCCACAAAATTTATACTGGCAATAGTAATAATCAGGTATCAGCTGCCATTAAATTTTGTATCTGCCATAAAAATGTTACTGAACAAAATAGCTCAGGTGGTAAGTTGTGGGCCTGCATTCAGGAGACCCTGGGTTCCAATTCCATGGACTGACCAGTCTGACTGGTATTTTTTTCTTGGTTTCCCTTAGTTGCCAAGGTAAATACCAGGTTGGGTTTAATTTAAAAGGTGAGTCAGCAACGCTTACATTTATAATTTTCCAGAACGCGTTTCGGAGGTTAACTTTCCTCCACTATCAACTGGACAATGGATGGTCATTGTCCGGTTGATAATGAAGGAAAGTTAACCTCCAAAACGCATTACAGAAAATTATAAATGTAAGTGTTGTTTAGTGTTATTAAATGACTCGCCTTTTAAATTAAATTGATTATAACAACACTGTTTTCAAACTTCTAAGAAAGGAAGATACCAGGTTGGGTATTTAATACCATACCCAAAGTTCCACCTTAGGTCTAAAACAGTAATAAAATGCTTGTGTAACATTCACATGGCTTTCTCTACCCATTCTTCAACAAATATTCTGAAATAGAATTATTCTTGCATCTATTTTGCATTAACCCTTTAACGCCGTGCGTGTTCGTATGATCACGGTTTACCGCTTTCCATTTAACAATGTTCCAATGCGTCGTCTGCTTCTGTAGAGTATTGATGGTGATTTATATCAGCTACAGAATGGTGTGGTATCCCTGTCTACTCATATTGTCGGCTTCTGTAAACAAACATTGTCGTTGCACAACTTTTAGTTATCGCTAGTGTTGTCACAGCTGCAAGATGTCGGTGCGCTTCAAGTAAGTTTCCTATTTTGTTTACAATTAGACTTTGATCGTGTGATAAATACTTTTAAAGGTCTTCGGCATGAATAGTGTTCCTGTTATTATGAAACAGAACAATAGTTTACTGCATATATTTGGTCTAGACCCTTCTAAAGTGAAGCGTGATCATATGAACACGCTAGGCGCATATATATGCAGTATATGACGTAGTCCATTTTCACGGTTGTGTTACCTTACACAGCTTAGACGTTGTGTTGCCATAAGAAAACTTATTATTTAGGAAACTATAAACTTGGTATACAGAACATAACTTTCCATATGTTTTTAACAGGGATATAACTCTGCGGGAAGCCTTGGATATTTTAGAATCAGATGAACCAATAGGAGATTATGACATTATTTTTATAGAACCTCCAGATGCTAACGTCTACTCTGACGAAGATTCTGGTGAAGAGGATGGTGGTGGTGAGATTGATAATCTTACAGGGTGCCAGCTTTATAGCCAAGCAGAAATTGTCCTCACCAACAATGAGCGTGTAGGTGGTGCTGTTGATGTCACTTCAGAAAACGCCAATGCTCCACCACAGAAGAAGAGCAAACATATGAAGAAAAGCTTGGTGTGGACTAAGGATGATAATAGAGGTTTGGTTGGTATATTCCCAGAAGCTGATTATTCATCATTATCCAACAAAACACCCGTGGAATGTTTCGAACTCATGTTTGACGATGAAATAATTAAATTTATGATAGAAGAATCCAGGAAATATGCAATATTCAACAATTATGATGATCCTAAAATAGCAGTGTAGTGTTAGTGATGATATTCGTCTTGATGGGAAGAACCACCTTGTAGCTCCTTGCAATCGACGACACTGCGCTGGCAAAGATTGCACCAGCACTGTTTGCACAGAGTGTATAAAATGCAACGTTGGACTCTGTATCCCGTGTTTTGTCGAGATTCACACCCTACAAAAGACTTGATTCTTGGACTTGCGACATAATTTTGTGCTCATGTGATCATATGTTATATGTCTGCATGCATTTAATATTTATAATTCACCTTTAAAGTGCACCTCATTGTAAATATAATTGGCACTGTAACTTTGGCGTTTGTTGTGAAGTATGGCCACCTAGGCGTAAAATGCTTACACTAGCGCCTAGCGTGATCATATGGACACGGTCCATTGTGACAAAATGGTTCACTATAGTGACTCATTATTTTGTATTAGAGTTCCACAAAACTGTACGAGTTGCTGATAAAAAAATGAAAGTGAATAAAAGAATTAATATTATTTCGGCGTTAAAGGGTTAATCAAGAAAAACATGCAGAAATGATTTTATTACATATTTCTTTGTAGATGCAATGGGTGACCAAGCTTTGCTCAGCTCTTTTTTATTTTTTGTTGTTGTTGTAAAATCGTGGTTTTTCAGATAAGATACTTATTTAGAGAAACTTGAAAAGGAAAACATTAACAAAATATAAATGTTTATCCAAATCGTTGGAGCTGTTTCTGAGATGAGAGATCTAGAGCCGTAAGATGACCACATCCACCTAGAGTGACCCTGAGTTTATACAAACAATTTGAAGTTTGTTTTACATAGTGATAGAAATAGGAAGAGTTTGTGTAGCCATTCTTGTTCTGGATTATGAGTATGTATTATTTCCAGCATTAATAGCTTTAGGTATTTGAGAGGTAGAACTGAAAAATTCAGTGCCACAGCTGGGATTTGAACCACAGACCCTCTGCTTACCAGGCAGGTGGTCTATCCAGTAAGCTACTGTGAAAACCTGCCAGAATTCTCCAACCGATTTGTATTTCTCCCAGTAAACCACAAAGGCAGTCTCTCATCAGAGACAATTGCCCCAATGGCGACTTACTATTATAAGTACTTCGTTCCGGGATTAAATAACCTTCAGATAGTAATTATTATTTATTTATGTCAACAAACATACTGCAGTAGCTTAATGGTAAGTGGAAGGTCTGTGGCTCAAATCCTGGCTGGGGCATTGAATTTTTCAGTTCCGATTGTACCTCTCGTACATTGCCCACATCATGTGAATTTTTTCCCAAGCATCCAATATAATAAAAAACAAGCTCCGCATAAAGAACTTTCATTTGCCTCCACAAAACCCTTTATTGAAGTTCATCGGCTCACTGCTAGATGTCTTCTCAACCAACCATACATCAAACAATCTCAACAAGAACCACTTGGTTAATTCTGATGACAGGAGCAAGTTGGGCTCTTCAAACCGGTCAAGATTAATTATATATAACTGATGTTTTGTGTTTCAACCCGACTCAGTTTTCATTATAATCTAAATTCACATCACTGTTACTAGCTTATAAACAGATACACTTTCAGTTGTTTACATTGAAACATTGGCCATATAAGCTGTTGCAGAGCCTAGTTGAAAAAAGGCAAAATCGTGCTCCTTATCTGTCAATTCCCTAAAGAAAAAAGCGAGCAAAATTGTAATCACATATGTACTGGTGTCAACTGTTGACTTGAAAAAAATTGGCCCTATAACTCTGAACCTAATATTGTTCATGAAGTAACCCTTCATAACAAAAAAATAGGGGTATGGTGTGCCATTAGCAGAGAAAGGTTTCTCAGAGCTCCAAGAAGCGATTTCTGTCTCTGGGGTAACTTAAAACAAAGTGTACAAGACAAACCCAAACACCCTGGAATAATCAAAACAAAATACCTGCCACAAAATTGGTAGCATTTCTCAATGTGAGCTACGGCGAGTGTTGGATAGTTTCCTAAAGAGGTGCCATAAATGTATGGACATCAACAATGACCAGTTTCAGCATCTCCTTTCATAAAGTTGGTCAGTATAGCTTTTGAAAGTACGAGGGCCGTCTCAAAAGTAACTTGCACTATTTTTTTAAATCCGCTCGGTAGGCGGAAAAAGTCTGAAAGTCCCAGGGTATATAGGTATGGGTGTAGTAGCAGCACCGTAAAATTCCTAGGCCCCTAAGTTTATTGCTTGGACATTAAAATGGCAGTAACAATGGAGACTCCACTCATTCCTACCGCCGATTGCGAAGTTTGCGCTGTAATCCGTTTTCTGACGGGAAAAAATAAATGTGCCACTGAAATTCATTGCGAGTTGTGTAGTGTTTATGGAAAAGACGTTTTGTCAAGACAAATGGTTTCTCGTTGGCCCCAATCGTTCATTGAAGGGAGAAGAACATTACACAATGAGCAATGAAGCGGCCGACCCTCCACTTCCCTCGCTCCGGATATTGTTGACGAGGTTCGAGCAGCGTGAACACCGATCAGCACCTTACAATTGATGCAGGTTTGTTTCAACTTCCTCTGTATATTGAAATAAGTCGTGCATCGCTTCACAGGATTATTTCTAAGGATCTGTGTCTATTGAAAGTGTGTGCAAGTTGTGGAAACGAATGGATGAGGCAACACCAAAAAAGGCAAAAGTTGTTGCGTCGGCTGGCAAGGTCATGGCAACGATATGCTGGGATTCGAAGGGAGTAGTGTTAATCGATTACCTGCCCCGTGGGACCACGATGACAGCTGCTCGCTATTGTGAGGTGCTGAGAAAACTCAGAAGAGCCATACAAAACAAAAGGAGGGGAAAGTTGAGCAAAACAGTTTTTCTGGTCCATGATAACACTCGCCCGCACGCTGCTCGTGAAACTCAAGCCCTTTTGAGCAGTTTAGATGGAATGTTTTCGGTCATCCATCTAGTGCACCTGACCTTGCACCGAGTGATTACCATCTTTTTGCGGAGTTGTAGCAACATCTTGGGGGAAGGCGCTTCGTAAATGACGAGGAACTGAAACAAGAAGTGGAAAGATGGCTATCTAGTTTGGCGGGAGAGTGGTTTGACATTGGGTTAAAAAAACTGTTACCACGGTATCAAAAATGTATTTAGGTTCAAGGAAATTATGTGGAAAAATAGGTACTGAATGTAGCTTTCAAAATATACCCTTTTTAAAATATTTAAACATTTTGTTATTTTTTAAAAAAATAGTGCAAGTTACTTTTGAGATGCCCCTCGTAGTTTTAAAAATGTATGGTTTCATTTGCGCCTTTCTATGTTAGTGGCAGATGGCAACAACCGCACGAGAATGCCAACAGACAAAACACTGCGCAGCCGGTTAATAGGTTTTTACTTCCTCTACTAGATATAGTAAGTAGAGGAAGTATTGTGTTGCACCCAAAAATTTGATGTCGGGATTTCACCAGAAATATGTTTTGAGGCGCCCTGAGTCCAAAAAAGGCACTTTTAGAAAAAGGTCTGTGTGTGTGTCTGTCAGTCTATGGGCAGCACAACTCAAAAACAAAAAAATTGATTAAAAGCCAAAGTTGGTATTTAAGTTTAATATCTTTTAAGGATGCGACACGAAGACTTTAATGAAAATTCCTCCACCCTAAACTACCCTTTACACAGAAACTTTTTCAAAAATTTTGATTTTCTTGAAAATGCTTTAATGATTTTGTTTTAACTGCCATATGTTTAACATATTTTTATGACAAATGAAATGTATATTTTGAATTTTCTGGCTATAGCACATGTAGTCATGTTTACTCTGGATGACTTTTGCATAACTGGTAAACCGTAAGAGATAGACCAAATCTTACTATACAAAAAATGTAGATCTCGCTAAAACACACAATTTATGTCTGAATAAACCTTTTTGTAGAGTGAATCATTTCGGAGATATTCCTTGTTATTTGTGTGAGTTTTAGGATACTTAAAGCTTTTGTTGAATGGAAGATCACTATTCATTTTTTTTAATGTTAGCCATGCAAAGAGAACGGAATCTTGAAGCTTTAAAACATTTGACTATTGCTCAAAGCCTATTGTGTTCCCATATTCCCCTTGTACCTACAAGGAAATAAGCAATAAGATAATTTCTACTAATGTTTATCTCAACTAACATGAAGAAGATATAGGAATAAGAGTTTGTAGGAATGGTTAGTACAAGAGTAGAGAAAGTCATGTGAGTGCAACACATCAGATTTTTTTGCTCTCCATTTATTAAATTACTCTTGTACAATACTGTTCACTATTTGTCAGCCTTTTGACAATATACTGCATATGCAATCTTTAAATTGAAACTATATTCCATCACATTTGCTTCTGATATGTTCTTTTGTTTTCTGATTTTTTTTCTAACTATACACCAGGTTACAGTTTTCAAAGTTAAGCAGATGCTTGATTTTTGTTCTAGTGAATTCTGACTTTCAGTAGAAGCAAGCAGATTCTGTGTGTTATACTTGATCTGCTGCTCATGTTTGACACACATTTCCATTAATATTAGGAGGTTTTCATGCATTATTAGGTAGACTTCATGATAATTGCAGATATAATGGGCAAAGTTGACTATTCACCATACTAATCCTCTAATTACACAATAATTCTATAAACAATGCGTGAGAGTTAGATGAAAGTAATTAAATAGTGATTCAAGGTTTAAAAAAGCTGCAGCACATGGATATTTTCCTGCTGATATTTGAAGAAAATTTCCGAGTTATTGGTTAAACTTTGTTTTAGCTTTTATCATTCACATTTCAGTTTACAGTAAGTACATCTTATACTGTGTAAAGTGAAAATTGTGTGTGTGCAGCCAAAGAGGAGAAAGATGTCAGATTCAGCGGACAGCATACCAAGAACACATTTTTTGGAAATACAGAATCTCAACAGGGAGAGTAGTGGTGGTAGTAGTAGTAGTAGTGTGGAACCAATGGAAAGTGCCCCAGTGAGTCCTAGCAAGCGGAGGTTTCAACAGTTCTTCAAGGTAAGAAGAATTTTTAGATATCTTATGAATGAGTCATACAAAATGAACACTTCACTCCTATGAACTGGGAACTAATCACTTAAATCTTTTTTAAATAATGTAATTTATGAGAGGTAGAACTGGAACTTAAAAATTCAATGCCACAACTGGGATTTGAACCACAGACATTCCGCTTACCGGGCGGCTGCTCTACCACTGAGCTATTGTGACAAACTGCCAGAATGGCATTAAATTCTCAAACCAGTTCATATTTCTCCCGGTAAACCACAAAGGCAGTCTCACATCAGAGACAAATTACCCCAATGGTGACTTACTATTGTAAGTACTTTATATCCCAGGATTAAATAACCTTCAGATGGTAATTATCATTTATTTATGCCAACAAACTTACTGTTGGTGTTTTTAAACACACAAGCCATGTTTTTGGGCAAAGTTTGAGAGGTAGAACTGGAACTTAAAAATTCAATGCCACATCTGGGATTTGAACCACAGACCTTCCGCTTACCAGGCGGCTGCTCTAACCACTGAGCTATTGTGACAAACTGCCAGAATGGCATTAAATTCTCAAACCAGTTCGTATTTCTCCTGGTAAACCACAAAGGCAGTCTCACATCAGAGACAAATTACAGTTCTACCTCTCAAACTTTGTCCACACATGGCTTGTGTGTTTAAAAACACCAACAGTAAGTTTGTTGGCATAAATAAATAATGTAATTTGTTTTTCCACACAACAGCCATGTATAGGGCAGGATGGGAAAGGGTAGAGTGAGACTGAAAAATTGAATGCCACGACTGGGATTTGATCTACGGATCTACTTTGTTACCGTCCGGCTGCTCTAACCACTAAGCTATCATGTCCAACGTGCTATCAGCAAGTTGGCCATGATAGCTTAGTGGTCAAGAGCAGTCAGACGGTAACTGGTAGATCGTGGTTCAAATCCTGGTCATGGCATTCAATTTTTCAGTCTCACTCTACCCTTTCCATTTTTAAATAGTTCAAACAGTATTTCAAGAAAACTATCTGATTTACCTTGCAGTTGTGCTTCTTGATTGATGCCCAAACTTTTGTAAAAGTATTTCGAAAAAAAAAAAAATAAAGGATATATATATTTCAGATTTTTTTTTTTTAATCTCCCCTGAGGAAACTTTAAGGAACTTAATTTGTTTATTGAGAAATACTACAGTACGTTGAAACTTGCTAATAAACTAGCAGGAACCCGCCTCTGTAGCGTGGTGATAGTGTATCTGCCTCACATCCAAGAGGTCGTGAGTTCAAATCTTGCATAGGGTGAGTTATCTTCATAAGGTTTTTTTCCGAGATTTTCCCTTATCCTGAGAAGACAAATGTAGGGTAGCCTTAAGCCCTATGGACCTCAGGCTCATTTGAGTATCATTTCATCCATTTCATTCACTCACCATCCGATATGACACTACTTTGGAGGACATTAACAAAAAAGAAAATTCTACCTCTCAAACATTGCCCACATATGGCTTGTGTGTTTAAAAACACCAGCAGTAAGTTTATTGGCATAAATAAATAATTTGTCCTTTAATATTTAACTATGGACCTCAGGCTCATTTGAGTATCATTTCATCCATTTCATTCATTCACCATCCGATATGACACTACTTTGGAGGACATTAACAAAAAAGAAGATTCTACCTCTCAAACATTGCCCACATATGGCTTGTGTGTTTAAAAACACCAGCAGTAAGTTTATTGGCATAAATAAATAATTTGTCCTTTATTATTTAACTCAATTCAATTTTTAAGTTCCAGTTCTACCTCTCAAACTTTGCCCACACACGGCTTGTGTGTTTAAAAACACCAACAGTAAGTTTGTTGGCATAAATAAATAATAATTACCATTCTGAAGGTTATTTAATCCTGGGATATAAAGTACTTACAATAGTAAGTCACCATTGGGGTAATTTGTCTCTGATGTGAGACTGCCTTTGTGGTTTACCAGGAGAAATACGAACTGGTTTGAGAATTTAATGCCATTCTGGCAGTTTGTCACAATAGCTCAGTGGTTAGAGCGTCTGCCCGGTAAGCGGAAGGTCTGTGGTTCAAATCCCAGTTGTGGCATTGAATTTTTAAGTTCCAGTTCTACCTCTCAATGTTCCCCATTGTTCAGTTTCTTTAACACATTCACTTTAATTCCCATTGTCATGTTAACTTGTCTTTTCTTCTCATTTGGTATTTTTGCTGGCACAAATACAACACTACACAGTAAGCCTGAAATCTTGGAAGCTGCATTATAACCAGAAATATGTAACTCAAATTTTAGCTTACCATGTACACAGGTATCTTTTACACGTGGCGAACGATCTTGCTTGAATGTGCACGAGTGACATCATGTAAATTGATGCTGTGGGTAATGTCTGTTTATTTCCTTGAAATGTGAGCAGGCTGCACTTAAATGTGCACGGTCCGTGGAAGTTGGAAGGATAACCTGAAACCTCTATGGTTTTGCAAATACAAAAATGAACTGTATCAGAAACCACTGCACAGTTGTCACATCTAAAAAATACCTTTGTACTGGGTAAAGCAAAAAAAGCTTCAAACTTTCTAAACAAGTGTTTGTGCTGTTGACCCATATTATAATGGCAAGCTTTTGGTTTCGTGACAATGGTCTGCTGGCTGCATATATTCTGACTAGATATCGAAGGTCAAAATGTGGTCAGCCCTTTTGTTACTGTGAGGGAGGTTGCAGTAGGTTGTACACGTATATTAATTAAAATTTACCTATACAATTCATACTGTACAGCAGATAATAGAAATTATTATAGTTAAGTTTAACAATAAAAAACAAACATTAGCATAAAACAAGGTTGTTGAGTTATAGGGATTCTACTGTATTAGGTTTGTGCAATATTTAACCTCTTGAGGGATATCGACGTGAAATCACGTCAATTTAAAATGACGGATGAGCGATATGGGTGTCCTGTGCGTTTAAGCATTTATCCCTTATCCAACTCATAATTTTCGCTTTATGAAACATTTTAGTAAGGTCTATATACTTTATTGGCTTACCTTAATACGTTCGTTCTGCAGTGATTTACCTCAAAACAGAGATAAACACACAAGGGTACGTAATCTCCACATTCGCAAATTCCCTTCTTGCGGCACACGAAACACTTTGGAGATGGGCGGGACTTCTTTGCTGTTGGTGGTATCCTTTTAGGATAATGTTTTCCTTGAAGTCTGAGGGGTGCAGGGGTTTTGGATTTTCAACCCCCAACGTGGTATTGTTCAAGTAGGCTGCATGTTATTTATAGTCGGTAGTCAAGGTCGGTCATTGTCCTGTGTGGGTTTAGAGAGCTCTCCAAATCCCCAAACAATTGTATATGGTTATATCCAGTTGGTGCAAAAACACCTTTTTATACCACTTCTCCCTTCAGCTACAAGCAGGAAAGAATACGTATGTATTTCAACAAAGAAAGACACGGACTCTACTAAGTTACGAAACTCGCGTAAGCAAAAGTTGCAATGTTGATCTATTCTGATGACTCAAGAGACCACGCATACAGTAGCGCTTTATTACACAGTATGCTGACGCATAAGCCACACATACAATGGGTGTTTCTTTACTGTTTCTTTCCGAGAACTTATATTAGATGCGTTCGACAGAGCAAAGTTGACTTTTCACCACAGTGAAACAAAATTGTGCCATTTCAACGTTTTGTAAATACAACTCAACTTTGCTGATGACGTACATTTATACTGCAAATAACGAGTTTTATACCAGTTTTTGTTTCATTAAAATAACTTAATATTTACACAAAATGCAGCTGTGTATATACGAAGCACTTTTAGCGCATTTAACAATTTAAATGCTAGCAGTTCTCAGCTCGCAGACATTTTAAATGGCCATCGCTCAAGAGGTTAAGATATGTTGTGTGTGGTTTCTGTATACTGTAGCCTTGTTGCAAAACAAAAGAGTAGGCATGCTGGGTGCAGCATCAATATTTTCACAATGTACATGTTAAGGTCATTCTTCCCCAGTTGTGTCTGATAATGTTGAAATAGCCCTAACCAACAAATGCTCACAGTGTGAATAAGACAATTCAAGAAGTTAAACAAGTTCTATAATCGCAGAATCTAAATGACAGCATTTCTGTAATTAATGCTTATAATAGACTAGTAAACAGCTGTAGAATAATCCAAGAAACAAAGAAAATCATGAAAGTGATCCAGATTCAATCAAAGGGAACTACATGCAGTATTTGCAGTAGACAAAGTGGTGTAGGGGCAGGTATTCTCCTGGTTGTCTGGTTTCCCCTACCATCTCATTCCACCGATGCTCTGTCTTCATTCCATGTATCATGTGTTGCTGCCTGCGGTGCTGCACGTAGTAAAAGCAGGCACTAAATGCTACCAAAAAAATTTAAGCAGTGTAAGGTACCAGTACTCTAAAACTTGTTTTTAGTTTGAAATATGACCGAGAACAATGGAGAAACGGAGAGCCATAGAGTTTGGCTCTGGAAGACAATGCCAGCTGTTATAAAACGGAGACATGATGATGAAATATGAATAACAGCACTGACATGCACATAAGCACAGTAGAGCAGTGGTTATCCAAGCCCAGACTAACCAAGTTTTGGGTTAACTAAAGTCCCGTTTTATGAAGTGTGCTGCTAAAGGCACTTTGTATGTAGTGTAAAAATATAGCTTGTCTCACCCTTAAATGACAGTATGGAGTCAAATGGGATATATCTGTTTCTATCTAGTGCATACAAGTTGCCATTAGCTTCGTCCTTTTCTGCTCTCGCACTGTTGCCAGGTTCCTAACAGCATGGTGTAAATATTCACTTGTTGTAACTTAGAGGTTTGAACACGTTACTCTATGCAGAACGTTTTGCTCTATCAGGTCATATACTTCTTAATCTCTATACATTTCTATAGGTCCAAATTTTTACAGAAAACACTTTTTTCAGTAAAAGTCTGATATTTGCTGTTTCTACACTCATCACACACTAATAAACTGCAAGAATACATTTATATTTATATCTTAGCTAGAGTAAATTATGGTGCTGCTACCTGCCTACTTTGAATTCTCTATGTTTACTTAGTCAAGTGTTACAATTTTTTTAAAATAAATGTTTTCGGAAAATTCTATATCTGTGCACTGCAAAAGTTACGCATTGGGAAACTTCTTTATTATTGAGCTTACATCGGAGACCAAGCAAGAGCAAATGTTGAGGAGGGTTAGAGACAGATTTTAAAATAAACCAGAAGCCTGTAACCTCTTGCTTTCATTGTGTAGGGCAAAAAAGATATTCACCTATTGAGCTAAAAGGCGTCAAGCGTGACACAGAAGGCAGCAGTAAAAGTTCACATCTGTTCGTAAAGAAGCGTATGTGCTTATACTTTGTGGAACCTGTGAAATGTCATTTATTTAACATTTTCCGTAAATATTTGTAGTTATGGAGGGGGAAGCTAGGAGGAGAGGATATATTGGTAAACGAAGAAGTAAGGAATGCCAAATAATTAATAATGTTAGATTATTTTTCAAGTTAAATGAGTATTAGTAAGGCAGTAAAAGAAACAGCTAAGGCTATTGGGTGTTCAGAAGCAGCAGTGTATTGGATTAAAAAGGAACTAATGAAAGGACCTCTAAGAACGCCACGAAAAAGAAAGCAAAAAAGTGCTAGGTTAACGCAATACGATGGAATAGTGCAAAGTGGAGTGCGGCGAATTGTTCATTCTTTACTGTTTGAAAATATTTGACCCACGTTGAAAAACATTTGTAAGATAATTTGAGGTTATTTTGAGTCACTTATTTACACTCACCTTCACTACTAAATTGCTTTTTTAAAGCGGAAACGTTTTCAGGACCATTCGATCCCATCATCAGCCGTTGGGTAACTGACGTTATCCTCTTGTTCCTTTTCTCTGCTGTCTCTATTCTGCTGCCATCTGGTGTTAGGGGCGCAGAGCTTTAACACTTCATTCAATGCTGGTATTTAGAAATTAATAACTTTATTACTGTTCTTGATGATGTATATTTTTTCCCAAATATTCAGTTCTATTGATGAATTAATAGATTTTAAGTTTTATATTAAGGCCGATGTTGTGGTTTTCAGTCCAAAAATGATGTGCCACAGCAGACTTTTAAATTTGTTTTAATTTTATGTTCCTTTGGTGTTCCTTAAGTCTTATATCCAAATTTCTCTTTGTTTTCCCTATGTAGCTTTTGTCACAACTATTACAGTTGATCTGGTAAATCCCCGATTTTTTATTGTATCGGATGGTATTGTTTAGTGGCTTATTAAGCAGGTTTTTTAAACTGTATTGGTTTTGCTGTGCTAGTTTTATGTTTAATTTCTTGAAGATTTTTTCAAATTTCTTGAAGGCCCAGGGATGGTACGTGAATTTCCTAAATTTTGGAGAAGATACGTGGATGACATTTTCGCTATAATCCCCAGAAACAAAAAGACGGCTCTGTAAAATTACTGAATCTACAGGACAGCCATATAAAATTTACAATTGAAATAGAAGACAACACATTACCTTTCCTGGACCTCAAAACTACTAGAAGTATAAATGGTATAAAATTTGGTATACTTAGAAAACCCACACATGTAGACAATTACATCAAGAAAAACAATTGCAACCCAATTTCACACCAACTGGCAGCATTTCGAAGGTTGATACATCGTTTATATAATGTCCCGTTAAGTAAAGAGGAATTTCTGAAAGAACAACAACACATAGAAGAAATTGCAATATTAAATGGATTCAACCCAGCCACCGTTAGAAACATGTCAAAAAATGCAGAAAAGCTCAAGATAATTTCGCAAACCACTACATTAACACCACTCACAAACAACTGGAAATTTAGGAAATTCACGTACCATCCCTGGGCCTTCAAGAAATTTGAAAAAATCTTCAAGAAACTAAACATAAAACTAGCACCGCAAAACCAATACAGTTTAAAAAACCTGCTTAATAAGCCACTAAACAATACCATCCCATACAATAAAAAATCGGGGATTCACCAGATCAACTGTAATAGTTGTGACAAAAGCTACATAGGGAAAA
The DNA here is from genome assembly GCA_030765045.1 of Tenodera sinensis. Taxonomy (NCBI): domain Eukaryota; kingdom Metazoa; phylum Arthropoda; class Insecta; order Mantodea; family Mantidae; genus Tenodera; species Tenodera sinensis. The sequence goes on along the minus strand of CM060964.1, from coordinate 373,423,381 downwards.
CAAAGAGAAATTTGGATATAAGACTTAAGGAACACCAAAGAAACATAAAATTAAAACAAATTGAAAAGTCTGCTGTGGCACATCATTTTTGGACTGAAAACTACATCAGCCTTAATATAAAACTGTTAAAATCTATTAATTCACCAATAGAACTGAATATTTGGGAAAAAATATACATCATCAAGAACAGTAATAAAGTTATTAATTTCTAAATACCAGCATTGAATGAAGTGTTAAAGCTCTGCACCCCTAACACCAGATGGCAGCAGAATAGAGACAGCAGAGAAAAGGAACAAGAGAATAACGTCAGTTACCCAACCGCTGATGATGGGACCGAATGGTCCTGAAAACGTTTCCGCTTTAAAAAAGCAATTTAGTAGTGAAGGTAAGTGTAAATAAGTGACTCAAAATAACCTCAAATTGAAGAATACTTCACTGTCAATAGTGCTTCTACTTTTAATATTCATTTGTAAGATAATTCTATTTTAATTTAATTGGTGAGATAAAAGTGTCCTTTTTTGTCCAATATCCTACTTTTTCACAGTGAAAGTCCTCTTGTTTAATTACAGGTGCTATCAAAACCACACCAATAGCAGCTATGGAAATACTAACCAACCAATACCCCCATTGAATATGAAATAGAAAAAGCTGCTCTTATTCAACACGAAAAGTTGATCATACTCCCATTCAATACATGGCACAAGAGAAATTTTACACATACACCAAAGACTCAGGAGAGCTTTCTTTCCAAAATTCAAGACATCAAGAAGAATGTATACCTTCCTAATTCAAAGGAAAACTTCATATCTAAAGTCAATCCGACACAAACATTAGACATCACATATTATTTACACCTAACAGAACAAGTTAAGAAAAGTGATACTTCAACTAGTGTTCTAAAATTATTGGCATTAGAGACAATCCATACTAGATTTCCACAACACGAATGGCTCCATGTTTATACTGATGGATCATTTATATCAAACAAAGATGGAGCAGGTACTGGAGTCACATGTCACCTCTTTTCCTATTACAAATCTTTAAGTTATGGAACTACAAACTTTGATGGAGAAATTGAAGCAATTTGAATGGCCCTACAAAATCTTTTGTACAGAATTTCACATTTTCAGCAAGCAGTTATTCTCTCAGATTCCAGGGCAGCAATTATAGCAATTACTTCCAAGTTGTCACCAAAAAACCAAACAATTATAGAATTATTTATTTATGCCAACAAACTTACTGTTGGTGTTTTTAAACACACAAGCCGTGTGTGGGCAAAGTTTAAGAGGTAGAACTGGAACTTAAAAATTCAATGCCACAACAGGGATTTGAACCACAGACCTTCCGCTTGCCGGGCGGACGCTCTAACCACTGAGCTATTGTGACAAACTGCCAGAAATGGCATTAAATTCTCAAGCCAGTTCGTATTTCTCCTGGTAAACCACAAAGGCAGTCTCACATCAGAGACAATTACCCCAATGGTGACTTACTATTGCAAGTACTTTATATCCCAGGATTAAATAACCTTCACATGGTAATTATTATTTATTTATGCCAACAAACTTACTGTTGGTGTTTTTAAACACACAAGCCGTGTGTGGGCAAAGTTTAAGAGGTAGAACTGGAACTTAAAAATTCAATGCCACAACTGGGATTTGAACCACAGACCTTCCACTTGCCAGGCGGACGCTCTAACCACTGAGCTATTGTGACAAACTGCCAGAAATGGCATTAAATTCTCAAGCCAGTTATAGAATGTTGGAAAATCCTTACCCACCTAACAGCACTTCAAAAACACCTAGTCTTCCAATGTATACCAGCTCACTGTGGACTGAGTGGTAATGAGTAAGCTGATTTTCTTGCAAAAAAGGATACCGGCAATGTGCAGAAATCAATAGTTAATTTACCATTTTATGCAGCTAAAAGATTAGTTAACTCTGAATTCAAAAAAATTATTGAAAAATATTACTACGAAAAATCAAAGAATAAAAGATGGGAACTACCAAACATTCAAACAGTAATTCCTGAGTATCCTCGAAAAACAGCAGTTGCAACCTTCAGGTTGATTACAGGACATGATTGTCTGGCAAAACATTTAAACAGAATTGGGATATATTCTTCACCACTCTGTCCTCTATGCGATCTGCAAGAGGAAATGGATGGAAACCACCTTCAAATATGCCCGGCCACTTCTAATGCCCCATCCATCAGTGAAAAATATTGGAGAGCAAGAGGATTAATGACTTTCATATTTATTTCTTTATTTCAACCATAAAACATATACATGTTGTGGTTGTGTCACTAAAAAAACTACTTACAAAATATAGTACTTACATACATAATATTCACAGGCACAATCTATCTACAAACCCTCATCTAAAACTCAAGCTCAATATCCTCCAGACTACAAAGGACACCTTGTACCAGATACTGTTTCACCGCTTACATCCTTAGATCTGCATTTACCTCAACAATGCAACAACGCATCAGTTGAATAATAACACTTTTCCATCAAAAATTGCTTGAGATGTTTTTTGAAACGGTGAATGGAATTTATATTTTTTACTTCAATGGGTAATTTGTTGTAATATTTAATGCCTCTGTAGTAAAAACTATTTTCAAACAATTTTTTGTTATGTGGGGTTAGATGTAATTTAATTTTTTTTCTTGTGTTATGACAGTGAATTTCAGAATTTCATTGTCAGAAATCCAGCATTAGCTAACAAACAACATATTGGCCGTAAATACAAATGGAATATTCTAGGAAAGGAACCTACTCAAAACCACCATAAGCAATCCTTGGAACGCAGAAGCTGAATATATTGTCTATTGTTCTGAGGGAACCGACCATTAGCCTCCACGTAGTGTCAGGTAGACAACCTGTATATGCTGAAACTGGCGGCCCACTGGTGACTTCATGCTGCAGTTGCACTATTGTGCATATACAGAATGAATAATGAGGTCCTAAAATAGACCCTAGTGGTACTCCATAGGTTAGTATTTGCCTTTTAGATGTAAATTTGACATGTTCTTATTATTTATTTATGCCAACAAACTTACTGTTGGTGTTTTTAAACACACAAGCCGTGTGTGGTTTACCAGGGAAAAATACGAGCTAACTTGAGAATTTAATGCCATTCTGGCAGTTTGTCACAATACCTCAGTGGTAGAGCGTCCGCCCGGCAAGCGGAAGGTCTGTGGTTCAAATCCCAGTTGTGGCATTGAATTTTTAAGTTCCAGTTCTACCTCTTGACATGTTCTGTTTCTTCCTGGCATGGGAGAATCTGAAGGGTTAGTTCTGAGCTATGTCAAGTGGTTAAGCATATACAGGATGTCCCAAAATTAGACCAACAAACTGTGGGAACTGATAGATAATTTATTTTAAACACTCTTTGTTAAGGAAAGTTTTTTGCTTCGGTGCTTCGTTTAACCTCTTGAGCGATGGCCATTTAAAACGTCCGCGAGCCGAGAACTGCTAGCATTTAAGTTGTTAAATGCGCTAAAAGTGCTTCGTATATACACAGCTGTATTTTGTGTAAATATTAAGTTATTTTAATGAAACAAAAACTGGTATAAAACTCGTTATATGCAGTATAAATGTACGTCATCTGCAAAGTTGAGTTGTATTTACAAAGCGTTGAAATGGCACAATTTTGTTTCACTGTGGTGAAAAGTCAACTTTGCTCTGTCGAACGCATCTAATATAAGTTCTCGGAAAGAAACAGTAAAGAAACACCCATTGTATGTGTGGCTTATGCGTCAGCATACTGTGTAATAAAGCGCTACTGTATACGTGGTCTCTTGAGTCATCAGAATAGATCAACATTGCAACTTTTGCTTACGCGAGTTTCGTAACTTAGTAGTGTCCATGTCTTTCTTTGTTGAAATACATACGTATTCTTACCTGCTTGTAGCTGAAGGGAGAAGTGGTATAAAAAGGTGTTTTTACACCAACTGGATATAACCATATACAATTGTTTGGTAATTTGGAGAGCTCTAAACCCGCACAGGACAACCTGTTATTTTTCACTGATGGATGGGGCATTAGAAGCGGCCGGGCATATTTGAAGGTGGTCTCGATCCATTTCCTCTTGCAGATCACATAGAGGACAGAGTGGTGAAGAATATATCCCAATTCTGTTTAAATGTTTTTCCAGACAATCATGTCCTGTAATCAACCTGAAGGTTGCAACTGCTGTTTTTCGAGGATACTCAGGAATTACTGTTTGGATGTTTGGTAGTTCCCATCTTTTATTCTTTGATTTTTCATAGTAATATTTTTCAATAATTTTTTTGAATTCAGAGTTGACTAATCTTTTAGCTGCATAAAATGGTAAATTAACTATTGATTTCTGCACATGGCCGGTACCCTTTTTTGCAAGAAAATCAGCTTTCTCATTACCACTCAGTCCACAGTGAGCTGGTATCCATTGGAAGACTAGGTGTTTTTGAAGTGCTGTTAGATGGGTAAGGATTTTCCAATATTCTATAATTGTTTGGTTTTTTGGTGACAACTTGGAAGTAATTGCTATAATTGCTGCCCTGGAATCTGAGAGAATAACTGCTTGCTGAAAATGTGAAATTCTGTACAAAAGATTTTGTAGGGCCATTCAAATTGCTTCAATTTCTCCTTCAAAGTTAGTAGTTCCATAACTTAAAGATTTGTAATAGGAAAAGAGGTGACATGTGACTCCAGCACCTGCTCCATCTTGGTTTGATATCAATGATCCATCAGTATAAATATGGAGCCATTCATGTTCTGGAAATCTAGTATGGATTGTCTCCAATGCCAATAATTTTAGAACACTAGTTGGAGTATCACTTTTTTTAACTTCTTCTGTCAGGTGTAAATAATATGTGATGTCTAATGTATGTGTTGGATTGGCTTTAGATATGAAGTTTTCCTTTGAATTAGGAAGGTATACATTCTTCTTGATGTCTTGAATTTTGGAAAGAAAGCTCTCCTGAGTCTTTAGTGTATGTGTAATATTTCTCTTGTGCCATGTATTGAATGGAAGTCTGATCAACTTTTCGTGTTGAATAAGAGCCGCTTTTTCTATTTCATATTCAATGGGGCATTGGTTGGTTAGTATTTCCATAGCTACTATTGGTGTGGTTTTGATAGCACCTGTAATTAATCTGAGACTTTAGTTTTGAAAGATTTGAATCTTTTTTGTGTTTGCTGTTACAAGAACTTCGCTGCAGTAAGTAAATAATGGCTTTATATATACATTGTATGTTGTGTTAAGAGTTGCTCTGGAACATCCCCACTTCATTCCAGTTAGACGTTTTAACAGTGAAAGGCGCCTCTCTGCTCTTTGTATTAAATTTTCTATTTGTTTGGTCCATGTAAGTTTAGTATCAAATGTAACTCCTAAATACTTTGCTTCCTTTGTTTCTGGTAATTGTTGACCGTCAAAATTTAGTTTTATTTTTAGTGGCTTTCTTCTTAGTGAAAAGATTTGGTAGTTTGATTTTGTTGTATTAACAGTCATTAAATTTTCTTTGGTCCACCTTTGTAAGTTGGTTAAGGATTGTTGCATGGTTTTTTCTAGTTCTGTACTTTTGCTTTTTGGTTTTAAAGTCCACATTACTAAGTCATCGGCAAATAGTGCTCACTTCATGCCTGATTCTTGTATTTGTTGTGGTAGATCATTAATAAATATATTAAAAAGTGTAGTGCTGAGCACTGCACCTTGTGGCAAGCCACTGTGTACTTGTTTATATTTAGATATATTTCTTCCATATCTGGTTGCAATAAAGCGTTGTGTTAGGAAATGAGATAGCCATGAAAACATTGGACCTTGTATCCCTATTTTTTTTACTTTCTTTAGTAGTTTTGTTCTGCTACTTCTAGTGCCCCATCCGTCAGTGAAAAATATTGGAGAGCAAGAGGATTAATGACTTCATTGTCAGAAATCCAGCAATAGCTAACAACATATTTTTTTGTGTGTTCCTTTATTCTGGTTTCCAAATTTCTTTGTCTTGCCAATATATATCTTATGGCAGTCTTCACAGTTGACACAAATAAGTTGGAGCAAAATGTGTTTATAAATATCAACATATTTTTCAATCTATTAATATGCTCCACTGTTTTAAACACTTCATTCTCATCAGTTTTAGGTTAAGCATATGTTGATTGAGTTACTTAAACACTTCATTCTCATCAGTTTTAGGTTAAGCATATGTTGATTGAGTTACCCTGTAACTTCAGATCCCCTCTAATTTGATGGCAAGTAGAGAAAATATGCAATATATGCATCTGTGTGCAAATGTTAGTGAAATATGCACTAATCCCTTGAATATTCATTTACGAGGCGTGTTCAATAAAGACTAGCACTAATATTCATACAACAGTGTATTGTAAAATATCACTCATACAGACTTTTGTCCACCTCCTTTACCATTCCTTGAAAACATGTAGGAAGCCATTCTTTGACATCCTGTTCAGGGTCGCCTCTAAAACTTTCACTGTTTTGGTCTCATCAAACCAATGTCCTGTAAGTTCCCTTTTGGCTGTTGGGTTAAGCTAGGTCAGGACTATAAGGTACTTTAGAGATGATTCTGTGCTAGGAACTCGATAACAGCATTAGCAACATGTGGCATTGTCGTGATGAAGTTTCTACTGTCCAACGAGATTCTTCTGCTCTTTGGGGATGTGATCCTTTACCAATTGCTTCAGGGCATTCTTATACTAACCTGCAGTGACTGTGGTGTATCTGGGAACTGTGTAAGTGTGCACCATCCCCTGGTAATCAAAAAGATGATGAGTAGGGCCCGGATTTTTAGGTTCTTAAAATTGACTTTTTCGTTATTTTTGTATCTTAAAAAAGTTTTTTTTTAGTTCTTTAACCTCCTGAATTAGTTTTTATATTATTATTGTTTATTAATTTTATTATTAATTGTCCTCTTTTTATAGCAATGTTGCTGATATGTCCTATAGACATTTTGTGCTGCTCAAAATGCAATTTTTGGCCAGAGGGCACCTGGAACATGCGTAAATAAAATTATAGTTTATACGCTATGTGCATTATAACAGGTGTTTAATCCTTACCTGCATTCCAGCATTCGAGAACAGGTCGTACAGGTTCTCCTGTAAGGTATGTTTATCTGCACAGCACCTAGCCGCTTAATGCAACTTTATCTGTGCAGTATAGAAGGTGTTCATATTTGTTCAAGCTTTTGTGTCTGTGGGCATGGTTTCTTTCACTTTTGGCAGATTTGGCAAAATATTACTTTGCCATTTGTGGTGAATTTCGGATCGTTACCTATCCACTGACGAATCAACCACCTTTGAGATGAGCTGACTTTAGGCATGACACTGGCTCCTTAAATTACCTGCCTAATCTAAGGAAAATTGACTTCTAACGACCCCGCATTCCTTGCTTGCAGCAATACAGAGCTTGGTCCCACACAGCTAAATACAAGTCAGTTGCCTCTTGCATTGTTCTCATTACTCGTATAAGCATACATAAGCGAAAAGACGTAGCAAAGATGTAACAGTCAAAGTCCATTCATAATTTCATAAACATTTCATTTTCCCATTTTAAAATAAAGTTGTTTGTTTTCATTTTAAAATAAATAGGACATTTAGCCTCTTTTAGGTTTTAAAGTCTCATTTAGCCATTTTTAGGTTTTATAAGATTCAAGCATTTGGCTTCGATGATCATGAAACAGGTAATTAAATTAAACCACTGCAATTAACTATCAAGGAATAAAATAGTTAAAAAAGTAAGAATCCGGACCCTAGTGATGACCATGTCCTTATTGGCTGACTTGTGTACTCGTGACAATATTTAGAGGTGATTATGAAAGACACTCACTCTCACAGGCTGACAACAATCAACTGACAGAGCTAACACTGTAATTTTCAGTGATTTGTGATTAGAATACATAGTTCAATGGCCCATGGACAGCAGGCACTTAACGGAAGGAAAAAAAAATTGTGCCAGTCTTCAATGAACATCCCTTGTATATGCACTGTGAAATTTCTCTATACTGGTTTCACCGAAATAATTGGTTGTGATGTAAACAGAAGCACATGTACAAATAGAATTAAAGTGTACGTTCATTGGCTGATGCCGCATATTACAAGGTACAATGGCTACAAAATAGTTTGCTCAATAGTAACAAAAACTACTGGATATTCTCTGTATTATGTAACAATGGTATGTTTAACGTGTTATTGTACCATCTAGAACTGCAACAAAATGAATCTAAAGTAATTAATTGCACTTAATCAGAAAATGAGCGAAGAATGTGCGCAGACTGCCTTCTGATAGTCAACTTTTGAAGCGAGAAGGTGAGAGTGTTAGTAAGCCATCATGGCTGAACAAGTGCAGTTTATAAAACATTTCAGGGGGAAGCCTCTAACAAGAAGTGAAAATGTTATAATTCTTAATGTGTTCTACAAACTATGCGAGAAATATCCCCGGTTAGCTATCAAAGATATTGTTAACCTTACAACAGAGTTTACAGGTGCATCTGCACTAAGCATAAATTCCACATGCAGTGAAAGGTTAAAAAAAAGGGAAGTTAACCATGCCTATAACCGTTAAGATTCTGAGTTTACCATTGGTCACACCAAATCATGTGAGCGTGTGGACATTCGTTATATGCTTATAATCTGCTATTTATATAAGCTTACATCCCTGATTCATGGGAGGTTAAGTTAGTGTTCGCTTTATTTATAATTTTTGGTTAATTAGCAGCCACTGGGTATACCAAAGATAACAGGAGAGGGGAGGAGCAGAACTTCGATCAAGATGGAATACAACCTCTTTCAGATTAGGTATGTTAAAGCTTTCTTTTCTATAGTGATTTTAAATGTATATTTGTTATTATGCTTTTAGTTCAGAGTGCTACACGCAATTGTTATCTAATCAGTAGCGTGTTTTAAACTATTGCATGAAGGATTGGTGGATCGAAGGCAGGCAATGATAGTTGCAGGCTCCATGTGGTTTTCTCTCTTAGCAACATGTGGTTATGAAAGTAGTGCCGTCACTGCTCCAGTGAGTGCGAGAAAGCGGAAGGATACATTTTTAGGCATTGTTTACATCACGACCAATTCTTTCGCTGAAACCACTATAGTCAAATCCTTGTATCGTGAAACATATCTCTTCCAAATGTATGTTTAACATTCAAGGTAAAAACATGCAAACATGCAAGGATCTGCCCTCTAAAGGTAATACGTTAAACTGCTGAAGGTTTAATTGGATTGTACTGAATTTATTGTTTTTATTTTGTTTCATGCCTGAATCACTGGTTTCTGTTTAAGGCTGCTCAGAGGGTCTCAAGTGGAGGTACACTAGTTCCATGTCCCCGTTGCACCTGGGCATCACTCTTAGACAGTAAAATGAACGTGGGACAGTGTACACGCGAAGGTTGCCAGTACAACTTCTGCAGGTTTTGCCATTGTTCAAGTCATGGAGCGCAGCCGTGCAACTCTTCGATGCAGGTTCCTCGAAGCAAAAAGCTGTCTACCATTGGAAGTAAGGCCTGCAAAAGAAATCTTAGACGACTTTGAACAGTCACTGTACTCTACTTATAGTATTAATGAAATTTTATTTAATGATATTAAACATAAATTTGTGTTACCATTAATTTGGTTTGCAGCATATGTTGTGCAAATTTTTCCAGTATTTTATTGAAAACACTACATGTTCCTAAGTTTACTGAATCTCAAATACGCTACTAACAGCTCTCTTACTAATCTAATACCTTGTGATATGCTCTCTGCACAAACACCCTTTGAGAGTTTTCTCTTCTGACAACAATAAGTTGTCAAAGTTTTCATCACTCAGGAATTTTTTTAAATTTCACCTATAACTTTACTAACCTACTTGTAGAATTTGTGTAATTTTGTATATTGTGATTTTTACTATTGGCTTGCCATTTTATTTGTTGGCTTTTTCCGTATTTCAAAGACGGAAAGCTTTAACCAGTTTGTATTTTCAAAGAAAATATATTGGGTTTAATGTGTTACTGACACAAATTTTAAACAGCCACGATAATGTAGCTTTTGGGTTGATTTAGAAAAAGAAAAAAACAAAAAAATGTTTCACTTTATTGATAAGTGTTTTAAGGTTTGTATTATGTTGGCAGCAATGTACTAGGTAATATGTTGTTTCTTTTAAAAAAATATTCTCTTGTTTACTGTTACTTTTATCAAAACTTGCTTCTTGTTTCACTTTTAGCATTGCTGTGTGTTTAAATTGAGAACTGATCTTAAATTTTATTGTATAAGTCACAGTTTAGACACCTGCTTCTTTTGATCCGTAGGTGTTTAATTTCAGATATGACATTTCTAAAACATGTGTTATCTGCATTAGAAGACAAAGGAAGCGATTCGTTTTGGGGAAGAATAAAGCAACTAAAGCACACAGCTGCCAAAGGTATTCAACCATGAGTTGATAGAATTTATCAGAAGGTTTAGCTTTTTCTAAGAAGGACTTTTGCGCAGCTCACAATAAAGAAAGCTTTGTCAAAACTGAGTACATATAAAACTACCTGCAATACCATGCATAGCACATGTAGCTTTTTAAACCTTGAATGAGAAATTAATTTTATTTATTCTCCTGTATTATTTATAACATTATTTTGCGATGATATAAAACATTTAGGACCAACCGAACCTTGAAGGATTCTTACAAAATGGAATGCCCATTTATTCATATAATTTTTATACATTTACTGCATTTAACATTTTACACATTTTAAATTTCACATCGTTGCAAAATTATTACCCTTGCAGGTTGCAGGAAAATCTTTATAAGTTTTGGTTTGAGAAAATTGACAAAATTGTGTTAGGATAAGTGTTCAATTTTTGGAAGAGCCATGGAAGAGTGCAGGATGTGGATGGTGGGGGTCAGTGCACTGACACGGTTGAGTGCACCCCAGACCAGATCTTCCAGCAGGAAAAATCCTCACACCATTCCTGGGGATGAAACTCAAGTCCTGCATCTGGGATTCGTGGTGGATGAAGCAGCGCTGGGGTGGTTTTCCCTTGGGTTCTCCACTTTCCCCCACCATCTCATTCCATCGGTGCTCCATCTTCACTCCATGTATCATCAGTGTCATCGCCTGTGGTGCCGCAGTAGTAAAAGTGAGACAGGCACACTACCACTGCCTTGTGGGGGATTTCCTAAAATTTCCCATAAATATATATGAAATTGGTTCGAATTTACTGTGACCATTAAAATTAGTGTTCTAAAAAAAGATCAGTTCCGTTATGTGACACAGGCAAATAATCTCGGTTCTCTTGTTCAACTGTCGTGCCTTTGCTTTTTTTCTTTCTATGAAAGACTTTTCCTACATAAATTTGTTTACATCAGAGAATATGGTCTGTTGTGTGAATGTTTCAGGAATGAAACATTTGCAGAAAAAATTGCTGCCAACTTCGAAAATGTCACCAAGCAATAATGTCTTGTCTTGTCTTGTCTTGGAATAGGAGAAAGAAAATTAATTGTAGGTGCTTTTATACATTCAAAATTTTGGCTAGTTTAATTTTGGCCTATACTTTAGAGCAAATAAGGAATTTTTTAACATAATTCAGTATTGACAACAAGAAATGTTCCACTGTAGGTAGAAATGATATTCCTAGTCTTGAAATGAAATTTTACTGTGATTGTATACTTCTGTCAACAACTGGTGCATAAATTTGTGATGAAACCGGTGTTAAGTTTTCTTTGTGGTTTCTTGTAATGGAAAGAAACTACGAACAATGCACAAAAACTACATTTGCATAAATGAAATCATTCCATTTTATTGTAGAAGCAATGTTGGTGTTAACTAATACTCAAATATGCCAATGTTTGCAAACCTAAAACTATTTTTACTGTGGTTTTAACTCTTGTTGTAATTTATATACTTGCCCTTTTTGTACATAATGTTTGATGCAATATTGTTTGCTGTCTGTGTATATACAAAACTTGAGATCATTGTCTCTTATTATTTGTTTTTTTGAAATATTTATGACATATTGTCATGTGTATGAAATAGTGCAAAATAGTGCCTACAGATACTTATATCTAAGTATGTGTGAGATATTTTACAAAACAAACTTTTATAAGCATTTTTTTCTGTTGTAAGAGGTTTACTATTTTAAGGGAAGATTAAATGGTTGTATCTTAAGTTTATGACCCATTTTCTAAGGATAAATTAATGCTTTGTGCATCTATTGGTTTCCTGTCACATTAGATGATGTATGTTGTACGTGCTAATTTCAATTGATAGGAGTCATATAGGCATCGGCAGCTATGAGAAGTGCCCTCAGTCTGCTGTGGAGCAGGTGCACTTCCCGGAGATTTTGTAGCCATAAAGAAGAATGCTAATTTTACTGTGTACACTATAACCTCAGTTTCAGGTTCATTATAATGGGTGATCCAAAAAACTGTGAACTGGCTGCGCTGTGTTTTGTCTGTACGGGTCCTCTGCACTCGTTGCCAACTGTCACCGTTATAGAACAGCGTGGATAAAATCATACGGAATTTAGAGACTTTTGGAGGCTTTAATTACCAATATAATTTTAGCTGAAACTGGCCACCATCGTCCATACATTTTTGGCACCTCGGTAAGTGTAGGTCGTTTGTACCTGGCCGTGTACGCGAAACAACGAAGTATTGGCGCATGCGTGGATCGGCTAGTCGAAGCTATGGAGGGGTTATTGCCAACCGAAGATACAAAGCCAGATAGCAAGCCTTGCATGCAACGGCAGTAGTGCCAACGTTGCATAAATGTAACTAGTTCAGCAATCGCGTATTTATGCGTGTATTAGTATTGTGGGTAGTGATATGTTAGTATTAGAACTGTTATTCAGCACCTTAAATACGTACCGCAACGTATGTATGACTGGCATTCAGGTGGAAATACACGTTATGAGCTCCCCTGAATAAATTAAAAAAAAATCGACAGAGATTTCATTGAAAATATACGTTATGATAATTTCTGAATGTAAAAGGTATTTTTCAAAGGAAAAAAAGTCTGTGTATGGATGGAGTGAACAATATAACACGTAAACAAAAGGTCGGTTAAATACTGTCAGTACTCAGCGAATTCTCATTGCGCATGCACCAGGACTTCAAAAATATTACCCGAGCTGGATGTGAAGTCTAGTGTCAGTCAGTACCCAGGGAATCCTTATTACGCATGCGCCAAAACTTCGAAAATATTTCCCGAGCTAGTTGTGAAGTCTAGTGTCAGTACCCAGCGAATTCTCATTGCGCATGCTCCAGGACTTCAAAAATATTACCCGAGCTAGTTGTGAAGTCTAGTGTCAGTACTCAGCGAATTCTCATTGCGCATGCATAATGATTCAACATGTAATAGGTAGAAGTGCTTTATTCCAACCAAAACTTTCATACCAAGTTTTCAACGGAAATAAATGTAATGCAAACCAGTAAATTGAATATCTGGGAAATAGTTAACTCTACCAAAAAAGTATTTGATATAAAATGTGTACTTTAAGGAGAACTACACTTTTTCTGCAGTAATATTTCGTGCATCTCTTCCAACTCGCCAATTGTACAAAAGTCATTCAGAATAAAGAGCATTTCAGAGACTATTCACAGAAAATTCAACATATACATTTCGCTTGTCCTGAAAATGTCTTAAACTAATTGTATCACAATTAAAATTGTTAGACATTTTGAGAAAATGAACATTTTGAAACAATTTAATTTAATTTAAAAGGTGAGTTAATTAATAACACTGAACAACACTTACAATATATTTTTCCGGGACGCCTTTCGAAGGTTAACTTTCCTCCATTATCAACCGGACAATAACTAGGTTTCCATGGTGTTTCTTCTGGTGGCGGAAACACCAGAAGAAGCATCACCATCTGCACCATGAAACACCATGGAAATCCAGTTATTGTCCGGTTGATAATGGAGGAAAGTTAACCTTCGAAACGCTTCCCGGAAAAATATGTTGTAAGTGTTGTTTAGTCTTATTAATTAACTCACCTATTAAATTAATTACAACAAAACTGTTTTCAAACTTCTATGAAACGAAGATATTTTGAAACAAGTTCCATGTAAAGGGCAATCTGAGGCAGGGGATTTTCTTGAAAATCTTCGTGTCGCATTCTGGGAAGATGCAAAACTATATAGCAAGTCCGGTATTTAACCAACGTTTTGTTTATGTGTTATATTGTTCACCCCATCACACACAGACTTTGTTTTCCTTCGAAAAATACCTTTTACATTCAGAAATTATCATAACGTATGTTTTCAATGAAATCTTGATGTCGATATTTTTTTTAATTTTTTTATTTAGGGGAGCTTATAACGTGTACTTTCTATTGAGGGGAGCCCATACATAACGTGTATTTCCATCCGAATGCCAGTCATACATTGCGGTATGTATTTAAGGTGTTGAATAACAGTTCTATCTTCGGTTGACAATAACCCCTCCATCGCTTCGACTAGCCGACCTGCGCATGCGCCAATACTTAGTTGTTTCGCGTACACGGCCAGGTACAAACGACCTACACTTGCCGGCACCTCTTTAGGAAATTATCCATCACTCGCCGTAGTCCACATTGAGAAATGCTGGCAATTTCCTGATGGATATTTTGTTTTAATTCTTCCAGGCTGTGTAGGTTTGTCTTGTACACTTTATGCTTTAAGTTACCCCAGAGATAGAAATCACAGGGGGTTAGGTTGGGGGACCAAGGGGTCACAAATTTCTACTAGTAATTCTGCCCTGAAATGCACTTTCAATTGTTCTCGTCGAAAGATTGGCTGTATGAGCTGTTGCAGAGTCTTGTTGAAAAAAGGCAAAATCACACTCCCTGTCGGTTAATTCTCTAAAAAATGATAAAAGGGTGCAAAATTGTATTCACATATGCACAGGTGACAACTGTTGACTCGAAAAAAATTATAATGAATACACACTGTGCAGTAGAAAACAAATGCTGAGCCATAATACACTTTGTGTTTAAGTACAGGACTAAATAATAAAGCACACTGGTAATTATACAGCCACATGTCACATCAACTCAATACTGTTTGTGAGCAGAGCCGATAAAAACAAGTGATGCTCGTGACCTGGTGTATAATAGTATTTTAGCGTTCACAGTGGAAAAACACTGCGTAGTGGTTCACATGCATTTGGATCTCTCTGTAGTAGAAAAGTTTCTGTGCAGCTTTAGTTCTAAAATTGGCATAGAATGACATATTAGGTGACAAGCCTGAGCAATGAACATTTTGAAGGATAAACAACTATTTCGGTTGGAATGAATGTAAATGACCCACTGTACTTGTCTGGATTTTATTGCCACTCTCATCAATCATATAACATCTGAGAGGTAGAACTGGAACTTAAAAATTCAATGCCACAACTGGGATTTGAACCACAGACCTTCTGCTTACCGGGCGGCTGCTCTACCACTGAGCTATTGTGACAAACTGCCAGAATGGCATTAAATTCTCAAACCAGTTCGTATTTCTCCTGGTAAACCACAAAGGCAGTCTCACATCAGAGACAAATTACCCCAATGGTGACTTACTATTGTAAGTACTTTATATCCCAGGATTAAATAACCTTCAGATGATAATTATTATTTATGCCAACAAACTTACTGTTGGTGTTTTTAAACACACAAGTCAGTGGTAGAGCAGCCGCCCGGTAAGCGGGAGGTCTGTGGTTCAAATCCCAGTTGTGGCATTGAATTTTTAAGTTCCAGTTCTACCTCTCAAACTTTGCCCACACACGGCTTGTGTGTTTAAAAACACCAACAGTAAGTTTGTTGGCATAAATAAATAATAATATAACATCTGTTTTGATTTATTGAGCTTTGGTTAAAGCTTTGTGTAGGACCAAATTCTGACATGTGCATTATGATAGTTGGGGAATAAATTGAGATGGTAGAGGAAGTTTGATATTCATTACTTTGAGATAGCACGGTCAAAAGCAACCTCAGCCACAAAGCATTAATGACATAAAATAGCAACATTTTACCATTTAATCTTTGCTTGGTGCTATAGAAATAATGACTCAGGGAGGTGTGTATTTATTGCTCAAAGGCAGGTTTATTTTTGGAAAACTTCGACCTGAATAAGTTTTCTGTCATGACTTTCTTCATTATAGCCACCTGAATAAACATTGTTTAATTTTTTCAAAGTAAAATAAGAAAACCTCTAGCACACATACAGCACAGTACAATACACTAAATATAACTACTTTGAAGTGTAAATGAAATGTAAATGTATTTTAGTTCTCATGCGTTTTTTCCAGTATTTTATCTGAAGTGCTTCTCAGTGATTCACTTTTCTGCTTGCTATTAATATTGCAGTCTGCATAATTTCTACTCTAATTTAATGTTAATAATTCTCATTTTGGTTTTATTTTTAAAGAATCTCATTTTGGTTTTGCATTATTATTTAAAGTTGTCTGTTAACTGTGGTTATTTCTTTGCTGTTTAAAATAGCAGCTGCCAACCAGCTTTAACTAGCCATTCATTTTAGCAGTAGTTAAGCTAGTGTGTATATAGTCCCTGGTAGAAAAACTTTATATTGTATTGACTGAAACAATTCAAATGTAAAATATGAGTGTCATTTGAAAAGTTCTTGTAATAAATCACCAGAACTTGTGTCTATCCTTCATCATGATCATGGTTCCCCTTTACTGGGCTGTAACTAAGTGTATAACACCACTAGTGACCTCTAGTAAATGGTATACAGTGTTATGATAGACCAGAGCTTATCTGTGTGTCTATCCTTCATCATGATCATGGTCCCTCTTCACTGGACTGTAACAAAATGTATAGCACCACTAGTGACCTCTAGTAAATGGTATACAGTGTTATGATAGACCAGAGCTTATCTGTGTGTCTATCCTTCATGATCATGGTCCCCCTTCACTGGACTGTAACAAAATGTATAGCACCACTAGTGAGCTCTAGTAAATGGTATACAGTGTTATGATAGACCAGAGCTTATCTGTGTGTCTATCCTTCATGATCATGGTCCCCCTTCACTGGACTGTAACAAAATGTATAGCACCACTAATGACCTCTAGTAAATGGTATACAGTGTTATGATAGACCAGAGCTTATCTGTGTGTCTATCCTTCATCATGATCATGGTCCCTCTTCACTGGACTGTAACAGCACCACTAGTGACCTCTAGTAAATGGTATACAGTGTTATGATAGACCAGAGCTTATCTAGGTGTCTATCCATCATTACAATCAATATACAAGATGGCAGGTTTTATTGCCATAACTTTCTCGGGGCTGGTGCTGTAACCTCTACAAATTTTGAGAACTTGACGAATGACCCTTATACCATATATTCATGAGCCTCCACGAACATATGGCTAGTGGCTGGTTGAATCTCTGTAATTGGTACAAATTACTCAGGATTTTGTGTTTACTGCCTCTATCACCTAATAGCTATATGTATCTTGTATTAAGCTGCTAAGGATGTATATTTCTATCATTTGCTTTAGATGTGAATAGAAACACAAAAATAGAAGCTTTGCTAAACAGCAATGTACAAATGTTTTCAAAATAGATGTTACATTAGTAACAAAGCACACAAATGAAGGGTTCAGCTGTAGTAAAGCTAGTCTTAAGTTTAAATTAAGTTAGGAAGGCATTGTTATGCTCAAGGTCATGAGTTCAGACCTGTCAGAGGTTTCATAAGGGAAACTCGGTCCATTAAAAAGTAAATTGTTGATTAAGCTCTCAAGCTTTGTTTGTTTCCAACTGAAAGTACATTTTTAAGTTAACAGGACCTTTAAGTAAAAAAGCTTTGGCATCAGGACTGAAAGCAAATGAAAAGCTATGGAAAGAAGGTGCAATATGAGAGAGGTTTGATGAGTCCGTGACTTTTTAAAACAAATAACAAATTTTTCCAAAAAATCAATTTTATGTATCAGTATAGTTTTGTTTTAACATTATACACCTCGCTCAATGTTTCTCCAGTTTGTTTAACCCTTCCATCAAATACAATTTTGTCCAGTGTTTCCTTTGGCGTCTTGATATTTGGCCTGGCTATTGGTGGTGATGCTCAGCTAGAATGTGGACTGTGCCTATAATTTCTTTAATAGGCAGTCGTTGATCTCCAGGCGTGGGGAAGTGGAGAATTGAGGAGTGAAGAAAAGCTCTGATGCTAAACTTTAAACTGAATTTAATTTGTATTTTAACACTGTTTCGGCACTCTGTCAAGTATCTCCACATAATTTTTATGATGCTTTTTCACTTTATCCTGGAATTCATGGCTAGTATGGTCTTTAGGCACTACACCCAGTCTGTGGTAACTTAATCTGGGTGACGCAGTTCTCGCCTCTGCGTTCCTTGAACTGACTGACTTTGATCACAAAATTTGGGTTATTTATATGCTCTGCCCCCATGCTTCTTTCCTCTTCATTGCCTACTGTTTCGCATGTTTCGACACGTCTTAAATAAACATGTGTTTTGCAGGTTCCAACAATGTGAAAGGTAGATCATGCCCCCGCAATGACTTGACAATTCCCTCTTATTAAACTGTGCATTTGTTTCTCAGCCCTAGAGTTCCACTTAACCAGAGACTGTATTTATGAATAAAATATTACATCATAAATACACCATTTACACGCACATGGTTAACATTTCCATGGACACACATTAGTGTACAAATTAGAATTTGTCCGGGCTCAGAGGCTTTATCCTGCCTCAGTTTCTTCTATTGTGCTTAAATGGCCACATCAAAATTTTGTGGATTGCTTGTGAACCATGGCATGTGATGGAGCAGAACTCCATAATAATTTTACAGCATTTCTTTGTTCCCTTCGTTGTCTTACCATGCATTTAAGAATGCTTTTTGTGAATACGAAATTGTCTTTCTTTATTTTCTATGAAGCAAGTCAAAACTAGAGCTTTTACAGGTTCCCAACAATGCTCTAATAAACATTATGAATTTCTGGAATTACACACAGAATAGATGTACGACTTTGGTGCTAATAAGAAACCTGTGAGTCGTGCGCTATTTCTCGGACTTATCAAACTGCCCTCGTAGAACAGGAAGTTATTGGATTATGATGATACTGATGCAGTTACTCTCTGTGATAACTAGGGCCCGGATTTTTAGGTTCTTAAAATTAACTTTTTAGTTATTTTTGTATCTTAAAAAAGTTTTTTTTTAGTTCTTTAACCTCCTGAAATAGTTTTTATATTATTATTGTTTATTAATTTTATTATTAATTATCCTCTTTTAATAGCAATGTTGCTGATATGTCCTGTAGGTCCTTTGTGCTGCTCAAAATGCTATTTTTGGCCAAAGGAAACCTCGAAAATACGTAAATAAAATTATAGTTTATATGCTATGTGCACTATAACAGGTATTTAATCCTTATCTACATTCCAGCATTTGAGAACTGGTCGTACAGGTTCTCCTGTATGGTATGTTTATCTGCACAGCACCTAGCCGCTTAATGCAACTTTATCTGTGCAGTATAGAAGGTGTTCATATTTGTTCAAGCTTTTGCGTCTGTGGGCATGGTTTCTTTCGCTTTTGACAGATTTGGCAAAATATTACTTTTCCATCTGTGGTGAAGTTCGGATCGTTACCTATCCACTGACGAATCAACCACCTTCGAAATGAGCTGTCTTTAGGCATGACACTGGCTCCTTAAATTACCTGCCTAATCTAAGGAAAATTGATTTCTAACGATGTAGTAATTGTATGCATTAACAATACACGATAGTCGACTGAACACAACGGATACTCTTTTTAAAAGGATTGGTTTGAGTTTGTGGCGGGTTCTCCTAATGACCCTTTCCCCTCGACAACAATCCCTGCATTCCTTGCTTGCAACAATACAGAGCTTGGTCCCACACAGCTAAATACAAGTCAGTTGCCTCTTGCATTGTTATCACTACTCCTTAAGCATACATAAGCGAAAAGACGTAGCAAAGTCAAAGTCCATTCATTATTTCATAAACATTTCATTTTCCCATTTTAATATAAAGATTTTTTTCATTTTAAAATAAATAGGAGATTTAGCCTCTTTTAGGTTTTAAAGTCTCATTTAGCCATTTTTAGGTTTTATAAGATTCAGGTATTTGGCTTCGATGATCATGAAACAGATAATTAAATTAAACCACAGTAGTTAACTATCAAGGAACAAAATAGTTAAAAAACTAAGAATCCGGGCCCTAGTGATAACAAATAACAGGGAATAACATTGTAGATCTAATGCTTATAAACTCACCCCCACCCGCCTCTTTTAGATGCCTTTTTGGCTACTTTCTAATATTTTTAGCAACTTTCTGACAACTTTCCAGCATCAAGGTAATGAAATGTGGTTTTCTTTTGGCAGCATTAACCTACCTACAAAATTGACAAAAAAGAGCATAAGCTTGTGCATCTATATAGGTTTTACAGATCAAAAGTTAATCTCTTACCATGCAGTCTTGTCCTGCTGACTACACTTTTATTGCCTCTAAAGGGAGCACGAGATAAGAAGGTACATGAGTAGCTCCAATCCCTACTCAGCTATGGAGCGCTTTTGCCGGCTCATATCGCTATGCAAAAGAAAGAGAGGGGAGATATGCACGTGAGCGTTACCGGTAGACAACAGCGAAGACGGTGAAGGATTGCAAGGTGCAGATTTAAACCCTGTCATAACAATTTCAATCTCTTTAAAATGAGACAATAGGTTCTAATCGTGTAATTTGCTTCAAATATAAATTCCTCATCTAAGCAGATAATTTTCATTTGCAATCTAATGTTACAACGGAGTTCATATCTTTCAATAAATAGGTGATAAAACATTACAATGTTGAGTTTTTAAATTGTTTATTATATGCGATTCTCTAGGAACGTTTTCATGTAAATAGTTTTGTTATCGGAGTGAAAATGAGAGAGTTACGTGACGATTTAAATAAATCTAAACGGATGTCGTAGTTGCGCAATTTGAGGCATTTTCTGATAGGTATTTCTCATATTTTTCTAAGTGTGTATACTCTCTAGGATTAATGACTTCATTGTCAGAAATCCAGCATTAGCTAACAACATATTAGGTATTCTAAGTGAAAATCTACATAATCAAGCAACAAATGCCTAATCACAATTTCAAGCCACATTTTACGAGTAATATTCCAATGTGGCCTTCTCGGTTGTGTATTTTAGACATTTCAGCACATAAAATGTTCCTTGCGATGCAGAGCGAAGCTCCGGAAATAGTTTCCCCAATATCTACCAACCAGAATTTGCAATGCGGTTATTAATATAAGGCAAGTATGTTAGGCTAAATCTCATCAAAGTTTATATTATGTTACATATAGCAAAAGCGGAAACTCGCAATTGAACAAAATATTTTTAAACCAGCTATGTGAAGACTATTTTTAGCAAGCTTATTTTATAGCTCAGTAAGAAACATCAATATGCAGTGTTGATTAAAAATTGTGAACATTGTATCGCAAAGAGAATTTGCCATAAGATAGCTTACATTTTTGGTTTAAAACACGTAATCCAGGAATGACTTAACATACCGTATTTTATCGCATTAGGCCCCCCCCTCGCATATTTCCCTCCCCTATGACTTTTCATCACTAAAAAATATTTACCTATTAAACATCGCATAATTGCCTCTCCTGGTTCGTTCTTATTGGGGCGGCCTTCAAATGACTTGATAATGGACAACAATCGACGCAGCGCTTGCCACAAAAATACTCGTATAGCCATTGTCATAACGTATCGTAAAATTGAAATGTGAAGTTACACACGTGTTTGTTTCTAAGCCAATTTCTTACAAGCCGTCATATTGTTAAAAAGTTTTAAAAAACTGGTATTTCTGGTGTCATTAATGGTTCTGACGACATGATGTGGAATAGTGAAAATGAAGATGTGTTATCTGAGCCAGATATAAATGAAAAAGTGATGATAGTAACGGAAGTGAGACTGCAGAATAGTCAGAGAAAAGAAACAATGAAACAATACATTGTAGGCCCAATGAAACCGTGGTATGTATCCAGTTCAGTCACAAATTACTGTATACCTATATAACTTTTACATAATGCTACATGGTTTCCGTTCCTTTCTGAATTCCTAGAAACACCACTCGCATAATTCCCTCCCCAGTGTTTTCAAGCAAATTATTCGAGGAAAAAAAAAGGGGGAGGGGGAATTACGCGATAAAATACGGTCTATGCTCCAAGCTTTGAAGCCCACTTCTTTATACAGATTCAGCAGTACATCTTTCTGAAAGTCGTCCAGATTCAAAATCCGTTTTTCTGCCTTATGGTATTTTCCGGGGGATATAAACAAGCGCTGCCCGGATTCAGAAGAGGTTATTTTACCTTGTTGCACTACGCGCGACAATGAATGTTCACTTACATTGCATGATTTAGTTGTTAGCGCCCGGCTCTGTTTAAATACAATGTTCGCACGCACGAACTTCTACTGAGCACAATTCTTTTAAAAAAGTGTAAACACTGAAAATAATAGCCCGCGCACCTGAATGCAATACTTTTCCTTTCGATTAACTTGTCTGTAACCCGCTCGTACCAGGTTTTGTTAATGCCATATTTCTTAGCAACAAAACGAGTTACAGTAATTATAAGGCACAGGTAACACTGTGACACTATGTCAGACATAGAACACGCATACGAATAAACTAGATTCCTTTTCCTTTCCTGCAGACATCTCACTCCTTGAGAAGAAAGATATTTGAGACGATAAATAAACAATCATGATGCAAGGCAAGTGTCGTTTGCTATCGCTGAGCGCAGCGTTTCTTCAATCACTCATATCTTGGGCTACAGGCCACCTAAAATTTTGCTTCTTGGACAGTCAGCTTCAACATTTCTAGCTCTTTGCAATGGAATTCTTTGTAATAATGAGCCGTTGCTGGATTTGATGAGTGCAAAGAGAAAAGTGAAAAGCAAATATTGCGCTAGACAGCACGTTACCGAACTGGGCAACGTCGCCTCTCTAGGATTGGCTACTTGCTCTCACACACCTTCTTCTAGCTCCGCCTCATGTGCCTTCTTATTCCGTACAGCTTATAGTGAGTATTCGCTTGATTAACTGATGACCAGTCAGTGCAGATAAATTTGGCCAGCCGCCGTTTAAAAGGGAACAAGTCTAGTTTACAGGCCAGTGGAAAAACCAGGTCGATTTTTTTGTCACGTAATTTTATTGTAATTTTATTTGAAGTTGCATAGATGTGCATTTTATCACAAAACAAAGAATTAAAACCTTGAGTAGTGTATAAACTTGTAGAAAAATAGACAAATAAAACTGAATATTTGGAGCTTATATAGTAACTAAACATCTTAAATTGAAAAATACGTCAATATTTAGAAACACATTTTGCTCCAACTTATAATAATACTAAACACAGGACTAGTTTCAGAGAGGATCCTCTCCATCACATTTTGAGTCTGTTAAAATTTTTATAATTTTTTTAAGGATTATAATACAAAACTGGCTACACAAAACAAGTATATTGTGAGAAATTTGCTCATTCGTCCTCTAAAAAATACCACTCCAAGTATTAAATTTTCAGGAATCTACTGTGTCAACTGAGAAAACTACCATAAGATATATATCGGCAAAACAAAAACAAATTTGGGAACCAGAATGAACACTTCCGAAACATAAAATACAAAGAAACAGATAAATCAGTCATAGCTCACCACTTTTGGTCTTGCAATCATATCAGCCTAGATATCAAGCTTTTAAAACTAGCAAAAAATTATTGGGAGTTAGCAGTGTGGGAAAATATATTAAGGATAGAGATCTGCTAGGGCAGTGCTGCGGCTGAGTGGTTAGATCGCTCGTCTACCACCCTCCGTGCTATTAATTCTTGATTGTCAGAGAAAATGTGTCAAAAAATAGTAGTGAAGTCAATACATGAAAAATAGTGTGACTATGTTCTTGTTTGCATTAGGCTGTATAAATAATTATCAGAATTTAATTTAAAAGGTGAGTTAATTAATAACACTGAACAACACTTACAACATATTTTTCCGGGACGCGTTTCGAAGGTTAACTTTCCTCCATTATCAACCGGACAATAACTGGGTTTCCATGGTGTTTCATGGTGCAGATGGTGTTGCCTCTTCTGGTGTTTCTTCTGGTGGCGGTTCAATGAACTTGCTGAAAATGTCTCTCTGAGGAATGTCGAAATTAAATACTCGGTTTCTATTTTTTAAAATAAAGATTTGTTCCCATGTGGACAGTTCTTGTTTTCCGGTTATGTGTTTGAGAAGTTTCGGTTCTAGCTTTATGTCATGATTTTTTGTCCAGAGGTGAAATGCAACCGCTGATTTTTCTAATTCTTTACTCTTAATGTTCCTAACGTGTTCCTTGGATCTAATTTCTAAATTTCTTTTGGTTTTTCCTATGTATATTTCATTACAATCACTGCATTCAATTTGGTATATGCCAGATTTTTTGTTAGGTGGAATAGCATCTTTGATGTTTGAAAGTAGTAGGTTTTTTTATGGAGTAATGGTTTACTGCTGCTAGCTCAATGTTGTATTCCTTGAACACCTTTTTAAATTTATCAAAAGCCCATGGATGATATGTGAATTTTTTGAATATCATTTTTTTTTTCAAAAAATTCACATATCATCCATGGGCCTTTGATAAATTTAAAAAGGTGTTCAAGGAACACAACATTCAGCTAGCAGCTGTAAACCATGGATGATATGTGAATTTTTTTAATATTTTTTTTTTTCAAAAAATTCACATATCATCCATGGGCCTTTGATAAATTTAAAAAGGTGTTCAAGGAATACAACATTGAGCTAGCAGCAGTAAACCATTACTCCATAAAAAACCTACTACTTTCAAACATCAAAGATGCTATTCCACCTAACAAAAAATCTGGCATGTACCAAATTGAATGCAGTGATTGTAATGAAATATACATAGGAAAAACCAAAAGAAATTTAGAAATTAGATCCAAGGAACACGTTAGGAACATTAAGAGTAAACAATTAGAAAAATCAGCAGTTGCATTTCACTTCTGGACAAAAAATCATGACATAAAGCTAGAACCAAAACTTCTCAAACACATAACTGGAAAACAAGAACTGTCCACATGGGAACAAATCTTTATTTTAAAAAATAGAAACCGAGTATTTAATTTCGACATTCCTCAGGGAGACATTTTCAGCAAGTTCATTGAACCGCCACCAGAAGAAACACCAGAAGAAGCATCACCATCTGCACCATGAAACACCATGGAAACCCAGTTATTGTCCGGTTGATAATGGAGGAAAGTTAACCTTCGAAACGCGTCCCGGAAAAATATGTTGTAAGTGCTGTTCAGTGTTATTAATTAACTCACCTTTTAAATTAAACTAATTACAACAACACTGTTTTCAAACTTCTATGAAAGGAAGATAATTATCAGAATACTTATGTAGCTTTGTTATTTACAGCTGAGCCCTTCATTTCCGACAAATGCTGCAGTGTATTCAAGTTTTGTATGCTTTGTAACAGCCATTTCCTCAAGCACTTAATTCCTTACATGTATTTATTAAGGTAAACAAAGCTCAAGATATGTAACCTATTGGCTTGGCCCCCCTCAGATGCCTCATTGGTCCCAAAGTGTTTGTTTGGGAGATATTGCCAATAGTCACAGCTGTAGAATACTTCTAGGTGAGATATCTGATATTGTACTGTACATACCAAGCCCTGCCTATAGGTTATGTGTGGACTTAAGAGGCTAAAAGAGGCTTTCATGATTTTATAAGAGGTAGAATTTCTATGTGCCATTAGTCTGGTATGCAAGCTTACAAAGTTGCAACTATTACCAATATAACAAATTGTTGGTATCTATTCTGTGTATAGTTTTGAAAGATTTTTTTATACTTTGGCGATGTGTATATATTTGAAAAAGTTGTTTTGTTATTTTAAATAATGACAAAGAAACCTGAGGAGTGAGGTTTTTTATGCTGTGAGACAGACCGAACAAGAGGTGCAATGAATAAAGAGATGTACCTGATATATTGATAATATATATATTTGAGTATTAAACAGTTGTTGTTTGTTACCCAAAAACTTGCCATATATGAAATAAAATTTTCACAGTGAAGTGTTTGACTTTTTGATTGTGGCAGTTGTCACCTTTGTTTCCTCCTTCACTTCAGTACTCCTGTACCTTTTGTTTCATTCCTTTCCTGTCCAGGAACACCTTTCCTTTCCTCTCTGCTGTTCTTTAACCCAATTGCGTCATATTTAAATGCCTTGGCAACTAACCAAGAAATGAGATTTAAATCTCCTAGCCCCCCCAGGGGGACCTACTACAGTAGCTCCGGGCTTGGCGCACCCTGAGCCCCGAGCCCCTCATCATCATCCCCTCACCTCCATCAGGTCTAGCCACGTTTTTTATCATCCACTTAGATGTAGTCTCTTCCTCTTCTAGGTCTTATAGTTTTACGTAGGTTAAGTTTTAGAGTTATAACTCCTGTCTCACCAACAGGGATCTATCCTGTCTCTGTAGCTCCTGTCCCACGGTTTTGGCGCAGCTTCCAACTTCTGTGCTCTTTGGAGGCTCAGGCATGAAGGCTGAGTGGACCTTCCTCACTACCCCTTTTGTGTGACACTAGGTGCGGAGCTGTTCCATTGTCATGTACACCCCCATAGCTCCTTAGGGGCCAGGTCCCCATGGTTATCTTGGCAGCCGTGCTGCCGCTGGTGTGTACAGGCGGACCTGATGTGTTACTGCTGTCTGGGGCCCGATGTAATTAACCACAAGTCCCCTGAATCCACGCTGACTCCGTTGAGGCAACGTGGCCTATAGTGGGGAGCCACATGCCTAGTGGTAGAGGCATAAAGTCGGGCCTGCCTTTGGTGGAAATGTCACATACCGGTAAGTAGTGATAGGCGGAGGATAACTTTTTCTGACGTACTCCTTGAGATTGGGTCTGAAGCGGAAGCTTTGGGCCGACACAGACCAGAAGATTTAGGTGTCTTTTTCCTTTATCCCCCTGATGGCAGGCTGACATTGACGGTTCAGAAGGGGGACCCCATAATCATGTCTCCTCTGCACTCAACCCCATCAATTCTACGATTTCTGGTAATGCGTATGGTAAGTGAGAAGACCCTGGCTACTCTCAGTCCGTTCTATATTAAAAACGAGGTAGATAGCATATGTGGGCCTGTAAAAAATGTCACATGATATAGGGACGGCAACTTGCTAATGGAGGTCGCTCAAGACTCCCAGACTGCAAAACTATTGAAAGCCACTCTCCTGGGTTCTTATCCTGTAAAGGTGGAGAAGCATAAGACCTTGAATAGTTTTGTTTACATTCACCTTGTCTTCTAACAATAATGTAGCCTATTTTCTACATTATTGTTAGAAGACAAGCTGAATGTAAAATTCATGGGAAGACCTACTCCTGATCTGCATGTAAACACAGAACAAAAACATGCAAGGGTTAACCACGTTAGAAAATTTATTAGCGACATTTACACAAAAAACAAATGGATCTGTGGATGTGGGGTGAAAAATGCTCTATTCTGCTTTCCATGCATTCTATTTGATGGTGATGTTCTAAAATTATTGGCATTAGAGACAATCCATACTAGATTCCCAGAACATGAGTGGCTCCATATTTATACTGATGGATCATTGATATCAAACCAAGATGGAGCAGGTGCTGGAGTCACATGTCACCTCTTTTCCTATTACAAATCTTTAAGTTATGGAACTACTAACTTTGATGGAGAAATTGAAGCAATTCGAATGGCCCTACAAAATCTTTTGTACAGAATTTCACATTTTCAGCAAGCAGTTATTCTCTCAGATTCCAGGGCAGCAACTATAGCAATTACTTCCAAGTTGTCACCAAAAAACCAAACTATTATAGAATGTTGGAAGATGCTTAGCCATCTAACAGCACTTCAAAAACACCTAGTCTTCCAATGGATACCGGCTCACTGTGGACTGAGTGGTAATGAGAAAGCTGATTTTCTTGCAAAAAAGGGTACCAGCGGTGTACAAAAATCTATAGTTAATCTACCATTTTATGCAGCTAAAAGATTAGTCAACTCTGAATTCAAAAAAATTATTGCAAAATATTACTATGAAAAATCAAAGAATAAAAGATGTAAACTACCAAACATTCAAACAGTGATTCCTGAGTAATCTCAAAAAACAGCAGTTGCAACCTTCAGGTCGATTACAGGACATGATTGTCTGGCAAAACATTTAAACAGAATTGGGATATATTCTTCACCACTGTGTCCTCTATGTGATCTGCAAGAGGAAATGGATCGAGACCACCTTCAAATATGCCCGGCGGCTTCTAATGCCCCATCCATCAGTGAAAAATATTGGAGAGCAAGAGGATTAATGACTTCATTGTCAGAAATCCAGCATTAGCTAACAACAACAACATAATTGGTCAAAGAAAGGTGTGGTGGATTTAGTTACGTTTGGAAAAAAATAAGACCTACGAGAAATCCAGGCAGCATATAAAGAATGTGATGAACCTAGCTGTACTATGCAGCACAGATATCCGAGCTGAACTCCACTCCCAGTATCAACAAGCCATCCTGACGCATAACCAGCAAGTAGAAACAGGTATGTGCTAAATTTAATAATCAATGGCATACGATTCTATGGAAAGCTAGAATTAGCATTACACGGACACGATGAGTCAGAGGACTCGAATAACAAAGGTGTACTCTGAGAATTAATCCAGTTCAGTGTTGAACTGGATAGGGGATTGAAATTACACATCTTGTGATCTTCCACTGTATTTAAAGGAACATCTAAAACCATACAGAATGACATTTTAGAATACTTGCTACAAGTATATCATGGTAAGGTCATTCAAGAAATAAACAAAACTGTTTACGTCATCGTCGTGTATTATGAAACAATTTCGGGGAACTATTCTGGCACTACCAGTGCATTCATGCTTCAGCCACCCTTGATTCAGAATTAAAATATAATTGTGTTACAGTACATTACATTAACAGATTTTTTAAACAGTTTCATGTTATGTTATACAGGATGTCCCAAAATTAGACCAACAAACTTTGGGAGCTGGTAGATAACATTTTAAACAGTCTTTATGGAGGAACATTTTTTGCTGTGGTGCTTCGTTTAAGCTCTAGAGGAGTTAGTCATAGATTACTGCCTCCCACCCAGTTTAAATATTTAAGGCAAAATCAACAATGCAAATTAGTATTGCGCTTATCTTAGTAAGGCACGGAATCTTAATCCAATGTTCCAAGAAACAAACACAGAACACAAACAAAACAAACATTTCATTTGTGGGCAAAGTTTAAGAGGTAGAACTGGAACTTAAAAATTCAATGCCACAACTGGGATTTGAACCACAGACCTTCCGCACACACACGGCTTGTGTGTTTAAAAACACCAACAGTAAGTTTGTTGGCTTAAATAAACATTTCATTGTTTTCAGTTGATCACAGCTTTACTATTCAAAGTAAATGTTGGAACGCACGCCCATTGCAATTAACACAGAGTGCATCAGCGCACCTTAACCTACAGTACTCTTGCAGACACCAGACATTTCTCTGGTTTAAAAGTTTGTCGCTCTAATTTTGAATAGTAAAGTTGTGATTAAATGAATTTAAATACCATCCCATACAATAAAAAATCGGGGATTTACCAGATCAACTGTAATAGTTGTGATAAAATCTACATAGGGAAAACAAAGAGAAATTTGAATATAAGACTCAAGGAACACCAAAGAAACATAAAATTAAAACAAATTGAAAAGTCTGCTGTGGCACATCATTTTTGGACTGAAAACCACAACATCGGCCTTAATATAAAACTGTTAAAATCTATTATTTCACCAATAGAATTGAATATTTGGGAAAAAATATACATAATCAAGAACAGTAATAAAGTTATTAATTTCGAAATACCAGCATTGAATGAAGTGTTAAAGCTCTGCGCCCCTAACACCAGATGGCAGCAGAATAGAGACAACAGAGAAAAGGAACAAGAGAATGTCAGTCAACCAACGGCTGATGATGGGATCGAATGGTCCTGAAAACGTTTCCGCTTTAAAAAAGCAATTTAGTAGTGAAGGTGAGTGTAAATAAGTGACTCAAAATAACCTCAAACATAAAGTTGTGATTACCTGTAAACAATGAGACGTTTGTGTTTCTGTGTTTGTTTCTTGGATTAAGATTGCGTGCCTTACTAAGATAAATGCAATACTAATTTGCATTGTTGATTTTTCCGTAAATACTTAAACTGGGTGGGAGACAATAATCTAGACATTAACTTGTGTAGCGCTTAAACGAAGCACCGCAGTAAGAAACTTCCCTTAACATAAAGTGCTTAAAATAATGTTATCTATCAGCTCCCAAAGTTTGTTGGTCTAATTTTGGGACAATTGTATAGAGCTTTAAGGTTGAACTGAGTGGAATAGCCTCACTGTACCCTGTTTTTCCTCCCATATTGTGCTATGATGGTGTATTTTTCAAATTGTTTACCGCACTGTTCTGATGTTAACTGTATATAAGCAGGCTATTAAAGGAGTATAATAGGAACGGAGATGGAAGTAGCTCTGCCCATATATACATTGAAACAACTAATTAAGTATACCCAAACAAATTGCCCAGATGATCAGGATTATTACTAGGGCTCGGATTTTTGGGTGCTAAAAACTTGTAAAATATTTATTTTTTATGTGCTAAAAATGTAAACAAAATACGTTCCTAAACAAAATATTTACGATCTGAATGGCTGAACTAATATAAATAGCTATATATGTGGTACTCACCAGACATTCTTGGAAGAGTTCTGTAGAGTTACAGTATATGACCAAATGATTCCTTAAATTTCCCATCTTGAAAGACTTGATTGTCACAAAGTGTCTGGCAATTTGAAAATTATCACTCCACATTACAGGAAATAAGTCCAGCATAATTATAAAGGAATGTTACTCACACTCACATCAATAATTTCTTCACATTGCCTATCCAATACATTTGAAATTTGACACATTATATTAAAGCCACTATTATTTTCCCTAAGTTTTGTGCTGTAGGACCAAAGAAAATCTGAACTACCTTGACTGCTTCTTTTAAAGACACCCCTACTGATTCCAGTTACTTTTTGGAATCACATAGGTACAGATTTGTGGATAAGTATGCGAAGTCATTTCTTAACACAGTCCAACTTAAAAGTTCTTGAACAATTTTTATTGAATTGGAATCTTTACAATTAAGTTAACTTACAACAGCATCAAAACCATCCAGGTTTTCTGCGTAGCACTGAATTGTGGTCTACCGCCTTCCCCAGCGATTCACCACAGTTGCAGGAGGCAGCAGTGTTTGGATTTTTGTTCTGAAAAATTTCAATAATTTTGGGTGACCTAATGAACATTATTTTCCCATCAGAATTCAATTTGCAATCCATGCATAACACTTGTGACTTAAGTTATTTTAGAATAACTGCTAGTCCTCTTGCCATCTTTTTCATATATGGTATAACATCAGTCAAAAATAGGAAAAGATTGTCATATCGTACACCATTTGGCCACAATATCTGCAGTGTTTCATTAATAAACTGGCAGTAGTCACATGGTTTGCAGCAGGCATGGCTTGGTAGGTCAGTAGAATATATGATTGAAATTATTATTTATTTATGCCAACAAACTTACTGTTGGTGCTTTTAAACACACAAGCCATGTGTGGGCAAAGTTTAAGAGGTAGAACTAGAACTTAAAGATTCAATGCCACAACTGGGATTTGAACCACAGACCTTCCGCTTACCGGGCGGACGCTCTAACCACTGAGCTATTGTGACAAACTGCCAGAATGGCATTAAATTCTCAAGCCAGTTCGTATTTCTCCTGGTAAACCACAAAGGCAGTCTCACATCAGAGACAATTACCCCAATGGTGACTTACTATTGCAAGTACTTTATATCCCAGGATTAAATAACCTTCACATGGTAATTATTATTTATTTATTTATGCCAACAAACTTACTGTTGGTGCTTTTAAACACCCAAGCCGTGTGTGGGCAAAGTTTAAGAGGTAGAACTGGAACTTAAAAATTCAATGCCACAACTGGGATTTGAACCACAGACCTTCCGCTTACCGGGCAGACGCTCTAACCACTGAGCTATTGTGACAAACTGCTAGAATGGCATTAAATTCTCAAGCCAGTTCGTATTTCTCCTGGTAAACCACAAAGGCAGTCTCACATCAGAGACAATTACCCCAATGGTGACTTACTATTGCAAGTACTTTATATCCCAGGATTAAATAACCTGGAAGGTCTGTGGTTCAAATCCCAGTTGTGGCATTGAATTTTTAAGTTCCGGTTCTACCTCTTAAACTTTGCCCACACACGATCTTGTGTTTAAAAGCACCAACAGTAAGTTTGTTGGCATAAATAAATAATAATTACCATGTGGAGGTTATTTAATCCTGGGATATAAAGTACTTGCAATAGTAAGTCACCATTGGGGTAATTTGTCTCTGATGTGAGACTGCCTTTGTGGTGTACCAGGAGAAATACGAACTGGCTTGAGAATTTAATGCCATTCTGGCAGTTTGTCACAATAGCTCAGTGGTTAGAGCGTCCGCCCGGTAAGCGGAAGGTCTGTGGTTCAAATCCCAGTTGTGGCATTGAATTTTTAAGTTCCAGTTCTACTTCTTAAAATATGATTGAAATTTCAGCATCATTCTTCAATACCCCTAGTTTTCCAATTTTCCTGCCAGTTTCATCTATGCCCACAAATTTTGTGTATACCAGGTAGAAGGGAAGTTATTACATTAATTTAAACTAGTGTTAGATCCCAATGTTTGGAACACATTTTGTATCTTACGTTTTTGTCTCAGACCATTTCTTACAGAGATATTTCAGTTTTGCCGAAAACAAGCTGGCAGCACTGCAGATTGTGTGGGTGTCACTTTCCCTAGCTCAGTACATAAACACGGTAATGGTGCTTCTTGAGAACACAAACAAATACCCTGCCTTGTCCTTCCGTGTTTACTGCGCGAGTGTAGGCCAATCACAAGCGTTAGCTCCCAAAACATTAAGTGAAAGGGAAAGTGCCATACCTGTTAACATCCACAAACCAGCTTAATTCCCTGACCAACCTCAACGTAATGTTGTCGACTTACTGCATATGTGAAAAAGCTGCTTGGAGTATTTCTTCACATCTCTTAAGTGATTAATTATTTTGAAACCCTGTGCGATGTCCCATAATTACTACCAAAGCTAAGTCAGAAATAAGTTACTCTACGGATCTGACAAGTAGCGAACTGTTATCTTCGTACATTCCTGTGGAATTACACATCCAATTTGGACCAAAAACCATTTATTTTTTTGAAATCGACTGATCAAAGAACAAAATACCATTCAAGATTTTTGTTTGTAATGCTTCTTGAAGCACATATTAGTAGGAATGTAATGACTTCCCTTCCATCCTGTATATGTCACAGTTTCTTTGCAGCTAACACATCAGTTTTTCCAATAAGGAATAATAAATTGTGACATCTAAATTAAATTAAATTCTTTATTGTCAATAGACTGCAATACAGTTTTTGACATTGTCACACATTTATATTTATAATTTATATTACAGAGATGGACAACCTAATGGTTACACATATTACTATAGCTACCTATCATTTGCGGCGGCGCCGTGGCCGAGCAGTTAGCGCGCTCACCTACCACCTAGGCGGCCCGGGTTCGATCCCAGGGACCCGCATGTGGTATTCGTGGTGGACGAAGCGGCGTCAGGGCGGGTGTTCTCCGGGTACTCCGGTTTCCCCCGCCATCTCATTCCACCGGTGCTCCATCTTCATTCCATGTATCATCAGTGTCACCGCCTGCGATGCCGTAGTAGTAAAAGCGGGCGTTAAACACTACAAACAACAACTCCGATTTCCCCCGCCATCTCATTCCACCGGTGCTCCATCTTCATGTATCATCAGTGTCACCGCCTGCGGTGCCGTAGTAGTAAAAGCGGGCATTAAACACTACAACAACAACCTATCATTTGTGATTTACACAGAGGGTCTGTAATTTCAATATGGACATTATTATAGTTCATTGATACTGTACAATGTCTTTGTTATCAAATACTTCTTCAGAGCACTCTCAAATTGTTTACCTTTAGAACATTTTAAATATGCAGGTAGTTTTGCATGAAGCATTAAACCCATGACATTAGGATCCTTTTTTGAAATATTTTTACTAAATCTCTGCTGAAAATAATCATCATTGTGTCAGGTGTAGTGACTATGGATATTGCTATTTTTTAGGTTTTGTTTCTGAACTGCATAGGTTACAACTTTATAGACATACAGAGAATACAATGTTAATATCTGCTTATCCTTAAATATTCCCCTACATGATTCACGAGAGTTCATATTGAAAATCAATCTGACTGCCCGTTTTTGCAATCTAAATAACCTTTCCATATGGGTTGCAGCAGCACAGCCCCAAATTTCTATCGCATACAGTAAATATGGGTATATAACTCCATAATAAATCATTTTGAGCCCCTTCTCATCTAAGATATTTTTAAAATGACGTAGGAGATACACAGATTTACTAATTTTGTCACAAATATGATTTATATGTCCAGCCCATGTTAATTTTCTATCAAGTATTATTCCTAGAAACTTATGTTCGCTTACGTCATGAATACTGTTATTATTTACTGGTAAGGAGAAATTTGTGGTGTTTATATTACTCTGTGAGAAATGAATTAAGGTTGTTTTTGTCATGTTGCATGTGAGGTGATTATGTTTAAAGTAGTGTAATTGAGCATTAAAGACATGGATGACGTTTAAGAGGTGGAATCAGGACTGAAAAATTCAATGCCACAGCTGGGATATGAACCACGGATCTTCTGCTTATTAAGTGGCTGCTTTAACCACTAAGCTCGTACCATGGCCAACTTGCCAGTATGACATAAATTCCCCAGCCAATTCATTCTCTCCCTGTAGACCACAAAGGAATCTCACATCAGAGATAAATAAATACACCAGCAGTAAGTTTGTTGGCATAAATTAAATAATTACCATCTAAAGGTTACTTAACCCGGGACATAAAGTACTTACAATCTGTAAGTCGTCCTTGAGGTATTTATCTCTGATGTGAGATTCCCTTGTGGTCTACCGGGAAGGTACGGGGAATTTAATGTCATACTGGCAAGTTGGCCATGGTAGTTTAGTGGTTAAAGCAGCTGCTCAATAAACGAAAGATCCGTGGTTCAAATCCCGGTTGTGGCATTGAATCTTTCATTCCTGATTCCACCTCTTAAACATTGCTCACACACAGCTTGTGTGTTTAAAAACACCAGCAGCAAGTTTGTTGGCATAAATTAAATAATGGATGGTGACTTATTTAAAATAATTCTGCTGTTTCTTTTATGCGATTTTGTGTAATTTATATGAATACCCAAAAATATTTATTTGCATAAAAAATGAAAATATATACATTTTTATCTGCAATAAAACTTAAAATATTTGTTCCGATGTAAATATGTAGAACATTAAACTCAGTTTCAAGTTCATATTAGGGTGTAAACAAAATATGTATTTACCTAAAAATCCAAGCCCTAGTTATTACATAGGAATATAATGATATGAAAGAAACAACTTAATACTATGCAATTTTATTTTCATGTTACTAAACGTCACATGTATAACAAACAGTGAAATTCATGAGATAAACACTGGACAAAAGAGCAACATCCACCATGCCAATTTCTTGCTCCTTTAGTCACAAATCATTGTCAATTGCGTTTGATGCCTGCTCGAAAGCTACTTAAATGTATGCAACAGGCTCTTGTAAGAGATGATTGTTTTTGCGTCGATTGGATGGGTTAGCATCAGTCAGCAGGAGCAATGAGTGCTCTTTTTTTTATCTTGGTCATGGTGCAGAAATAAGGTAAATTCAATTCTGAATCTGATGCTTTTATTCAGTCATTATACTTTATACACTTTTATGGCAAGTCACAATTGCTGATTTTTAGCAAGATACTTAAAATGTTTAGTGAGTTCAAGATTGTGCATCATAAGATTTAAAGAGTTGTCATACCATACACAAATTATCTTCTTTTTCTTGCCTCTTTCAATGGCATTATCTTACTTTAGGTGATGTATTTAACTTTTTGAAGAATCACTAAAGAGTTACTTCTTTGCAACAAAACCTTGGTCTGGGAGTATTTTAAATACTTAATAATCCTTTTAGTATAGTGGCACATAAATTCTGCATCTACATTCGTTGAAATCATGAGACCAAGAAAGAATTCAACATACCTGTGATGCTAGGGTACTGCATTTGTATAATATTACACTTTGTTGTGCTTTACTTGTGATGTCATTACGTGTTGTCATATTTTAAGAATTGTCACAGTCTCAAGCTCACTAAGAGAACCATTATAATTTGTCTCTTTTAACATTTTTGACCAATTACATATATAACACAGCTCTCAGTTATATGTTGTTAGCTAATGCTGGATTTCTGACAATGAAGTCATTAATCCTCTTGCTCTCCAATATTTTTCACTGATGGATGGGGCATTAGAAGTGGCCGGGCATATTTGAAGGTGGTCTCGATCCATTTCCTCTTGCAGATCACATAGAGGACACAGTGGTGAAGAATATATCCCAATTCTGTTTAAATGTTTTGCCAGACAATCATGTCCTGTAATCAACCTGAAGGTTGCAACTGCTGTTTTTCGAGGATACTCAGGAATTACTGTTTGAATGTTTGGTAGTTCCCATCTTTCATTTTTTGATTTTTCTTAGTAATATTTTTCAATAATGTTTTTGAATTCAGAGTTGACTAATCTTTTAGCTGCATAAAATGGTAGATTAACTATTGATTTCTGCACATTGCCGGTACCCTTTTTTGGAAGAAAATCAGCTTTCTCATTACCACTCAGTCCACAGTGAGCTGGTATCCATTGGAAGACTAGGTGTTTTTGAAGTGCTGTTAGATGGCTAAGGATTTTCCAACATTCTATAATTGTTTGGTTTTTTGGTGACAACTTGGAAGTTTTTGCTATAATTGCTGCCCTGGAATCTGAGAGAATAACTGCTTGCTGAAAATGTGAAATTCTGTACAAAAGATTTTGTAGGGCCATTCGAATTGCTTCAATTTCTCCATCAAAGTTTGTAGTTCCAAAACTTAAAGATTTGTAATAGGAAAAGAGGTGACATGTAACTCCAGCACCTGCTCCATCTTGGTTTGATATCCATGATCCATCACTATAAATATGGAGCCATTCGTGTTCTGGAAATCTAGTATGGATTGTCTCTAATGCCAATAATTTTAGAACACTAGTTGGAGTATCACTTTTCTTAACTTCTTCTGTCAGGTGTAAATAATATGTGATGTCTAATGTTTGTGTCAGATTGACTTTAGATATGAAGTTTTCCTTTGAATTAGGAAGGTATACATTCTAAGAGGTAGAACTGGAACTTAAAAATTCAATGCCACAACTGGGATTTGAACCACAGACCTTCCGCTTGCCGGGCGGACGCTCTAACCACTGAGCTATTGTGACAAACTGCCAGAATGGCATTAAATTCTCAAGCCAGTTCGTATTTCTCCTGGTAAACCACAAAGGCAGTCTCACATCAGAAACAATTACCCCAATGGTGACTTACTATTGTAAGTACTTTATATCCCAGGATTAAATAACCTTCACATGGTAATTATTATTTATTTATGCCAACAAACTTACTGTTTGTGTTTTTAAACACACAAGCCGTGTGTGGGCAAAATTTAAGAGGTAGAACTGGAACTTAAAAATTCAATGCCACAACTGGGATTTGAACCACACACCTTCCGCTTGCCGGGCGGACGCTCTAACCACTGAGCTATTGTGACAAACTGCCAGAATGGCATTAAATTCTCAAGCCAGTTCGTATTTCTCCTGGTAAACCACAAAGGCAGTCTCACATCAGAAACAATTACCCCAATGGTGACTTACTATTGTAAGTACTTTATATCCCAGGATTAAATAACTTTCACATGGTAATTATTATTTATTTATGCCAACAAACTTACTGTTGGTGTTTGTAAAGACACAAGCCGTGTGTGGGCAAAGTTTAAGAGGTAGTACTGGAACTTAAAAATTCAATGCCACAACTGGGATTTGAACCACACACCTTCCGCTTGCCGGGCAGACGCTCTAACCACTGAGCTATTGTGACAAACTGCCAGAATGGCATTAAATTCTCAAGCCAGTTCGTATTTCTCCTGGTAAACCACAAAGGCAGTCTCACACCAACAGTAAGTTTGTTGGCATAAATAAATAATAATTACCATGTGAAGGTTATTTAATCCTGGGATATAAAGTACTTACAATAGTAAGTCACCATTGGGGTAATTGTTTCTGATGTGAGACTGCCTTTGTGGTTTACCAGGAGAAATACGAACTGGCTTGAGAATTTAATGCCATTCTGGCAGTTTGTCACAATAGCTCAGTGGTTAGAGCGTCCGCCCGGCAAGCGGAAGGTCTGTGGTTCACATCCTCCATTCCACTTTTTACTTTCTCTACTGCTAAGTAGAGGAAGTATTGAATTCCACCCAAAAATTCGATGTCGAGATTTCACTGGAAATATATGTTTTGAGACCCCCTGAATCCAAAAAAAGCATTTTTAGAAAAAGGTCCCTGTGTGTGTCTGTCAGACTGTGGAAAGCATAACTCAAAAATGAAAAGTCAGTAAAAAACCAAAGTGGTATTTAAGTTTAATGTCTTTCAAGGATACGACACAAAGATTTTGAAAATAGGCCCATCCTTTAAATGGAAAATTTTTACTTTCTTCAAAATGGCTCTAACGATTTTGATTAAAATGTCATATTTTTAAGATATTTGTATGACAAATAAAATGTATATTTTGAATTTTCTGGCTATAGCCTATGTAGTCCTGTTGACTTGAATAACTCATAAACTATAAGAGACAAAATCTTACTCTACAAAAATTTTAGATCTCGCTTAAAAAACATACAATTTGTCTTAATAAAAGTTTTTTGTAGAGTGAACCTTTTCGGAGATATTCCTGGTTATTTGTGTCAGTTTTTATATGTTAAGCATACAAAGAGAACGGGATCTCAAAGCTTTAAAAGATTTCACTATAGCTCAAAGCCAACTGCTTTTTAATATTCCCCTTGCACCTACAAGGAAATAAGCAGTAAGATTATTTCTGTAAATGTTTATCTCAAGTAAGACGAAGAAGATACAGGAATAAGAGTTTGTAGGAATGGTTAGTACAAGAGTAGAGAAAGTCATGCGAGTGCAACACATCAGATTTTTCCCCTTCTCCTCACACTGCAAGTGTTGAGCTGCAGTAGGCTTTCCCTGTTTTACTATCACTAACTTATCCTCATGTTTCAACTGCAATTATGGTAGTATTTCTAATTGGTACTGTGGTGTAATTAGTTTATATATCTAAAGAAAGGAAACAAAGGAAGTTTGGACCCTAACACTGGGGTATCGGCAGGACCAATTCTGTGAAAGGAGTGCCCCCCAAAGCACTGGACAATACTTTTCTGTAACAGTTATTTAATAAACAAATACGAACAATAATAAAATGCCCTTGGCATACAACAAACTATAAACTCTTTGAACACTAACATTGAATGGACCTCAACATATCCTGTATTCCCTCATGAAATTGCCGCGCGGCTACACTGAGTGAAGCATTCCCCCTGCTTAATCAAAGTCATGAGCTACAGAATTTTTGGGCAACTTAAAACACGCCTGGTCCGTACACATTGCAAATTGTACCCTAAAGGAAGCTTGTCTTGTCTTGTCTGGCGCTTGATTAACGACGCTATTGCCAGCCTTAAAGGTGGCGACTGCGTCAACCATGACGGTCTCGTGTGGGGAAAGGGTGGGGTTCTAAATAGAGGTGGCAACGTGTGAACTAGCGCGAGTTTAAAGTTTCATGCGCGTGCGTGTGATAAAACGAAACAAAGCGTTACATATTACGGCAGAAAACGGTAGGAGTAACGATTGTAATTGAAAGGGTCCAGTATGATATGTAAATGTAAACCCCGCGCGACAGCCCACGAAGGGCCAAGGCCTACCGCCCAGTTACTGCGTCCCCCACCTCTGCCCACTACAGGCGTTATTGGTGAGGTGCAGTACTGGAGGGTGGGACGTGGTCAACGCCCCGAACCCTCCCGGCCAGTTATGGGGTTTTCTAGACCTGGGGCCGCCACTTCTTCATCAAGTAGCTCCTCAATTGGTCCCCCGGGACCTAAAGAGGCTGAGTGCACCCCGTGCCAGACCTCCCAGAGGGGATAAAATCCCCCTGCTGGTAACGGGGATCGAACCCGGGTCCTCCGCGCCAGAGGCAAGCGCGCTATCCAGTATGATATACCCGATACAATACCCTAAGAAAGTCTAAGGTAACTGCGTGGTGTCTGGGACATGCAAAAAAAGATGGTTAATATCCCCTATTTTGCCACATTCACAAGCATTTGAATCACGTTAATTGATTTGGTATAAATAGGCTGGTGTCAATGCCACATTGAGTAGCGCCCTAAAATAACTAGAATATGCTATTTTGGGTATACGCGACTTATGCTCGAGGAATAGTCTGAATTGGGTCCGTATATCCTCTAACGGAGTGTGACGCGAATCGTCGCGGCGTAAGATATCCGTCAATATGTCTCCCGGGGGTGTTAAAAATTCCGGTGTGACCGCGGGGAATCTGGTCGCGGCTTTGGCAGCGGCGTCGACTATGTCGTTGCCAGATATTCCGACATGACTGGGTATCCACATGAGCGTAAGAGAAACATGACTTGGTATTTGGTGTAGTATATTCAATATCAAAATCTCATAGATTTGGTGGTGAGAATGGCTGTATGTACGCGTGAGCGCCTGCAGGAGGCTGAGACCATCTGAAAAGATAAATACATGGGAGGGCGCATGTCTTTGCACTAGCTTTATCGCCTTGTAAAGGGCGATAGCCTCGGCGGTGTAAATTGATGTTTCGTCAAATAAGCGCCACGAATGTGTAGCCTTTGTGTTCCATATATACATGCCGGAACTGACTCCATCGGGAGTTTTCGAGCCGTCCGTAAAAATCATTTGTACTGAGTGCTTAGATGAGGAAAGGAGCGGGGCGATATATTCTCGCCAGGCGAGGGAATAAACCATCTTAGGTGCGCGAAAATTACGACAGTCAATCACAATATGTGGCGGAAACGTATAAACATTCATATCTATTAAGTAATTCGGACGTGTGGGTGTCCCGTAAATGTGTTCATATGACAGAAACCGCCCCAAACATCGTACCAGTGGTAATGGCGGCTGTTCCCCCTCCGGCAATTGGCGGCGGTAAAGCTCGTAAAGACGTGTCAATTTCGGTAACAGGATATTGTGCGAATGTGTCAACAAGTGTGATATTTGACGACAGCCCTGTATGAGCATGCGACCCTCTACGTCATAAGACGGAATGTATAATTTGTGTTGGCTCTTCGCTGGTCGTCCGGGTATATGGAATATTATGTTGTAGAGTTGGTAAAAGAACGATTCTAGTTTATTCCGCACATCTTGCGTATGGGTAGGGGCTAGTAATAAGCCATATTCCAGGCGTGAGAATATCAAAGGCGGAAATAGTCTTAGTAAGACCCGGGGGTCTGTGCCCCAGTGTCGCGTGGTCATAGCCCTGAACAGTGATTTTAATGTGTTAAGCGTAGCTAATACACGTTGAATATGTAGTGTGTAACTTAGCGATTGGTGTAAAAGTACCCCTAAAAGTTTGACTGTGAGAGTCGGCTGAAGGACATAATTTCGGAGGCGCAGGTTAAGTCATGATAAACGGGTAGATTTATTAAAATGTACAAACCGGGTCTTACTTAGGTTAACCGGTAGGCCGAGTCCTTCGAGGTACGCGATTATCTTCTGACAGTCTGTCGAAAAATTATCCAAGCCCACACGGGAACGGGGGGTGATTGATTGATATAGAATAAGATCGTCAGCGTATTGTAGGACTCTGACGGCTACTGTTACTGCCGAGATGATGTCACCAACATATATGGCATATAACAATGGACTAAGTGCCGATTCCTGAACTAGACCTTGCGATGTCTGTCCTATGTGGGCGTTTTGTCGCAATGGTGCACATGTGCAATGTCTATCGAAAGCGCCGATATGAGTTGACGAATAGGCGTCCGGACCCCGACCGCCTGTAGCCGTTTCAGTAAAATTGGGATCGAGACCTGATCGTATGCAGAAGTTATGTCTAGAATAAGTGCCAGGACTTGGGTATTTGTGCGGAAGGCGATATTAACATCGGTTAAGATGGTATACAGTGAGAAGGTGGTCCCATAACCTCTCCGGAATCCGTATTGCGTACTGGGCCACCGACTGTTTCGTTCTAAATAAAAGCTGAGGCGGTCCTGGAGGATCTTCTCAAATACTTTTCGTAATGTGGTTAGTAAGCCTATCGAGCGATAATCCGAAGGGGCGTGTCCCATACATCCCAGTTATAGGATGGGATGGATTATGATGGTTCACCATGACGTTGGTATAGATCCCCCGCGAAGTAGTTTGGTATACGCTGATGCTATTAAAGCGTACCATGCCTCCGGAAGAGATTGCAAAAAGTTATAGGTGATCCCGTTGGCTCCCGGGACCGATTGCCCGGTTTTATTCATTATAGTTCTGCGTACCTCAGTTGTAGTAAAAGGTGTTAATAGTGGGTTCGACGTATCTATTGTCGTTGACGTAATCATGTTTTCGGGCACCGAAGCCGGAGCCAACATAAAAATTGTTCATG
Source organism: Tenodera sinensis (assembly GCA_030765045.1). NCBI lineage: Eukaryota > Metazoa > Arthropoda > Insecta > Mantodea > Mantidae > Tenodera > Tenodera sinensis. The sequence continues at coordinate 373,380,667 of CM060964.1, read as the reverse complement.
TAATTCGACTGCCTGTTCATCGGTGAGGGCGGTAAAGCTGGACGTGGTTTCTTGAACCAGGCCAACTGTTTCCATAGTTATGCGGTTGTGGTATCCGTCGTGATGGAGTTACAATATCGTAGCCATGATTGCCGTTTGATGCGGCGAAGAAGACGTCTCACGCGGGCCTCTGTTCTTCTGGCTGCGAAGTAGGCCTCCGCGGTCCTAAGGTAATTGTATCGAGAGTAAGCCAACCGTTTTGCCGCGACTAATTGGACACACTCGCTGTTCCACCATGGAGGTTTTCGGACCTTCGGCGACTTTATTTTCCGTCCAGGGATGATATTGGTCTTGGTACTGGTGTAGTATATCCTCGATCTGTTCGTATGTCACGTCGGTTTCCGAGAACTGGTTGGTCGCTTGGTTAAGGTACGAACGTAAATGTTCGGGGCGCACCTCTCTCCACCTATGGCAATGATATATCGTGCGTCCGCCCCTCTGTCGAGGTACGTATTAAATAAGAAAGGGAAAATCATCACGTCTGGGGGTGTTTTGACAAAGTCACATTGGGGTTTATGTCTGCTGTCACAAACATCAGGTCTGGGGACGAGTCCTGTTGTCCCGGAGTACCCATTCTGGTGATATGGGGTTCAGATATTAAAGTCCACGCATGTTGTTCCGCCAGCTGGAAGAGGGGATGACGGCGTTGTTGCCAAGAAGAAGCCCAGAAATCTGTGATGTTAAAATCACCGTAAATCACTTGTTATGATTGGGGAGTCAGAAATTGCTTCCATTCCACCAAGATAGAACGGCGGCCGGTCGCATAGACACCTACAATCGAGAGATCCCCTAGAGTTATCTGTGCAGTTTCTAAGTGGGGTGGGAACCGGATATCGGTATCCCAATCCCGGACATACAGATTACTGGCGACACCGATGGCTACTCCTCCACTTTGCGTCGCCCGGTCGTTACGGAATATTTGATACCCCTGGGGGCGAAAGGGCTGGTGCAAATGTAACCAGGTTTCCACCAGTATTATGACGGTTAAACCTAGCCAAGTACCAATGCAAGTCTGCTAATGTATTATTAATGCTGGGCGCATTCCAATAAGCTATACTTAATTCCGGCATAGTTAATATGAGAATATCACAGGTGTAGTTGTTCTAAGGATGTCAATGTGCGTAGGAGATATTCAGGAGCTTCGGCCAATAATGTATCAAATGTACGTTGAAGTTCCCGGAGAATCCGTCCCCGAGACTCCGGGGGCCACTTTGGCGGTAATCTCGTAACTGTATCCTCCCTCGGAACGTTTCTATCCAGTGAGTTTTTGCCTTTGAACGATGCTCTGCTCGATTGCGCCAATGTGCGATTCCCGGGTAGGAAGCGGTTGTGGGACTCCTAGGGGCCATTCTCCGTTGGTGTAGATGGAAAGACGGAGGGGGTTCCCTCTAAACCAACGACCATTAGGTGCCCACCGTTCCCGTAACCATTCTTGAGCAGGAGGTGTCTGTTGCGATTGACATTTACGTTTAGCAGAATAGTTCGATGTACCCCACCCGGTCCGATATTAGTTAGGCTTCGATATTGTGGATCGGCTTCTACCCTCTTCCCTTCCCTGGCGCGAAACATCCTTAGGAATAAATAGTTGTTTTAGCGAGGTCTGCGTATGAGGTAGTTCCCGTAAGAATCTGATGAGCCTCGTGTCTGGAAATAAGTAATTCCCATATCCGGGCCGCAATCTGCGACTCGAGCTTATAAGCTGGACATTTATCTGTCTCCGTTGCCAAGTGTACCTGCTTGCAATTGATACAACACACGCGATCCACTGGACAGTCACTCTGCCCCTCGCTTGCTGTTCCTATTGCTCAATCATGGATCCATGGCTCTCTGTGCTGATGCTTTTACAACTGAGCTACTATGGCAAAATGTCCTAACATGCCTGAACCTTCTCATCTGATAAAATATGTTGTTAATCCTGAAAGGTGATATAAGCACTCAAGATATCACACCCAAAGAGCCTAGCAACAACATTCCCAACTTTGTTTAGCCATTCCCCAAATAACTGCTGCATACAAGTGAAATTTGGTGTATTATAATATAAAATTCTTTTCTTTTTACTTTCTCTACTACATAATCACAGTAAGTAGAGAAATTATTGTATTCCAACTAATTGGTGCTGTATTCCTGCATATAACCTTCAGAGGCTGCATGACTGTAGCGAATCACAGGCCTGCAGCGTTACTTAGTTAGAAGTAGCTATGTCTCACTTAGTAATTACTAGATTAATGTTCAGACATTAACAGTTTACTACAAACTTAAAACTTCTGTCAGATATAAACCAAATGGTTGTACGAGCACATATAAAAAAGATCATAATTTTAGCTTTAACTGTTCAGTATTTATACACAATTATACTTACGTGTATTTTGTCAGAACTGAAGCAGACCTTGAGCTGTTAACATATGCTTTATGAATAAGTGTACCGTTATGCTTCCCCCATTCTCCTAATTCACCCCTAATTACTATGACAACAGAACAGGTAGAAATGTGCAGTACTTTGAATTTGTAGAATCTTTTAACATGTCGCTCAGTAGGTAAAGCAAGTGATTGTGTTAGTGATAGAAGAGGAAAATATACAGCGGTTTATGTAGTCAAGCATGACAAAAGTGCCAGGAGTTAACTGCTGCAGTGTGTAGAATAAATAAACCCATTTGTACTGCAGTTATTTAGTTCAGGAAAATTTGGCTGGTCAGTTAAAGTTGTGATCTACCATGCCACTTAATAACTCTCTGTAAAAGACATAGGTAGAATTGTTTCTAATTTAATCAACATATAAATCATTTCTGCAAACAATTTGAAGTAAGAATTTCATAGCAACATTATGTTCTCCTTGTTTTGTATGGTGTTGTAGATGGAGTCATTACTGTATGAGACCGTTTATTGGAATTCATATCATCAGGTTCCGTGGAACCTCTAGTTGATTGCTTACCCCCTCATTTAGGGGAGACGTAATTAATTTTAGAATCAGACAGCTCTTTACTTCTCTCCTTTTTTACTGAATTTCCTAATGAGGAGGGTAATTCCATCTTTCCTACTTCTTTCTTGCTTTCTTTCTTATCCTTAAATGTTACTCTAGACATCATTGATTTTGATGCCTTTGTGGCTGAATTTTTCATTTTTACTTCTTTAGGAGTCTCCTTAATATCTTTCTTGACTTCTTCTTTATTCTCCTTTGTATCTTTGTTTTCTTTTCTAATATTTTTTACTTCTTTGGTAGATGACTTCTTCTCTTCTTTAGTGACATCTTTATAGTTTTTTTCTTTGACAATTTTCTTATGTACTTTTTGTTCCTTTTTTGCTATATTTTCTTTATGCTCTTTGTTTTTCTTCTTAGACAACTCTTTCACAGATTTCAGAGTTTCTTTCTTTATTTCTTGTTTAACTTCTTCTTTTAGTGCAGTTTTTACAAGCTTTTCTGAATCTGACTTCTGCTCCTTTATTTTTTCTTCCATCAAGCTTCCAAATTCACTTTCAGGGAGAGTAAATTCCCTTACATAATTAGGAAATGGAAGATCTAAATCATCCTGCAAAACAAAACAGAAAAAATAATATTAATCTAAAACTTGTATTAGGTACCTGAATCAGCCACCCCCAAATTTCTGTATCCATGCAACCTGCAAATTGTGGTCTTACATGAAAACACTGACCCTTTGGCCAACCAAATATGGTTTTCTGTAACTATATTCTTGCAGCACATAATGTATCTACTCTACATTTAGTACTACTTGTACAAATGCAAAGAAGCTGCAGTAGCAATAGGGTGATACTGATCTGAAAATAGGATGTTGCAAAAATGTTTCATTGTAGGATTATTAAGTCAAAAAGTTTAGTGATCCTGTGAATTTAGTGATCTGGCACCTCGAAGTGGACTTGAAAATTGCGGGTTTAAGCCTCATTTGCTCAAAAAATTATGATTATTCATCTTACATAGGGTAGGGGCCATGGTGCAAGGGTACATTTCCTAAAACAACCAATGAAACGGCCACACCTTTGTACAACGATAAATAATGCAACATAGACCGGAGGTGCAGAGAGATTTTCTTTGGTGGTCATTGTACCTCACATCTTAAGTTCTGATTTGTTTTTGCTGGACTCACTTGGTCACCACAGCAGGTAAATGTAATGGCCATCGGGCCTGAATGACCTAGCTGTCGATGGGCCCTTAAACTCCACTCGCTCGCTGTAATGGCCAAGAGGGAGTCACTAAGCCAGGCTATTGCAGTAACATGATTTAGTGCATTAGCTTCATTTAGAACTCAGTTAACACTGCATTTTACAAGCGTACCTCACTTCTTCCCTTATTGTTTCGCTTGTTTTCATTTAGACACAAGAATCTAAAGAATATTGTATTCATTCACACAGGAAATGCTGTCAACTTCTATCAAGAACTATAGTCCAGCAGCTTTTTCGGGCACATATGACGCAAGTCTTGACTCCCCTTTAAGCATTAAGCTAAACACAAGAGCTTTCAATAATGCAAAACTTAAACATTTAAAAGTTTCGAAGGCTTATCTTAAAGTATTAGACATACTTTGATATCACTGAGGTATCAAGGTCCCATCCCTAATTAAAAATAACATTACAAATAACCTGATTCTACCAGATATATACCTAGCAGGTAGGCAAAGTGCCTGCTGTATTCCAACCAAAAATTAGATTACACTTCATCAAAAACACATGTTTTGAATCCCCTTGAATTAAAAAAGACATTTAGAAAAAAAGGTAAGTATGTATGTAAGAAAGATACCAGTCACAATAAAGCACTCATGATACTGGGTCACCTTGGTTTAAAGCAAGGGCACTTGTACACTTATACGACTTAGTTTTAGACAATTCCTCATACATTGGAAGAACTAAAATAAAATATTAGAAATGAAATCGAAAACATTACAGTGGCCCACCTAAATCGTGTGAATCAGAGTGTTCTCCCAATGTAATGCTTGTTTAGATGAGGGTGGACGACATTTGCAGCATCTTCTGTAAGTTAAAGGTGTTGTATATGGTTTACACATAGAGTTTATGTAGGAGCAAAGCCGGCTGTGGCACACTCAATCGTGCACAGGTGAAATGTTGTGTGTCCATTAGGTTTTAAGTGAAGAACCCTGTATTTGATTTTTATTATAATTGTTATTAGTTTGTTACCAGTGTATTGTAAGTATAAATAAACACTAGTTAGGAAAAAAGAAAACATGTGTCATTATTTTTATCCATGCATCCAGTGATTGTAAATTGCCCTGTAACTTTGGTTTCAGCCCTCAATTTAATTCTACTACAAGAAATACGTATCAAGGATTCAAAAACATGCATTTCCAGTGAAAACTATTTTGGATGGAATATAACATTTCCTCTTATGTACTAGTAGTTGAGAAAGTAAACATGGGATGGAAATTACCATAATTTTTTCACAACTTAAATAATATATTAATTATTGAAACCTATTTGACACCCTAGCAAAACTAAGACAGCCATTTTCAACATACAAGGAACTCAGAAATAGTGTATTGTTTGTAAGGATTGAAAAAAAGAAAATCATTCAAGCCTCTTTGTTAAGGCGTTTTTTAAGTAATGCAGAGTACTCCTAAATTTGATTAATTGTTCTTCCACACAATAGCTATGTGTAGGACAAAGCTGGAAAGGGCAGAATGAGACTGAAAAATCATGCCATAGCCAGGATTTGAACCATGGATCTTGCAGTCTCCGTCTGGCCACTCTAACCACTGAGCTACCATGGCCAATGTGCCAACATGACATTAAATTCTCCAACTCACTAGCATTTTCCCATAAACCACACAAGATCTCAAACTCGTACGATATAACATACCTCATTTGTGGCTTACCATGTTGTAAGTACTTAAGACCTGGGCTTCTAGTCTAACCAACTATAAAGTAAATAATGCAACCTTGTCCTACATACAGCTATTGTGTGAAAGAACAATTAATCATACTGAATCTGCAATTAACACAAGCACAAAAACAAGACAATACATGTGATTTGTTAACCATGTTCTAGATTTCTAAATGTTCTGAAGTAATTTCTCATAAACTGATAAACCTTATATCACTTGCTAGATGTGTTTAATTCTAACCAGAAAGCAAAAAATTTATACATAGAATGACTGTCAAGCACTAAGAGAAAAAACATTAATGTTTAATGTAACAAAAGTAAGACTTGCAATCCTCTTTGTGAACATAGTTCCATTAGTGAAAAAGGTCAACCTTGAACATTTTTAGAAAAACAGGGATTAGTTTTAAAAAATGTAAATATTTTTGTTTTTCAAAATATTCCACCTTTAACATCACTACATTTTTACATTCACTATGTGTCACTGCTTTATCTGATGACTCATACCAATGCCCAATGTTGCACAAATAAATTCATAAGATGTCCATTGATCTTCAAGCATTGCTTGAATAGCAGCAATATTTTCATCAGTAATAGCCGTTCTTGGGCATCCTGCACAACATTTTTCACTTAGGAAAAATTGATTTCTTTTGAATTTGCTGCACCAATTATAAATTGTTAGTTTAGATGAGGCTTCTTTGCAAAATGCATTTCTAAACCAATCTTCACATTGTTTAGGCATTAGCGATGATTTAAAATCATAAAAAAATCAGTCCAGAAATGTTCTCTTGTCAGATTTATTTTGGGTGAACATGAAACCTTTGTATTACAATTGATTGACTATTAGTGCAAATCAAAATAACTACACAGCAGTCATCTTGCAAAAAATTAGTAGCTGTCAAACATAAACAATTTCACTTGTTTTTAGAAACATGGAATTCTAAAAAATTCTAGAGTCGTCCGTATTTATTTTTTTCAATGTTTATTTATTTATTGTCGCTTAACTACTAGTGGTTTTCCTGTGACATACAGGATAACATAATATACATGACAGCAACAAAGATTCACAAACAAGAATAAAAAAATTGGATATATTGGATACATAGTAATAAAGACATTACAACACAATATAAGCACTGTACAATGCAGGATGTCAATACAATGTACCAGTGGCAGCTCGTGCGCATTTATTTAGAGGAGGAAAGAATTTAACTGCATAATATTATGAAACCTTAAATAATAATTCATGCCAACATGGCATGCATTCGTAAGGGTAAAATGCAATACCTTTTATTGATAGAGGAACTCTGCTCTTCGCTGTTTCGCTGTTGCAAAATCTTCCATTACTCTACCATACCATTTTGGATCTTTTTCCAGCTGCAACAACAAGTCTTTTTCAATAGACATGAGAGCAAGAGAACATAGTCTGTCTTGACCCATAGTATTTCTACAGGAAGTTTTTATTCTTTTCAGTGTAGAAAAGCTTCTTTCAACACTTGCTGTCGACACAGGTATCATAGCAATTAAGCATGTCAGTTTGTAGACGTTGGGAAGACATTTATGAATGCCTTCCTTAGCGAAGAGAGCTGTTAACTCCTGGACTTTGATACAGTTCTGCTGCAAATCACGGTTGTTGTAAAACACCACAAGTTCGTTTTTAAGCAACTCACTATCAAATTGTTCCGGGAAACAGTTCAATAAGGATGAAAATTCAACATTTGGGAGCGTCTTGGGAGAATGCTCAAATTTCGAAGTGTGGAGCAAATTAATAAATAATAATTTCTTCAGATCTTCAAACCTGACTCCCATCTGCGTTGCTAGCATATAGATTATGTTGAAATACAACTGGCGGAAATGAGTTTTGAGATCAACAGCTGCAAGGCGCCTTTTCTTAATTTTAGGAAACTTGTCACCAGTTTCATTAGCAGCCGATTTGAAGTGTTCATTATAGGCTGCGTCGTTTCTAGATTTATGTAGGAAATGAACCATTTCAAGAACTCTCCTACAGCAGAAATCCATATCATTGGTTTTAAGCTGGAGTAGGTATATCGAAAAGAATGGCAGTTTTCGAAAATAATCCACTGAAAACCAAAAGCAAGAAGTTGAATTCAAAGTCTTCCAACACACGAATGTAGCCATTTGCTTCTCTAATTGTAGCATCATCCCAGTTTTTTGTTTGTTCCAGCATTTCGGAAAACATTGCCAGAAGACCTTCCCTGAGCAATTTTACAGATTCTACCAAACGAGATTTAAAGTTCCATCTGGTTTGAGCATCTTTAGGCAGCCGAAGTTTGGTCATATTGGTAAAAGCCTCCATTTGTTTTGAGGATTTGAAAAAATGCGCGCAAACCACGGATACTAGCAAAGAAGACTCTGCACTGAGCAATGCTACTACAGCTATGTGATAGCACAAGATTAAGCCTGTGTGCATGACATTGTACAAATAATGCCCGCTTTGCTTTCTGCTTGATCTTCGTCTGCAAGCCGTTTAATTCTCCGGCCATAACAGCAGCGCCATCATAACACTGCGATAAAAGTTTTCTGTCATAATTCAACGGCTCTAACTGCTGATCTAGTAATTTGTATAGGGCATTGGCTGTTCTATCTCCACTAACACTGTGGAAACCAAAAAATCGTTCTTGAATGTAGCCACATGGATCTACATATCTTAAAATTATTGAGCACTGCTCTGTGAGAGACACGTCCGAAGTTCCATCAGCCTCCACTGCAAAGAAGCAGCTTTATAAATTTCATCCTCTATTTCTTTCCTTGCAAGGCCTGCAACAGATTCAATTAAATCATTTTGAATAGTTTTTGACAAGCCGATGAATGCTTGAGAATTGTTTAAATGTGTCTGAAGTACTTCGTCGCGTTTCATTAATAACCTGAAAAGCTCGCGGTAGTTCCCTTGGTTTGATGACAATTCATTTTCATCGTGTCCTCTGACAGCTAGTTCTTGCTTTCCTAACAGACACACGATATCCACTAAACTTGATAATACGTGTCGATTTTGCTTCACTTGTTCATTGTGTTTGGCGCGAGAAATCCTAGCTGTTTCACTTAACGCTAGATCGATGCGATATTCAATTTTACCGAAGATTGTTAATTTTAGTGCATTGTGAAGATGCTCTCGAGATTTTTCATGCCTCTGAATTCCTCGGCCCAGATTCTTAACATCACTGAATCCACCAAAGGTCCAAACATCCTTCGAGTTGGAGAACAAAACACAAGGAAAACACAAGAGAATTTGCCTTTTTTCACAACCTGTTAGCCAATTGGCTTTTTCATACCAAGTTGTGGAGAAGTTCAACTTCCCGCCTTTGCTAGTAGCACACACACGAGTCCAGGCAATGGTGGGGTTGGTCGTCCCTTCTGTATAACAATTATTTGCTCTTGTAATGTGATTCTTAAATTCTCCCAAAGCTAAAACACTTTCACTGTCAGTCACTGTTCAATGTTATAACAACAAATTAAAAACGCAAAATTTCACCGTCTTACTCGCGCGTTGGAAGAAGCACAGTAGAACATTACTGAAAAAGAGCAGCAACAAAATACGCGACTGAAAGGTTTACGATGCACAATGATCCCGTGAAGGGAAAAGACCAGTTAATAGATCTGGTTGAAAATAAAATCACTAGATGGCAGCAATAGTATTCATACCTTTGCGGGTTCAAACTCTCGCGCCTCAGAGAGCTATTATCCGCAACGCTCCTGCCTTCAGGGACTTAGCGCAGGCGCAGTTCGAGAGGAGGAACTCCTCAGCTGTACATAAACTGCATTAAAAATCTGTTTCTGTCTCTGGCCGCTGTGGCGCTATGTTCTATGCACATTTACTACGGGAGTGGAGGAAAGAGATAAGTTTCCTCCGCTGCGCGGACACTCGTAAGGTATCACGTGGTATAAACCGTGCTAACTATAAACCAGCATACCTTAATATAATAGCTTCGAATTCGAAATTTATTAAATATTGCTTGAATTTTAAGATTAATATAGCATTTATAAATTCATAAAAATTCTGAGGAGCCGCCACTACAATGTACATACAATCATTACAGTATAATATTCACATCAACGAAAAATTTGGAGACTGGATACAGTTCATAGTAATGACATTACAGTACATACCCAGTGTAAATTACAGAAGAAGGTATACAGTGTAATATATTACAATTTTATATTATAACAGTTGCTAATTTTAACTTGTTACAGAGCGAGTCTTATAGCTTAAGTCACAGTTTGTTATGTAATGATGTTGAGTATAGAAACTTAATGACAGAGTGAGCCATTGTTGGGCTATTGAATAGTGTTGCTACATGAGCAGTTATATTGAATTCTCTTCTGTTCTGCTCATATGTTGGGCAATCTGTAAAGATGTGCTTGATGGTTAAGGGCTGTTGGCAGTGATGACATTCAGGTGGCGGTTCCTCTTTGGAAAGTAGAAATCAGTGAGTTAACTTGGTGTGTTCAATTCTCAATCTTGTCAGTGTCTTCTTTGTAGTTTATACACAGAGGGCATATGTTCAAGTGTAACTCCATTACAGCTATCATTATATTCTGTGATCCAGAGTTGCTTTATTTTCCTCCTTTATTTGGGTAGTGATATGTTAGGATTATAACTGTTATTCAACACCTTAAATACGTATGATTGGCATTCGGGTGGAAATACACGTTATGGGCTCCCCTCAATACAAAATACGCGTTATAAGCTTCCCTGAATAAATAAATAAAAAAAATTAATTAAAAAATGAAAAGGATAATTTCACTAATACCTCCTTAGAGAAAGTATTCCAACCAAAATTTTCGACACCGAGATTTCATTGAAAATATATGTTATGAGAATTTCTGAATGTAAAATGTATTTGTAGAAGGGGAAAAAAAAAAAACTTCCGTGTGTGGATGGGGTGAACAATATAAAACATAAACAAAACTTCGGTTAAATACCGTACTTGGTATATAGTTTTGCATCTTTCCAAAATGAGACACGAAGAATTTCAAGAAAATCCCCAGCCTCAGAATACCCTTTACATGGAACTCTTCTTTCTTCTTCCAAAATGCTCATTTTTTTCAAAAATGTCCAACTTTTTTTAATTGTGATACCAATAGATTAAGACATTTTGAGGACAAGTGAAATAAATGTATATGCTGAATTTTCTGTGAATAGCCTCTGAAATGCTCTTTACTCTGAATGACTTTTGTACAATTGGCGAGTTGGAAGAGATGCACGTAATATTACTGAAGGAAAAGTGTAAGTCTCGTTAAAGTCACATTATATATCAAGTACTTTAAAACAAAAAAACCACATCAGACCAGCGCTTTATGCTATAATTGTCAATGGCAATACAACTCTAATAGTATTTTCCGAAATCTAATTAAAGTAGTAAATCCAAAAATAACATAAACCTGTAGTTCGCATAGTCCAACATCTCTCATAAGTGTTTTTGAACAACCCATTAAAGCCGCATATAAGAAATATTGAATGAATGTTGATTTTTCCATATTTCTTTTCGTAAAACTGTATAACAGTTATGCAAATATCCAATGTAGCAAAACAGAACAGACGCGAAATCAGGATGTGCTAAACTAACCTAGATCGAGGATCATGTCACTTTATTTAGTTTATTCAATATGACACTTACCTTAGCCTGCATGTCGTACATTTTGTCCAACTGTTCCCATACGACCTTCGATGGTACGTCTTTGTTCAAAGAATTCCTAAATTTGTGTATAATACACGCCATCTGGAAATACTTGTTGATCCCTGAAATAAAACATAACTTTCAAATATTGTCGGCGTACAAGGTCAAGTAAACTGACAAATACTTTGAAAGTACTTCACTATGATACTTATAAAGTGTGTAATATTATCCTCTGCTATATTACCTACGGGTTTATGCCCACGCATTGCGTGAGACAGCTTAAGTTTTGTATCAGCATTCCACTCGAATTCTTCATACGCAAAATCGGTTTTCTTTCCCTCCGCCATTTTTCAGAAAACATGCCGTACCCAAATCAATGCACTACACGTGGCAACTGGAATAGAGAGGTAGTCGTGCTGCTATTGGCTATCGCTCATTACGTCATCAAGTTTCGTTACCACCATAGTTTAAAGCGCTGCATTTGTTTCTGCTATTTCTCAGTATAAAACATGGCACAAATGTAAAAATAGACGGAAAGTTATATTAAATGTAAAAGAATAACAAACGCTGGTGCTACAGTAACATATTCCTCCTGCCATACAATATTAACAGTTAAATATCTGACTAGGTACGTTAGTTTTCAGATTGCCCACACAGAGTAGGTAGGTTATGGTGCAACCTTCCTTATCATGTCTGCTTTCCATGGGCGTCGCGAAACGGGGGCAAGGGAGGGCCGCGGCCCCCCGCCCCCCTTGGAAGTTGCTGAACTTAATGTGCAGCCAGTTACTGACTATTAAACTATTATTTTAATTTTGATGTAAAGAACAATTTTTATTTAGCACAAATTAATACGGTTACCTGCAACAAATATTATACATTTTGACAGTAAAATAATGATTTAATATTCTTTGATTGCAAACTTCCAACTTTTTCCCCCCCCTGGAAAAAAGTATGCCGACACTCATGAGCTAAGGTTTTGCCCACCCCCCCTCACACCTGCAAAGAAATGATGGGGCCCTACTTACTAATAAAGCTTAAAAATGGAGAGATTGAAATATTACATATTTACTCGCATAGAATAAGTGTTAAAATAGCATTCCCTGTTTACCAACACTAATGGTTATTTTTGCTAAATAAACAATATACACCCGCTAAACGCATAATGCACATAGGTGGAACAAAATCGTTACCTGTCAATATTCTGGGTATCTCAGGTATTAACCCAAGTAAACTTCTGTTTGTGGTACCTCAAATATCGTTCAGAAGCAGTAACACTCAACAACTGGTTAGAATAGCAATTATTGATTAATTTCTCTATATGATTGTGAATGCTTTTGGGAACATACGCACTTGGAACTAAGCTTGTTTCACACTTTTAAGCAAGAAATGGCAGTAAATGCTTACATGGTACACTTCTGATGTCAGTATGTCATCAGTGAACTGCCTGTGTTCCAGCGCTTGCTTCTTCCTAGTGATTTTCCATGGTCGAATTGAATATAAAATGTCCTTTTTGAGAAAACTATTAGTCAGTCTGGGGGCCACTAAAGATTGTGGCCCCCGCGCCGCGGGCTCTGCGGGGCCGTTATTTGCGCCACTGGTTTGTACACAACCTTTTATTGGCAATTGGCGATTACTAAAACTAAACCCCGGCGAAATAGCCCATGGCCCATGAGGGGCCAAGGCCTACCACCCAGCCGCTGTCCCCACCTCTGCCCATTACAGGTGTCATTGGTGGGGTGCAGTGCTGGAGGGTGGGATGTGGTCAGCGCCCCGAGCCCCCCGGCCAGTTATGCGGTCTTCTTGACCTGGGGCCGCTACTTCTCCATCAAGTAGCTCCTCAATTGGTCCCCCCGGGACCTAACGAAGCTGAGTGCACCCCGTGAATTGGGGATTACATTTTACAATAGTACTATGTGTTTTTCACTGAAATAACAGAAACAAGTTAGTAAACCTGTGCAATAAACAAAATGAACATGTATGTTTGTAAGGTACAGATCTTCGGTTTCAACCCCAAATACGCTAGAAATTGTCGCCAAACCAGAGAGTGATATACTCGATATGTAATTGCAGGTAAGAAAATAACTGCTGTTCCCCGTTGTTACCAAAGTAAACGTAGTTTCACAGATTGAAGAATCAGAGGCAAACAAACTAAGTAAGTTTATTGTCAAATTATGATGCCTACAGTAGTTATAGTCAGTAATAGTTTAATAGTCAGTAACTGGCTGCACATTAAGTTCAGCAACTTCCAAGGGGGGCGGGGAGCCGCGGCCCTCCCTTGCCCTCGTTTCGCGACCCCCATGGAAAGCAGACATGATGAGGAAGGTTGCACCATAACCTACCTACTCTGTGTAGGTAATCTGAAAACTAACGTACCTAGTCAGATATTTAACTGTTAATATTGTCGCCCATCGCATTATTGTCGGCACTACCGCAAAGGAGCCGAAGGGAAGAGACAGAGAATGGCCGCATTGTTGGGCAGTTGCCGAAAGAGAGAAAGGGATAGAGACTTCTGGAATTTTCTACTTTGTATTTGACCGCAATAATAACTGAACTTTCCTGAAGTTTCCAGAATAGTGCCTGGGAGATACAAATAGCGGTAAAGTGTGAGAAGGGACAGTTTTTGTGTTACTAATTCGGAGCCGTGCTGTTGGTGAATCGGAAAAGACTTTCTTGCTGTTGCAACGAGTGTACAAAGTTACTGTTTACGGAAATAAAAGTGTTTCTTTATCTCGACTACATCTATCTTCTTTACTTTACACCCACCAAAGTCACACTGGTGTCAGAAGTGGGATATAACGATGGAGGCTACATTGGTGAGCTTTTTACAAGAGCTGAAAGCAGAGATGAAGACGGCAAACGACAACCTCGCTGCCGAGCTGAAAGAGATGAAGACGGAGCTATCGGCGAAAATTGACGAGCAACTGGTTGGCGTGAGGAAGGATGTGAAAGAGGTCGGTGGAAAGGTGGAAGAGCTCGGTGGAAAGATGGAGGACCTCGGCCAACGCGTTGACGCCCTGGAGAATGTCGGGGCACGGCTTAGCGTTCTCGAAGACAGGGTTGACGGTAGCGCCAAGGAGCTAAATGCAATGGTGGAAGAGATGCTTAGTGAAAAGCTCAAGAACTACAAGGCCGAGGCTCCAGCACGCGACACAACATCGACGCACGTCAAACCACCGAAGTACGATGGCACGTCAACGTTTGAGGTCTTCCGCCGTCAATTCAACACAGTGGCCAAGCACAACAAATGGTCACCAGAAGAAGAGGCCGCGCAGCTGATAGCCAGCTTCCAGGGACGAGCCGCAGAGATGCTGAACGCAGTCCAGACAGCGGCGGCGCCCAAGGACATCTGGGAGGCCCTGGAGAACCGGTTCGGAAACCACCGCTTAGCCGCAGCCTACCGCAGCCAACTGAAATCTAGGATGCAACTGCCAGTGGAGATGCTGCAGGAGTTCGCCCTGGCAATCGAACAGCTGGCCAGCAAAGCCTTGGTCGACCTCCCCTCCGAATTCGTATCCCGAGAAGCCGCCTATACCTTCGTCGACGGGGTACGCGATGCCGAGATACGTCAACGCCTGATGCTCGGCGACTACAAGACCATCCACGAGGCACTAACGGCCGCATTAAGGATGGAAGCGGCCAAAGTGACGGCTACCCCGACTTCGAAGACAAGGAGTGTCCGCTACGATGAAGACCGCAGACCAGTCCAAGGGCGCCGACGAAGACCAGGTGGCGTGTGTTGGGGGTGTGGCCAGCCGGGACACCTGATGAGAGACTGCCGGCACCAAGAAGAGCAGCCGGAAAACGAGTAATGGCCGGCGTGGCGAGGGGCATGACGGCCCCATCACCATCATCCCCTCGAGTGACACTGCACGCCGTCAGCCGACGGATGGATGGCAGCCTCATCGCGGACGGTTGGGTGAGAGGGAAGCCGTGCCGCGTGCTTGTTGACACTGGAGCAGCCGTGACTGTCATCAGACCTGACGTAGCCAGGGGCTTGCCGTCGAGAAAACCGAGCCGACCGTACCAACTAGTGACGGCATCGGGTGACACCTTGCCTGTGAAGAGGGAGGCCCTGCTGCAGTTGACCTTGGGGCGAAGTGTCTTGCGTTTGTGGGTGTTCGTCGCGGAGGTGGCTGAGGAGGTGTTACTGGGACTGGATGCCCTCAGGAGCCACGAGGCGACGGTCGACATCGGAAAGAAGGTCCTGCGGCTTAAGGGAGAGGAAGTAATGCTCCGGCACCTCGAAGAACGCCTTGGAATCTGCAGGGTCATTCTCAGGGAAGACGTAGTTGTCCCCGCGAGAAGCGAGATGGTAGTGACGGCGCGACTGGAAGGCCAGCGCAAGAAGAACATGCTGCTGGACCGGAAGACGCATGTGCACGGGCTCTGTGTAGCCGGGACATTGTTGCCGTGCCGAGAGGAGGTGCCGGTGAGACTGCTCAACCCAACAGACACCGATCACGACGTCCAGGCCGGGACGGAGTTGGGGGCGTGCGAGCCCGTGGTCACCGTAACACCAATAGACAAGACCCAGGAGCCGGTGCCGATGCAACCTGGGGTCCCGGCTGGAAGGCTTACTGGAGAGGGCGGCCGACCACCTGACCGCTGAACAGAGAGAGAAGGTCCAACAACTGCTGAGACGATATCAGCGCGTCTTCAGCCCAGGCAGCAGCGATTACGGCCGCACGGACCGAGTGCTTCACCACATCGACACCGGAGACGCCCGGCCTATTCGGCAACCACCTAGACGCGTTCCGTTGGCTAAACAAGCGGCGGTACGAGACATGCTGGAGGACATGAGAACCAAGGGAGTGATCGAAGAGTCTGACAGTCCTTGGTGTTCCCCGGTAGCTCTGGTGAAGAAGAAGAATGGCGAGCTACGCTTCTGCGTAGATTACAGGAAGCTGAACGCTGTCACCAGGAAGGACTGCTTCCCCTTACCCCGGATTGACGACACCCTGGACACGCTTGCTGGTGCGCAGTGGTTCTCAACCCTGGACCTGAAATCGGGTTACTGGCAGGTGGCTCTAGACCCGAGAGACAAGGAGAAAACCGCATTCTCGACAGGCCAAGGGCTTTGGCAGTTCACAGTTATGCCCTTTGGTCTCTGCAACGCACCAGGTACCTTCCAACGCCTCATGGAGTCAGTAATGAGAGGATTGACTTATGACACCTGCCTGTTATACCTGGACGACATCATCATCGTCGGCAAGACATTCGAAGACCTTCTTGACAAACTGAGCAAGATGCTACAGAGACTGCAGACGACCGACTTGAAGCTGAACGCCAAGAAGTGCCAGCTCTTCCGCAGGAAAGTCAACTACTTGGGCCACATGGTCTCACCAACCGGAGTGGCCACGGATCCGGAGAAGACACAGGCCGTGAGAGATTGGCCTCGCCCAAAGGATAAGCGAGAACT
The DNA here is from genome assembly GCA_030765045.1 of Tenodera sinensis. Lineage (NCBI taxonomy): Eukaryota > Metazoa > Arthropoda > Insecta > Mantodea > Mantidae > Tenodera > Tenodera sinensis. The sequence goes on along the minus strand of CM060964.1, from coordinate 373,363,731 downwards.
GTGCAGTTTCCTTGGATTGTGCAGTTATTACTGCCGCTTCATAAAGGGTTTCTCCAGCATCGCCAAACCCCTCACTCGCCTGACGGAAGAACATCGACCCTATGTGTGGACGGAGGACGCCGAAGGCGCTTTCTGGCAGCTGAAGAGGACGCTCTGCAGTGTTCCTATTTTGGGATTCCCACAACCAGGAGACGCCTTCATTGTGGACACCGACGCCAGCGACCATTGCATTGGAGGCGTCCTATCCCAAGTCCAGAACGGCCACGAGCGGGTGATAGCCTACTACAGCAAGACGTTGTCCAAGGCCGAGAAGAACTACTGTGTCACCCGACGAGAGCTACTGGCGGTAGTGAAGACCTTGGAGCACTTCCACAAGTACCTGTACGGTCAGCCATTCCACCTGAGGACAGACCACTCCACCCTAACCTGGCTACTTAGCTTTAGAAACCTGGAGGGCCAGACAGCCCGTTGGGTCCAGAGGTTGCAGGAGTACGACTTCACCTCCGAACATCGCAGAGGGAAGAGCCACGGCAACGCAGACGCCATGTCCCGAAGACCCTGCCCAGAAGAGTGCGGCCAATGCGCAAGAGTGGAAGAGAAGGAGCGTACCGCAGCTGTCAGAGTAGTCACGGCAGTGTCTGCGGATGGATGGGATAGCGCGGGCCTGAGGAGGGAGCAGCTGGCGGACGCCGACTTGGGGCCACTCTTGAGAGAAGTGCAGGCAGGGACAAGACCAACCTGGGAGGACATCGCACCCAGAAGCGCTACCTACAAGTCGTACTGGGCCCAATGGGACTCGTTGAAGACCAAAGAGGGCGTGCTGTTCCGGGTATGGGAATCACCTGATGGGAAGACCCAGAAAGAGCAGTTGGTACTTCCCCGAAGTAAGGTCCCGGAAGTCTTGGAGGAAGTGCACGCCGGTACCTCGGGTGGACACCTAGGAGCAAACCGGACGATCGACAAACTCCGACAGCGCTACTACTGGCTGAGGCTCCGAGCAGACGCTGAGAACTGGTGCCGTCAATGTCACGTGTGCGCGGCGAGTCGCGGCCCCCAGACTAGGAGCCGGGGTCGCATGCAGCAGTACAACGTCGGAACGCCCTTCGAACGCATCGCCGTCGACATACCTGGACCATTCCCAGTGTCCGATCGAGGCAACAAGTACCTGATGGTAGCTGTGGACTACTTCACCAAGTGGCCGGAGGTGTATGCCATCCCGAACCAAGAGGCGAAGAAGATTACAGACTGCCTCGTGGAACAGCTGTTCTGCCGTTTTGGGGTCCCGTTAGAGCTCCACAGCGACCAGGGCACCAATTTTGAGTCGCACCTAATGAAGGAGGCATTGGAAAGACTTGGGGTGAACAAGACCCGCACAACACCCCTACATCCACAGTCGGACGGCATGGTCGAGAGATACATCAAGACCCTAGAGGAGCACCTGAGGAAGGTCGTGGCCAGCCATCAGCGAGACTGGGACCTCAAGGTACCACTGTTCTTGCTGGCCTACCGTTCGTCGACACACGACACCACCGGGATGACACCAGCAAGCCTAATGTTCGGCTGAGAGCTACGCCTCCCTTGTGACCTGGTTTTGGGAGCCCCCCGGAAGCGAAACAGCGGGCAACCGAGTATGTGGAGAATCTAGTAGACCATCTCCACGACATGCACGAGATGGCTCGTCAGAACATCCAGATGGCGAGCGACCGCATGAAGACCCGGTACGACAGACAAGCCAACAGCCGAGGATTCCAGCAAGGTGACATGGTCTGGTTGTACCGCCCTACCCGGACCAAGGGACGCTGCCCAAAACTTCAACAACCGTGGCAAGGACCGTGCCGAGTGGTAAAGAGGATTAACGACGTAGTCTGCCGCATCCAGAAGGTGCCCCGAGGAAAGATGTTAGTGGTACACCTGGATCGTCTGGCCCGTTACGATGGTGCTGTTCGGGACGACCAGCCTTGAGGAGGGAGCAGTGTCGCCCATCGCATTATTGTCGGCACTACCGCAAAGGAGCCGAAGGGAAGAGACAGAGAAAGGCCGCATTGTTGGGCGCTTGCCGAAAGAGAGAAAGGGATAGAGACTCCTGGAATTTTCTGCTTTGTATTTGACCGCAATAATAACTGAACTTTCCTGAAGTTTCCAAAATAGTGCCTGGGAGATATAAATAGCGGTAAAGTGTGAGAAGGGACAGTTTTTGTGTTACTAATTCGGAGCCGTGCTGTTGGTGAATCGGAAAAGACTTTCTTGCTGTTGCAACGAGTGTACAAAGTTGCTGTTTACGGAAATAAAAGTGTTTCTTTATCTGGACTACATCTGTCTTCTTTACTTTACACCCACCAAAGTCACAATATTATATGGCAGGAGGAATATGTTACTGTAGCACCAGCGTTTGTTATTCTTTCACGTTTAATATAACATTCCGTCTATTTTTACATTTGTGCCACGTTTTATACTGAGAAATAGCATAAACCGATGCAGCGCTTTAAACTATGGTGGTAACGGAACTTGATGACGTAATGTGCGATAGCCAATAGCAGCACGACTACCTCTCTATTCCAGTTGCCATAGTTGCCACGTGTAGTGCATTGATTTCGGTAAGGCAAGTTTTCTGAAAAATGGCGGAGGGAAAGAAAACCGATTTTGCGAATGAAGAATTCGAGTGGAATGCTGATACAAAACTTAAACTGTCTCACGCAATGCGTGGGCATAAACCCGTAGGTAATATAACAGAGGATAATATTACATACTTTATAAGTATCATAGTGAAGTACTTTCAAAGTATTTGTCAGTTTACTTGACCTTGTACGCCGACAATATTTGAAAGTTATGTTTTATTTCAGGGATCAACAAGTATTTCCAGATGGCGTGTATTACACACAAATTTAGGAATTCTTTGAACAAAGACGTACCATCGAAAGTCGTATGGGAGCAGTTGAACAAAATGTACGACATGCAGGCTAAGGTAAGTGTCATATTGAATAAACTAAATAAAGTGACATGATCCTCGATCTAGGTTAGTTTAGCACATCCTGATTTCGCGTCTGTTCTGTTTTGCTACACTGGATATTTGCATAACTGTTATACAGTTTTACGAAAGGAAAGATGGAAAAATCAGCATTCATTCAGTATTTCTTATATGCGGCTTTCATGGGTTGCTCAAAAACACTTATGAGAGATGTTGGAGTATGCGAAGTACAGGTTTATGTTATTTTTGGATTTACTACTTTAATTAGATTTCGGAAAATACTATTAGAGTTGTATTGCTATTGACAATTATAGCATAAAGCTCTGGTCTTATGTGGTTTTTTTGTTTTACTGTTGCGGAGTAATTGTTCTTGCAACACCCATACCAATACAGGAAGTGGGTGCCTTTGATTGTGGAGATTGGGAAACAAAGGAAGGTAAAGGAGAAGGGAAAATGCAAGAATAGAGTAAAACTAATAAGTTTGTAATAATTTTGTAATCTTGTTGGTAAGCCTCTTTTCCTTTTCCACATTTGGTTCACATATTTACCATGGCTTCAGAATTTATTCTTAATCTTTGTATCTGCAGAAGGATTCATTTCTACAACAAATGTTCAAGCGGTGCATTTTTTTTATACCATGCTAACCATCAAATCTTGAGTATTAACAGAGATGGGAGAAATTTTTTTCTCTGTTTATAGCACTTGTATTTTGCAAAATTGTGCAAAAAGAAATAAAATGGCATAGTATGCAAGTACAAGCATCATGTCTGTTTCATTTCTCATATATGCTGCATAGTTTTATATGAAACTACCAGAAGTAATTTTGCTTTTATCCAATGTGTGTGCCCTACAAGGACGACCCCCTCCCCACGCATATAGAAGGCTGTGGCTGAGTTTTAAGGTACTAGTGAGTTCGGTGTTTAAAATATATAATTTTTCGCCTAAGGATATATTTCCTTTCTGGTAAGTACCAAAAAAAAGTACTTGATATAAAATGTGACTTTAACGAGATTTACACTTTTTCTGCAGTAATATTTCGTGCATCTCTTCCAACTCACCAATTGTACAAAAGTCATTCAGAATAAAGAGCATTTCAGAGACTATTCACAGAAAATTCAGCATATACATTTCACTTGTCCTCAAAATGTCTTAATCTAATGGTATCACAATTAAAAAAGTTGGACATTTTTAAAAAAATTAGCATTTTGGAAGAAGAAACACGAGTTCCATGAAAAGGGTATTCTGAGGCTGGGGATTTTCTTGAAATTCTTCGTGTCGCATTTTGGGAAGATGCAAAACTATATACCAAATCCGGTATTTAATCGACGTTTTGTTTATGTCTTATATTGTTCACCCCATCCACACACGGAAGTTTTTTCCCCCCCTTCTACAAATACATTTTACATTCAGAAATTCTCATAACGTGTATTTTCAATGAAATCTCGGTGTCGAAAATTTTTGTTGGAATACTTTCTCTAAATAGGTATTAGTGAAATTATCCTTTTCATTTATTTTTTATTTTTTTTTTTTTAATCTATTCAGGGAAGCTTATAACGCGTATTTTGTATTGAGGGGAGCCCGTAACGTGTATTTCCACCCGAATGCCAATCATACGTATTTAAGGTGTTGAATAACAGTTATAATCCTAACATATCACTAACCAAATAAAGGAGGAAAATAAAGCAACTCTGGATCACAGAATATAATGATAGCTGTAATGGAGTTACACTTGAAGAACCGCCACCTGAATGTCATCACTGCCAACAGCCCTTAACCATCAAGCACATCTTTACAGATTGCCCAACATATGAGCAGAACAGAAGAGAATTCAATATAACTGCTCATGTACCAACACTATTCAATAGCCCAACAATGGCTCACTCTGTCCTTAAGTTTCTACTCAACATCATTACATAACAAACTGTGACTTAAACTATAAGACTCGCTCTGTAACAAGTTAAAATTAGCAACTGTTATAATATACAATTGTAATATATTAGACTGTATACCTTCTTCTGTAATTTACACTGGGTATGTACTGTAGTGTCATTACTATGAACTGTATCCAGTCTCCAAATTTTTCTTTGATGTGAATATTATGCTGTAAAGATTGTATGTACATTGTACACACATCCTGCATTGTACAGTGCTTATATTGTGTTGTAGTGTCATTATTACTATGTATCCAAATTCTTGATTCTTGTTTGTGAATCTTTGTTGCTGTCATTTATATTATGTTATCCTGTATGTCGCAGGAAAACCACTAGTAGTTAAGCGACAATAAATAAATAAACATTGAAAAAAAAAATAAATAAGGTCGGCTCTGAAATTTTTTAGAATTCCACGTTTCTAAAAACAAGTGAAATTGTTTATGTTTGACAGCTACTAATTTTTTGCAAGATGACTGCTGTGTAGTTATTTTGATTTGCACTAATAGTCAATCAATTGTAATACAAAGGATTCATGTTCACCCAAAATAAATCTGACAAGAGAACATTTCTGGACTGATTTTTTTATGATTTTAAATCATCGCTAATGCCTAAACAATGTGAAGATTGGTTTAGAAATGCATTTTGCAAAGAAGCCTCATCTAAGGTAACAATTTATAATTGGTGCAGCAAATTCAAAAGATATCAATTTTTCCTAAGTGAAAAATATTATGCAGGATGCCCAAGAACGGCTATTACTGATGAAAATATTGCTGCTACTCAAGCAATGCTTGAAGATCAATGGACATCTTATGAATTTATTTGTGCAACATTGGGCATTGGTATGAGTCATCAGATAAAGCAGTGACACATAGTGAATGTAAAAATGTAGTGATGTTAAACGTGGAATATTTTGAAAAACAAAAATATTTACATTTTTTAAAATTAATCCCTTTTTTTTTTTTAAATTTTCAAGGTTGACCTTATACACTAATGGAACTATGTTCACAAAGAGGATTGCAAGTCTTACTTTTGTTACATTAAACATTAATGTTTATTCTCTTAGTACTTGACAGTCATTCTATACATTTTTTGCTTTCTGGTTAGAATTAAATACATCTCGCAAGTGATATGAGGTTTATCAGTTTATGAGAAGTTACTTCAGAACATTTAGAAATCTAGAACATGGTTAACAAATCACATGTATTGTCTTGTTTTTGTGCTTGTGTTAATTGCAGATTCAGTATGATTAATTGTTCTTTCACACAATAGCTGTATGTAGGACAAGGTTGCATTATTTACTTTATAGTTGGTTAGACTAGAAGCCCAGGTCTTAAGTACTTACAACATGGTAAGCCACAAATGAGGTATGTTATCTCGTATGAGTTTGAGATCTTGTGTGGTTTATGGGAAAATGCTAGTGAGTTGGAGAATTTAATGTCATGTAGGCACATTGGCCATGGTAGCTCAGTGGTTAGAGTCACCAGACGGAGACTGCAAGGTCCATGGTTCAAATCCTGGCTATGGCATGATTTTTCAGTCTCATTCTGCCCTTTCCAGCCTTGTGCTACACATAGTTATTGTGTGGAAGAACAATTAATCAAATTTAGAAGTACTCTGCATTACTTAAAAAAACGCCTTAACAAAGAGGCTTGAATGATTTTCTTTTTTTCAATCCTTACAAACAATACACTATTTCTGAGTTCCTTGTATATTGAAAATGGCCATCTTAGTTTTGCTAGGGTGTCAAATAGGTTTCAATAATTAATATATTATTTAAGTTGTGAAAAAATTATGGTAATTTCCATCCCATGTTTACTTTCTCAACTACTAGTACATAAGAAGAAATGTTATATTCCATCCAAAATAGTTTTCACTGGAAATGCATGTTTTTGAATCCTTGATACGTATTTCTTGTAGTAGAATTAAATTGAGGGCTGAAACCAAAGTTACAGGGCAATTTACAATCACTGGATGCATGGATAAAAATAATGACACATGTTTTCTTTTTTCCTAACTAGTGTTTATTTATACTTACAATACACTGATAACAAACTAATAACAATTATAATAAAAATCAAATACAGGGGTTTTCACTTAAAACCTAATGGGCACACAACATTTCACCTGTGCACGATTGAGTGTGCCACAGCCGGCTTTGCTCCTACATAAACTCTATGTGTAAACCATATATAACACCTTTAACTTACAGAAGATGCTGCAAATGTCGTCCACCCTCATCTAAACAAGCATTACATTGGGAGAACACTCTGATTCACACGATTTAGGTGGGCCACTGTAATGTTTTCGATTTCATTTCTAATATTTTATTTTAGTTCTTCCAATGTATGAGGAATTGTCTAAAACTAAGTCGTATAAGTGTACAAGTGCCCTTGCTTTAAACCAAGGTGACCAAGTATCATGAGTGCTTTATTGTGACTGGTATCTTTCATACATACATACATACATACTTACCTACCTTTTTTTCTAAATGCCTTTTTTAATTCAAGGGGATTCAAAACATGTGTTTTTGATGAAGTGTAATCAAATTTTTGGTTGGAATACAGCAGGCACTTTGCCTACCTGCTAGGTATATATCTGGTAGAATCAGGTTATTTGTAATGTTATTTTTAATTAGGGATGGGACCTTGATACCTCAGTGATATCAAAGTATGTCTAATACTTTAAGATAAGCCTTCGAAACTTTTAAATGTTTAAGTTTTGCATTATTGAAAGCTCTTGTGTTTAGCTTAATGCTTAAAGGAGAGTCAAGACTTGCGTCATATGTGTCCCGAAAAAGCTGCTGGACTATAGTTCTTGATAGAAGTTGACAGCATTTCCTGTGTGAATGAATACAACATTCCTTAGATTCTTATGTCTAAATGAAAACAAGCGAAACAATAAGGGAAGAAGTGAGGTACTCTTGTAAAATGCAGTGTTAACTGAGTTGTAAATGAAGCTAATGCACTAAATCATGTTACTGCAATAGCCTTGCTTAGTGACTCACTCTTGACCATTACAGCGAGCGAGTGGAGTTTAAGGGCCCATCGACAGCTAGGTCATTCAGGTCCAATGGCCATTACATTTACCTGCTGTGGTGACCAAGTGAGTCCAGGAAAAACAAATCAGAACTTAAGATGTGAGGTACAATGACCACCAAAGAAAATCTCTCTGCACCTCCGGTCTATGTTGCATTATTTATCGTTGTACAAAGGTGTGGCCATTTCATTGGTTGTTTTAGGAAATGTACCCTTGCACCGTGGCCCCTACCCTATATAAGATGAATAATCATAATTTTTTGAGCAAATGAGGCTTAAGCCAGCAATCTTCAGGTGCACTTCGAGGTGCCAGATCACTAAATTCACAGGATCCCTAAACTGTTTGACTTAATAATCCTACAATGAAACATTTTTGCAACATCCTATTTTCAGATCAGTATCACCCTATTGCTACTACAGCTTCTTTGCATTTGTACAAGTAGTACTAAATGTAGAGTAGATACATTATGTGCTGCAAGAATATAGTTACAGAAAAACATATTTGGTTGGCCAAAGGGTCAGTGTTTTCATGTAAGACCACAATTTGCAGGTTGCATGGATACAGAAATATGGGGATGGCTGATTCAGGTACCTAATACAAGTTTTACATTAATATTATTTTTTCTGTTTTGTTTTGCAGGATGCTTTAGAAGATCTTAAATGTCCTAATTATGATAGGGAATTTACTCTCCCTGAAAATGAATTTGGAAGCTTGATGGAAGAAAAAATAAAGGAGCAGAAGTCAGATTCAGAAAAGCTTGTAAAAACTGCACTAAAAGAAGAAGTTAAACAAGAAATAAAGAAAAATACTCTGAAATCTGTGAAAGAGTTGTCTAAGAAGAAAAACAAAGAGCATAATGAAAATATAGCAAAAAAGGAACAAAAAGTAAATAAGAAAATTGTAAAAGAAAAAAACTATAAAGATGTCACTAAAGAAGAGAAGAAGTCATCTACCAAAGAAGAAAAGAATATTAGAAAAGAAAACAAAGATACAAAGGAGAATAAAGAAGAAGTCAAGAAAGATATTAAGGAGACTCCTAAAGAAGTAAAAATGAAAAATTCAGCCACAAAGGCATCAAAATCATTGATGTCAAGAGCAACATTTAAGGATAAGAAAGAAAGCAAGAAAGAGGAAGGAAAGATGGAATTACCCTCCTCATTAGGAAATTCAGTAAAAAAGGAGAGAAGTAAAGAGCTGTCTGATTCTAAAATTAATTACGTCTCCCCTAAACGAGGGGGTAAGCAATCAACTAGAGGTTCCACGAAACCTGATGATATGAACTCCAATAAACGGCCTCGTACAGTAATGACTCCATCTACAACACCATACAAAAGAAGGAGAAAATGATGTTGCTTTTGTGTTCCTTTAAGCAGGTTTTTATACTGCATTTGGTAGTGCCAACATAAACTTGCCGCAGCTACGTGCTATCTGATAAATCCCCTGTGTCAGCAGCGAGTCCCCCCTGTCCTTTGCCGATCTCAGATACTGTTTTAGTTTCCTACTGGGTTTAGAGATTGTTTTTATTTTGGCTCTTTCCAGAAGTTTGCCAATGTGGTCAGTGACGCCCTTGATATAAGGCAAGATGGATATATTGCTAATACTTCACAGCATCAGTATCTGCTGCTGCATAAGAAGAGCAGCATACATTACATTGATCATTCTTAGGTGAAAAAGGAGCAAGACATTGCTCATCAAATATCTCTATGAACACCTTCATTGATGCACATTTGATGTAATTTTGTTCACAGTACTGCTAGGGTTGCTTTACTTTGCCAGTTCGGCTCAAGATACAACTTACTACAAAACAAGTACTCGATCAGCAGTAATACGATTCAAGTCCTGGAAGGCTTTAAAGAAACTGAAATGTGCTCTTTGTTAAGAGGAGCTAACCCTGAAAAATCTTTAAAAAATTACAATTTTTTTATTTCCTTAAACTAGTACAGACTTTCATTATTATTTTGATATATAATTTATAAGGAATACCTTGAAATATTAGTAGTAGCAGTTTATTACTATCAATAGAATCATACAAAGCGTTTGAGATTGTCAGAGGTTATTTATAATATTTACAAATCAAAATTAAAGTATACAAAACAATAAATACAATGTGATAATAAATGCAATGTGCACAGTGACATTAATGTACAAAAACAATAAATGCAATTTGATATAATATGATTGTATAATATATATATATATATATAAAATCTTAACAATATAGTAATGTAACAAGCATGATGCACTATCTCTGACATTTTACCTTTTTGAGATATAAAACACAATAACTTCAAAAGAAAAAGTCATAAGATATTTAATATCAAGCTGAGATTAATCACAACTCTATTTGTACAATAATAGAAGCTCTTTTTTCAAAACACCTCCACATCAATGATATATACAGTAAATATATCCATTGTACACAGGAAACCTCAAGACTAAAGAGTACCACTTTAT